>JARKID010000087.1:0-493280 GCA_029449255.1 Mycena polygramma | reverse complement strand
CCATCTTGTAAGTCAATCGGTCCCACGCGCTGGCCGTCCATGCCAATGTTCGCTGCTCTTCCTTTTCAGAAGTTGGCCGAGAAGCCCTCATCGCGCGTCCAGAGAACATGCATGTTCTCTGGACGCGCGATGAGGGCTTCTCGGTCGGAAACACCGGAGATGGCGGGTGCGATGCAGGCGGCGATTTGGAGGCTAAGGGATGACTTAGGTGCGTATTTCCAAGCCCACCCCTCCTGCCCTGCGTGCTAACCTCATCCCTGGCTTGCAGATAGCACAATCCTCGAAATGTACACTCGCTTGTTATGTGATTACCTAAGTCATGTCTCGGGAATTGCCGGCCGGGCAATTGACTTGCCCGCAATTGGCGCCTTTGTTTACCGTGTGTCTGCTGTGCCGACATTTCACAAAGACAGCGCCGCTCCCCCGCAAGCCCCTTCTCTCCAATCTGCAACTTCTCTGGCTGTCCTCTAGAGCCTCCCCTCACCCATGATATGCCCCGGCTACATCCTCCTACAACACTTCGGAATCGGAATCGAATCACAAATAAATATCGCCTCAAGATTGTACACGGGAATATTCCAGAACCAACCGATGGCTTTATCCTCGACGAAGTATGTCGCGCAAAAATCCACCTACTCTTCCTAATAATAATAAAAATAGGACGATGAGAAGAGCAGGTCGAACCTCGCTGTCGCAGGCGTGGATCAGGAGGATGCAAATGTACGTTTTCTATTTCCGTAGGGTTTCCGCAGTTCGAGGCGCGGTGGGGATGCCTCCCGCGCCGCGGCGGCGACGTCTTCGCCGTCTCCCGCCTCAGATGCGCCACGTATGCCACGTATACCCTACGTCATAGGCTCATTGATCGAACCGCGGTTCGCTGACAAATTATCCCCATTTAGGAGCACCACTTGCAGGCAGTCTTGTCCGAGGCCGCACTGCGCAACAACCACTCGACTCCACGCTCATCCAGAAGTGGCAATGACAAGAAGGCTACCCCCCCCCGCGTACATTCCGACCCCGGACTCGACCGGTGTCGTCGATAATTATGCACAGCTCTATCCTCCGAACAAGTGGAAAGACCCCGTCACATATGTCTGCTCGTCTACGACTGCAGAAGAGGCGATCAGCAATGCGCTCGTCCATGACTGCACATACTATATGGACGAGCGCGACAAGGAGTGGCTGGACAAGAACAATGAGGAGGCTCGCGGCGAAGGTACCAGTGCTCAAGGCGCCATGTCATCCCCTTCCAGTGCGCGCACGCCGTCTCGTAGTGCGAAAGCAAAGGGAAAAGAGCCTGAGTCCTCGTTCCCCGTCGCTGTAAACGAGGACGAGTTTGAGCTCGTGATGGGTCTGTTTGAGAAGGTGACACATGAGAAGACTGAGCATCTTCATCTTGTAAGTGCTTCAGCGCCTGCGAAACACGCCGCTCATCTTGAGCGCCAGAGTCTGGGGGGCATGCCATTCCCTCCATTCTCAGACTACCAAGACACGTTTTCGTCGCCGCTAGTTCCGTCAGATTTTGCCGCATTCGCTGTTCCATCCTGGATCCCGCCGCCCTCTACCCTACTCCGCATAGCTCGAGCCATCTATCCTCACTGGAAGGAGCGTCGGCTAGAACGAGAGGGTCACCGGATAATACCCATTCTGAATGTACGTTGCTGCGTGTTTCCTATGTTATCTAATGCTCACAAGTCTTTTCAGGGCGACGAGAACGATGTCTTAAACGAGTCCTACATCTGCTTCCGCAGGACGTGAGATCAAGGCTGTCCGGAAAACGCGTGCATCGCAAGTCACCTCTTCGGACAAGCTTTTCCGTCTGCAGGGCGAGTTTGCTTATCCACTTGATCTCGCCAAGGCCGTATTGGCCCGCGAAGGTCTCAAGCAGGAGAGCGCTCGCGCGGCGCAAAACGTCTGGGAAAAGCGGTTGGTTGTTGTCGACTTGAAGCGCAAGTTCCCTGCCCTTGGCGACAAGGCGGACGATGAATTGCTGATCGACAAGGAAAGACCGACAAAGAAGCCAGAAACCTCGTCAGCACCCTTTGTTCCCTGTTTTTCTTCTTGTTAACTTTCAATATAGGCCGTCTACCAGGGCTGAGATAAGGACTCCTAATGATCCCAGTGCCACTCCATCCATCCGAATGGAGCCCGTCATGCGACCTCAAGCGCGGTCGGCCATGATTCAGAGTAAGATTGACATCGAGTTGACTCGGCAAAAAGACCATCACTGGGAAGACGGTATCAATGTAAGCTGAGCACTAGTTTTTCATTTATACAAGCTTAACCATTTTCTAGAATGCGTACCAGACACCTTGCAGTCCCCTTACACCTCACGGCTGTTTAAATATGTGCCGCCTGCTGGGGCACCTGCCTGGCCCTCGTCACCCGAAGCCGAATCAACTCCCCATCGGGCAGTGCGTGTCCGTGTCGGCCGTGGAGGTCGTATCCTGTTGGACAGACGACGCCCGGCCACAGCGTCTCCCATGTCCATTGTCAAAAGCAGTCGCTCGGCTTTGTTCGGTCCTCCTCCTTCCGATGACGACGAGATGGATGTGGAGGACCTAAACCGCCTTAAAGAGCGCTGGCGGTTCGATTCAGACGACGCCCCCCGCTGTTGGTCCCGACGGTGCGGACGAGCAGGACCGAATCCTTACTGACGAATATGATCCAAAGTAAGTCCTTCGCTCTTTTTTTGTCCAACCCTTGATTGACGACAACCCGTTCAGGTATCTTGCGTCACTCCATGTGCTTACTTACGGAGAACGACCACCAGGGTCTCACCACTGACACCGCTCTACATTTCCCGTCAACGGACGGGAGTCGCGAGTTGCAGAAGGTTCCCGGCTTCAGACTGGGGATGCAATTCCTCATGACCCGTAGAGATGCTTCTGGTGCACCACGCCCAATTCCCCGCGGGGCGTGCCAGCAACCTATGGTACCTCAACCATCCAACGTCCCTGCGCATAATGGTACTCCCATCTCTACTCAAATCAAGAAGATGCAACCCGCCGTCGGGCAACAACCTGCGCATATCGGCAAAACGGGTGGCATGCGACCCCCTGGCATCCCTGTCGCCAGTATGCAAAATCACACCTCTCCCCCCTCGCGCATCTCCCCTCCACACCCCCCTCCCCAGCAGCACTCACCCACTTCCAGTGGGAGTAGTGGACAGGTTCGTGGAGCAAACTTGCCTTCATCCGTTGCGGACGGCGTTGCCCATGGACCAATGCCGAACGGGATCGTTCCTAGCCATCAGCCCAGGATCCGGGGAATCTTCTCCAGCCGCCTGAAAACATGACCAACGGCATCCGCGCCAACTCCCCCGCACGACCGAAATCCCAGAATCAGCACGTCAACGGAGCGCCGAATGGCTATCAACTCACCGCCATGAATGGGTATCAGTCGTCTACGCTGACCAATGGTGCATCGTACCCTCAGCAATCGTCCAGTTTGAGCATGCAGCAGATGCAGAACCTCAAACTGGCGTTCGCTGGCAATGCGGCGGCCCAGGATATGCAGGCGATGCAGTCCAATGGAAGCCGTCAGGTGCCCGCAAGCTACATGCACGTACCCACTGGCGGCAATTTCAATATGCCTCTAGGCACAGGGACCAACATTAATCTCAAACTCCCACCTTCGCGCCAAATGAACTGGTCCTCTCCCATGCGCCCAAACTCGGTGGTGAATGGGATGGACAATGGTTCCATAAACGGGTCTATGAATGGCGCTATCGGTGCGGCGATGAACGGGTCTATGGGCGGTCCCATGAATGGGTCCATGAATGGGTCCATGAATGGCGCGATGAACGGCGCGATGAACAGCGCCATTAACAGCGCGATGAACGGTGCCATGAACGGTGCCATGAATGGCGCAATGAACGGTGTCATGAACGGTTCCATGTCCCCCAGCCCGAACCATAGGCACGCAGTTGCTGTGCCCGTGCGTACACCGTCGGCAAATGGTTCCCGCAACGGGATGCGCCCGATGAACGGTCAACTCAACTCGCACTCCATGTCCCCCCACTTGCAGCACAGTCCCTCCCCCATGCCATCGCAGTCACCCCCACGCCCACCTATGACGCCTATGCAAATGGGTTCGCCCTCTATGCAGCAGCAGCAGCAGCCTGTCGGAGGCTACCAGAACGTATATTAGAAATAACATTTATTGCTCACGATTTATCCCTTCATCATACCCCTACTCTCTGTTCATTACGACGTGTATTTCTTCTTCCAGAAAACAAAACTGGGCTTGTACTGTAGAATTTTTATTGCTGGTTATACTGGAGCGTATGAAGTGAGCGTGCAAATTGTCCACTTTTGATGAACGAGTAGTATCGGACCACGGCCCGACATAATTTCTCTCGACTGGACCGCGACAATCCATTCACCGTTATGTCGCGTCCCGCCCCTCCGATTTCACAGGCGCCTGGTCGTCGCACGCCTACTGCTCGGCTCTCTGGGACACCCTCGACAGCTCCAGCGCGCCGCGCCTCCATTTCTAGTTTAGCACCAAAAGTTTCCCGAACTTCGAAAACCTCACAGAAACTTGTGGTACTGCCCTCTGCGCCGCAAACTAAACCCTTCCCTGGGGACGAAGACGAGGACCTGGCTTTTGGCTACGAAACCGACGCCGGCGTTCGCGAATACAAGAGCGAGGCAGAACGGATGACCAAAGAACAGCGGAAGCGGGCAGGCTTCCGGCGCATAACGGTGTACTGCGTTTGCGAGACGCTGAAAATGAAACTACTCAGCTCATTCTTAAAGAGGGAACACAATGTTGCCCCGAGAGTGTTCGACGAGGCATTATATGTGATGTACCACCTTCCTTTATTGCCAGGGTATGGCCCTGGCTCCAACATCCGTTCTTCGGTACCAGCGAAGTCAACGACGGGCAAGTCAATACTCTCTCGATTGTCGGAGGCAGAAGAAGACGGATACCAGGGGACGTATTTTCCCGCTGCTCATTCGCCTAAAGCACAACGCGGTGGCTACATCAGCTCTGAGTCGCCAGTATTCAGGCGCAAACCCCTGGAACCCTTCGCGCCGTCTTCGATTCCCGATACCCCTGCATCCGAAGGAATACCGGAAATGCCGACTCCTGCATCGGAGTCAGAGCCATCTGCTACCTTTGGGGACGATACTCCCGCGTCAGAGGGTCCACTAGCACCCGTTCCCGTTCCGGAAGAAGATGTTGCGGAGGTTGTCTTTTTTGAATATGGGGTACGATCTCCAGCTTTGTTGTTCCAACTAAGTCCAAGCGCTGATGCCAGCAAGTAGGTGGTGGTATTTTTCGGACTGGATGAGGAGCAGGAGAAGAGCATCCTTGAAGATGTCGAAAACGCAGGGATCATGAAGAAGAAAATAGCACAAGACGATTGGGAGATTGAGGAGTGTCATTACGCAGTTAGTACAGTCCTATATTCCTTGCGCTCTGTTTACTTATTCTTTCTGCAGCACGACCGCCATATCTCATACCCGCGAATATACAATGATTTCTTCAGTCAGTACTCCTTTTACTCACCGCACAGATAACTCAACGGACGCAGCTCTGAAATCGCGGTCTCATCTACTTAAATTATCCATTGCACACGCTCTTGCGCAATCGACGCTCCTCGCGCACTACGAAACGAATGCCCAGCGAGTTCTCTCCTCCCCGCTCACGTTATCCATACCGAAGCAACTCGCGACATCCGGCGCGCTACAGCTCAAACGGCATGATGCGCTGAAGCTTACGGGCAGCCTCTTCAAGCTCCGCAGGGACGTCAATTTGGTTTCAAACGTCCTGGATGTGCCGGAGCTCTTCTGGAGCGAGGCAAGCTTGAAGGAGCTGTACGATGCCGTGCGAGAGTACATGGAGATCAAGGGACGTGTGCAGGTTCTCAACGAGAAGCTCGCAGTCGCAAGTGATTTCGTGAGTACGTTCGTCTCGTCAGAGCCTATTCTAATATCCCGCAGCTTGACGCGATCCACGACCACTTGAACAACTTCGCGATGGAACGGATTACTTGGATCATTATATGGTATGTTCTGTCGCATGTCTCTTGTCCGCGCGTGTACTCAAACACTCAGGCTGATTGTTGCTGCGATTTTGGTTGAGCTGGTGCGTTAATCTGACTTCGATTCATTCTTTCTGTCTAACGTGTTGCAGGGTGAGGTTATTGCACGATTGATTGTGCATGCGACGATGGCTCCTGGCACCGTCGAACCCGTCTTGTCAAAGGAGGATGTGTTGATGACCTTGGAACGTATGATGTCGTAGTCCTACACTCGCATAATATTATAATTCAAGCATTGCTTGAATTATGCAACCGATGGAAGGCACTGAGTGAGTGACTGAGAGCTTGGTCGACGCCATGTCGATCCAAAGCTATCCAGAAGATTATACTCGCACAACCGGGCGTCAAAATTCCATGATTAGGCATATCATTGTCATACAGCAACGGGGCAACATAAAACGATATGGTAGAGCCGCCTATGCAGCGTTGCCCTCAGCAAAGTTGAGCAGGTCAGAGTCGCCCTGGTCAGAGACAGTCATGACGCTGAAAGACCAAAAGTTAGGCGAGAGCAAAAAAAGAAAAGGAAGGAAGGGACACACCCAACACGGAAAAGCTTGCCAGCAGCGGTACCCAGAGCGACGTTGGTGCCAGAGAAGTGGTGCACCGTGGTTTTTGAAAGCATGGCGTAGTATTCCAGCTCGGATTTGCGGAGGGGCGGGCAATTACCGGCGATGAGCACCAGCTTGGCTGGGGGAGGGAAGAAAGGAATGGGTCAGTTTAAGGGACCTTCTCAGCCTCACGCTCCAGTCCCCGAGAGAACAGAGGAGCGATGCTCACCTTTGCCGCTGCGCATCTGCTTGAGGGCGGACTTGTAGCCCAGAGTGTACTTGCCCGACTTTACGACGAGCGCGAGCCTGGCCGAGATGGACTCGGAGGACTTGGTCGCCTTGGATTTTTTTGTCGGGGCCATGGTGTCGATGGGTGTCGAAGGCAAAATTGTCGTGATCGGTGTTTGCTGGTGCTTGCACACCTATCTAGTTCAGATTTCGATCTCCGCTGATGGCATCGTGATCCGAAAGTTGGCCGTTCACTCAATAATAGTCTAGTTGGTCTTGAGCATCTCAGTTCCTCAGAGTATACTGTGATTATGTAGACCGGTCGCGAGGTGCCCGCGACCTGCGAGCACTCGGTCTTCATCAACAATTTTCGGACTATCAAATGAAACGGCCGGATCTTTTGCACAATTATTGAGACTCTCCTCAAGTATCCCGTTCATTAGCCCATCTTGCAGCCTCACGCTTTGTCCCGATGACCCTGTCATACACCCCATCTCACCCCGATTTTGTCGTGGAATTCAAATCCGGCGAATTCTCTTCCTTTCTGAAGACACGGCGAGTAAGTCCAGTAGTCCGCCCAACAGTGCTGATAGCTGACGGAAGCCAGTCGTTTGAGCAAGGCGATACATTGACGATCCTGCGCAATCTAAAACGCAGCGCCAAGGCATACAGCACAGTCCAGTGCGGTAGAGGATCAGAAGACAACGTTGAACTCAATTCTGATTTCCTATACGGCAAGTGTCTTTCATCAGTAGGCCTGGAATCGCTGTGGCTGACACTGCAGACAAAGTCAACCATTCGTGCGAGCCAAACGTCGTCTTTGATCTCTCGTCGTCAGATCCAGCAGAGTGGCATGTTAGAGCTCTGAAGAAGATAGATGCGGGAAGTCCTGGTGAGATCGCTGCTTGTACGCGACAGACAGCCGGCTGATGCGGGACAGTCACTTTCTTTTATCCCAGCACGGAGTGGGAAATGGACCAGGGATTTGAATGCCAATGCGGTACAAAGAGCTGCTTAGGACGCGTTCAGGGCGCCAAATATCTGGCGAGAGAGGAGCTCCTAGAACACGGTGGATGGGCCAGTCCATGGATTTTGGAGATGATTGACGAAAGAGACGGTTGATTTTTAAGATGACTGACGAGCGAGATGGACGCGTGTACAGAGTCGTGTTTCAAAGAATGCGCGACTGACGCGCGCACGTAACGAGCGAGGCTTGGACACGTAGAAGAATCTCAAGAAGAGTTTGCGGCTTACGCGTGCTCGACGCGTGCTTGAACGCGTGTGTCACGGTGTTACTGGTCGCGTTACGTACACGTGATCACCAACCCTTTTGTTGAGAGCAACCACAATGCCGCGTCCCGGAGAGTCCCAGCCGCTGTATGCAGACGACTCAGACCAGGAAGCAGAGCAGGAAACCCCCCGCCCCCACAGAGTCACAAAGAAACGTCTCAGTGACGTTCACGATGTGTCTTTTGCAGACTCCCCGCCCCGTCAACCCCTCAAGAGCCGTAACATAAACGACGATACCGCCGAGAAACGGAGACGGCGAAAGAGCACAAAGATCACCATAATCGAGAATGCACAGGCGGGTCCGTCCAACGAGCCTTTCAATGACGCCGAGACGTCGCGCACGGCCAGGCAGAAGCAGCCCCTGAACTCGGTGGCAGCACCGGTGGTCGAGCCGCGCACCGCGTCTCTCGAGATTCTCAGCTCCAACTTTGACGAATGGATGAAGATGGCTACGGACAATGTACGTCGCGTCGCGTCCGAGACACTTCAGCTCATGTAGCTCCACAGAAAATCAACGCCGGGAATTCGTGGAATTTTGCCCTGATCGACTACTTCCACGACATGTCGCTGTTGCGCAACGACGACGGCAATTCCATCAATTTCCAGCGCGCGTCTTGTACACTCGACGGCTGTGTCAAAATTTGGACCAGCCGTGTAGACAGTGTGGGCACTGAAACCGGCAAGCTCCTTAGCAATCTCGCCAACGACGGCAAGGACGAGGATGACGATGGCAATGGCTCAGACAATCCCGACGAAGAGGCCACGGCGAAGAAGAAGAAGTCACACCGACCCGCCGCGACCCTTGCCAAAGATCCCGCTCAACTACGCAACAAGAAGCTCGACCTCGAGTTTAGCGTAGACCCTCTGTTCAAGAAAACATGCGCCGACTTTGACGAGGGCGGCGCCCAGGGTCTTCTCATGAACCATCTCAGCTTGGGAACCGGGAGCGAAGCAGGCTTACGCGTCATCTTCGACGCCAGTGACTCTGTAGGCAAAGTCGACGAAGATGACATGGACGAGCCCGAGGATGCAGTCGATTTGACTGAACTCCGAGGTAAGGTCGCTTTCTCGCTGTCAGTCCTTGTCACTGAACAATCAATTCAACAGCCTCGTTCTTACCCGACCTTGCCGTTCTGGAGGAAAAAGAAATCACACATTCACTCGCCGATTTCTCCTTCTCTAGGGCCGGTGGTGGTTTGGACGACACCACGTTCTTCCAAGACAATACCCAGCACTTCGACAACGACGACGACGACGACGACAATGATGGCGGACCCGCGGATTATTCCATGCACGTCGACTCAAATGCTCCGCCTGTGGAGGACTTTTTTGTCGGTGACGACGCGGTGGTCGAGGATTACGGCGGTGATATGGGCGGCGATGACTATGGAGGCGAGAATCAATCGCATGGCTCAGGGATGACTAGTGAACAGGGCACGGGCGGCATGGCTCGAGGGCCTGGAGGCATGATGCCCTTCGATCCCCGGCGCCCGCCCAATGAGCTGGTCATGGCCATGACTGACGACAACGATGGCGGCATGATGGATTACTTTGACAAGAACTTTTCGAAGAATTGGGCTGGCCCTGAGCATTGGAAAATGCGGAAAGTCATTCGGCGGCGTGAGTTTTTTGTTTGCCAGTCACGAGTTCGTGAGCTGACGAAATTCTTCTAGCGGAGGCCGATGCCAGTGCTAAGCAGGGGGCCAAGCCCCGGCGGGAGAAGAAGGAGGCGGTCAAGCTCGACTTTTTGACTCCAGCGGAGAAGGATCTGAAAGAGCTCACCGCGGAGCTTTTCGCCCCCGTAACGAAAGGCGCCGGCATTAATCTTCCCGGCACTGGCCCCGCCGCACGGAAAAGCAAAAAGAAGGAGAAGGAGAAGAAGGACGATCACAGTTTACCCGACGACATGCACTTTTCCAGCCGGCAGCTGGTGTCTCTCTTCTTGAAGCCCAAATTCCAGGTTTGCTTTGTCCTTGTTGCACCGGAGCTGTCATTGATGCCCCGAATCTGTAGCTTAAAATGCGGGGACACAAGGTGCGGTACAACGAGGACGGGGACGGTGAAGTGGACGAGAACTTCTGGGCTCAGGCGGCTGCCGACCAAGCTGCTGGGCGAGACGGGAATGATGATGATGATGCCAGTACGTTTTTCCCTTGTGGTGAATCCGCCCTTGTTAACGAATGGTTTGTACTTAGCCGGAGGTGGAGGCGCCATCCCATTCAACACCCAGTTCTTTCATGACGATTACGACGATGGTCCTGGGTTCGATGATGATGACGGGGAGGGCGGCGGGCCTGCTGAAGTAGAACCTGGCGAACAAGATCTATTAGCGGCAACGCAGGGCAAGACGCGCCGCGTCAAACCAGAATTCGTCAACTACGCCAAGCGAGCGAAGAGGGTCGACGTCCGCAAGTTAAAGGACAACATTTGGAAAGGACTCGATATCGTCGTCTCCCAAACCAAGCCCGAGGCCGAGGACACCATGGTACGCACAGATCCCTTTCCTCGTCGGCCTTGGTTGATTTCTTTTTATGTGCAGGATGTGGATCCAGACGAGCCAACGCCAACAGATCCGTCCGAAGCACGAGTCTTCAGCTCGGTCATTTCTGGCCTCCAACGCTCCTACCCGAAGGACAAGATGGAGGAGATTAGCACAAGCTTCTGTTTCATTTGTCTCCTCCACTTGGCGAACGAGCAAGGCCTCAAGCTCGAGTCTACTGCCGAGGACTCTACGCCTATGGATATAGAGGACGTCAAGGACGTCAAGAAGGTCGGTAATATCTGGGACCTCAAGGTGCGTCGTTTCCTGCTACCCTGGTGTTAGTGCTAAAAGCGCCCCCAGATATACCGGGATCCGGATGCAACGCAGTCAGCATGATTTATTTAGTCGCCCCGATTTTTATTCTGCGGTTTATCTTTTCCTTAAATTTATTCCATCTTTGTTTTGCTTACTGCGGTGATTGTAATCCATTGTAATTCCGATAAATGGCACCCATAGTAAATACAGTTACGAACGAACTAGGAATCACAAAATACAGTAGATATAGGGGGAACGAAGAGGTTGGTGTTGATACAATTGTAAACACGACGCTATTGCGGTGAAATTTGGGCCTGCGAAAGGGAGTCGAAGGTGGGTTGCGCTCAATGTGCTCAATGCGCATGGGCCCATGCGTTCCACATCTTCTCGTAACGCTCTTGGGTGCGAGTGCTGATCGCGTTGAACTCGGTGAAAGCTTCTTCGGGCAGCTCGAGCATACCCGGTGAGACACGACGAGTGCGAAGGATATCGTCGGGCGGGAAAATAGTGAGGATGTCGCTGGTGGTGATGCGTGCCTTGGGGACGTGCGTGGCCAGGAAGACGCGATCTCCACCAAAGGGCACAAAAGTGTAAACGTCCAGGAACCGATCTCTCCTGGTGTGCGATCGCGCGGCTGCTCAATTTATGAATAAACTGTGCTTCGGAGGCTTCCAACCAAGATAAAATTCACCTTGGATCACCATAACTTGTCGCGACACGATCGCGACTCCCAGACAGCCGTCCCTCATCCGAGTCGTTAAGAAAAAATTGGGGAGAGACAAAACGGTATCGTGCCCATCTTATTGGGCGCGGTGGCTTTATATGTTATCTGGCCTTGTTCGCGAAGTGGATGCTGTTTTTGAGTCCTTGTTCTGAACTCGGACATCTCTTGTTCTGTTTTGGGAAAGTACCTCTGCGGAATATCACTTGGACGTGTATGGCTTCATTTTATTGAGAGAACAGCGCTCGTCGCTGTAAACGAGGTTGCGGTAGCTCCGATTTAATGTCCGGGCTTCCCGATGCCAGCTTGGCGGGGTCCGCATTTCTTGTCGCCGACCTCAGTTCTGAGACTTGGTCCGGTTTCGAAACTTCTGATTATCTAGGGTCATTCTCTGTCATTCGGTTGTTTGGAGACGGCTGCACGAGGGTTCACGCAGGCAGAGCCGCAATCGGATTGGTTGTAACCACCCAAGCCGAGCTGCCCGAGGCCTGACGCGTACGTAAGCAGAGGAAGATCTGCAATCTCCGCGACTTAGCGAGTTGGATGAATCCCAGTCTATTCGAAAGCGTGAAAAAGACACAAGTACACGATATGATACAAGTACACGCACAACTCCTTTCTTCCGGAGACAAGGCAGCAGACGATGAGGCTGTCAATAATTAAACTACCTAAGATAAGCGGTGGAATGTTGAGGGTCGGGGAGGTTGCCCGGACCAGATTGATTATGCAGACTTGGAGCTTTCGCCCGTGTTCGCCGACTCGGGCTCAAAGAGGACGCCGCAGTCGCAGATGTGGTTGCCAGCTTCCCATCGATACGTGGTGGATGCTGACGAGGATGAGGTCCTCAAGCTTGATTTGATTCGCCCCGGGGCCAACTCTCCATCTCGCGTCCGCGTCATCTTCCATGGGTTGGGAGTGTCTCTCCTACGGAAGACAGCGCATAAGTCGAAGTCCTCAAGCCAAAGGGAAAGTGTAAACGTACCTGGATGAACCGTTGGACACACTTCGCGACGTTTTTGGCCAGTTTGGCGCGTGTAATAGGGCCAGGGGGACTGCGGAAGTCTTTTGTTGGGATTTGTCTACTCCACTGGCGGTATCCGGGCCACTAAAAATTATTACGATGAGTTGGCGCCCAGTGACCGAGGGTAAAAATGCGCACCTCGAGCCGGATCGACACACTGGGGCCACGACCTTCGAACACAGTTTCATCCCGCTTCAGTAGCCTTCGGACACGAGAGTGCAAGGCATCGGAAAGCGGGATTCCACATTCAGAAGGGTTCTCCACCCAGAAATGGATGGGGGCTTCCATGTCAATCTCTTCGACATACCGGCGGCGATCGCTGTTCGTGTGCGGCTTGTACATAAGCTGTGGCACGAAAGGACCGGAGACGCCAGCATAAGGAAGGGACAGGGCCTCTTTGAAGAACTGGAGCTGGTCTCGGTGCGTATACAGCTGATGCTGGGCGCGTTGTTCCTCCGTCTATTCGTAATAGTGAGTCAATGCCTGAAGTCCGAAGATCAATGGGGACGCACCTTGGGCTGCTGCTGCACAAATGGTAACAACGGAGAGTGCATGTCTGGGCTTGGGGAGGCAGTGAAACTGTGGTGGCTGCCACCAGGCGTAGTCGGCGGCGTCAGGTGCAGGGGCGGAGTCGTATGGGGGGAAACGTGCTGGGAGCCGTACCCCGCCGACAACAAATCCAGTTCAGACCCGACTGGAGAAGCATGGCCTGTCGGCGAAATGTGCTGCCTATGGGGGTATCCCGGGTATGGTCCATAAGCGAAAGGCTCCGAGTAGTCGGGCAAAATGAACGGGGTGGCGTCGAGGGGGCTCGCGATAGAACCCTCCGACGAACGTCGAGGCCCGGGGATTTGGACGGGCCAATGATGGAGGTCGGTATTACCCTCGGACGTGCGTCGGGAGATATTAGGCCACTGCTGCTGCTGAGAAGTGGTCGGATACGAGGATTGTACGGGTGTATAGTTGGAGTTGACGATGCCAGGATCGGGGCCTTGACCTAGGACGGCCGATGTGTCGATATGGATATTGTAGTCGCCAGCGGGAAGCGGTTCTTGCCAGAGTTGTTGTTCAGGATACGCAAAGTGCGAGAACTGTTGGGCCGGATCCTGGAAAAAGTCCTCGGCGTTGTTCTCGTCCGTACTGTAGCCATGAGGCTGGATGTATAACGAGAATAAGAAAGGTGAATATTCAAAGGGCCGAAGGTCTGCGCACGTAGTTGTGGTGGTACCCCGACATGAAGCGAGGCAGCGATGACGAAGTGCAGATATGCAGCTTGGCGGAGATGTAAGGAAAGGACTTTGATGTGTTGGGAGGCGGGCTGGGGAGCGGGGAAGCTTTGCTACGATGTTGAGCATCGGGAGGGCGCGTATAAGTACGCACAATACTCACTGCATTAGTGGCATCTTCGACAAAGAACGAGGAGGCGCACGACGACCCATATACACAGCCGGCACTGCCGAATGACTTCGATCGTGAAGATCATTTTGAACGCCGAATGATCTGTTGATGTGATGACCGACGCGTGGTTTCAACATTAGCATACAACTTGATGGCAAAAGGCAGATGCCGCGGGAGGCCGTAGGTCGCCACAGTCAACAGATTAAACTTGGAGAGGTTCACACGGCCGGAGTGGTAGCAGCAGGACGATAGACGACGATCATATGTAGCAACTGAGCACCTGAAAGACATGTCGAAGACACAAGGACGTGAAGGAGAATGTTGAAACGCGAGCTAAGTCTAGGGCGGGGCATGCAGGGCTGATGCAGATAGAAAAGGTTCAGGTCTGAAGAAAAGTGCGATGGAATTCGGAGGGCGCGACAGACACAGCCATGAGTCGGGAGTCGGTGCCTTTAGCGCTGGTCGGGCGGCGGGAGCGACAGGTGTATTTGGTTTCAAGTGACCCATGTCACGGTAACGCGTGACCGAGCTTCCAATGGAACGTCCAAGTGGCAGTGCGGCGGTGCCCTTTCTCCATCATGTCCTCGTTAGCAGGCGCGCTCGTTCCATGGAACACCGACCCCGCCCCCGCCCCGGTGAAACACGCCGAGCATGTGGAGGACGAGGAAATGGAAGACCTCTTTGGCAACGACGAGGCGGAGCCGAACAAACCGGACGAGTGAGTAGGCGATAGCGTTTTGTGTTGAATTTGAACGAATGTCTCCGAAGAGCCGCTTCTCCGGCGGCGTCGTCGGACAATATACCGACCCCAGAGCGCGAGCGCCGCAGAGCACAGGAGTACGAGGAAGAAGACGCGCCTCCCGAGATTACTGTGGAGGTCCGCGAAGCGCTCGTCGAGTTCCCGAATATTCCTATTCCAAAAAGCTCCAATGGAGACGTGAGCTCACCTTAACATCTTATATGGCTGCCAGAATAATTTCCGCGTCGTAGAATTGGGTTATCCGGATGCCCAATTTCGTAAAGGTCGACTCGAAGCCGTTCCACCACGAAACCTACATGGGCCCGGAGCAAGAGGAGGACGAGGCTCAGCAGGCAGAGACGCTGCGCGAGAAGAGCATGTCCATCAAGCTCAAGGTCGAGAACACCATGCGCTGGAGATGGACAAAAGACGCGGAGGACCACGACGTGAGTACCGCTATTCCTGTCTCTGGACGCTTCGCCAACAAAATACTACAGCGCAGACAGTCGAACAGCCGCATAATCCGGTGGTCAGACGGAACTCTGAGTCTACGGCTAGGGAAAGAGCTCTTTGACATAAATCAGAGCATCGACACGTCGGGCGGCAAGTCATTTGGCGCATCCCAGCCCGCGCATGTCGGAAAATCGCAGGGGCTCACCTATATCGTGGCGCAGCACAAGCGCTCTCAAGTGCTGCAAGCGGAGGCGCTGGTGACCGGGTACATGACCCTGCGGCCGACCGGGATGCAGTCGGAGACGCACCGCATGCTCGTTCGCGCCGTGGGTCAGAAACACAATAAAGTGGCGCGTCTGCGCATGGCCCCTGATCCCACCGTGGACCCAGAACTTGAGAAAGCGGAACTTGTGAAGCAGAACGCGAAAAAGTCCAAGCGGAAAACAGACACGGCGGACGGAGGCAGATCACGGAGGGCGTCGCGTAAATCACGCGGCGCCAGCGTGTGGAGCGACGACGACGATGAGCCAGGCCCGTTATACGCGTCAGACGAGGACGAAGAAGAGGGAGGAGCAGGCAGTTCGAGACATCGGTCGAAGCACCACCGACCGATTCCAGAGGATGACAAGAAAGAGAAAGACGCCGACTATCAGCATGACGGCTTTGTCGTTGGCGACAGCGACGATGAGGACGGGTCAGAGGGAGGCGCCAGTGGTAAGAGGAAACACATGGACGATGAGCTTGATCGGATGGACGCGCAAATCAATGAATTACACACCACAAAAAGACGACGCGGGTCAGCTGGGTCAAAAGAAGAAGCGCCCAGAGAGGAGCCAGAGCAGGAGGTCATGGACGTGGAGAGCGAGGAGGAGGAGGACCCAGACGAGCACAGAGTACGTCCATTGGGGAGAACGGGTGGGTCGAGGAGGCGTCTACAGGTTGAGGAGGAGGAAGAGGACGAGTAACGCAGTGCCCACCCAATATATATTGCTCTCTACAGAAGAAGTGCTGTCGAAGACATTCAGCGGAGGACAGCCCCCGACGTCTGCAATACACCGTTCTCATCCCATATTCCAGAAGGTTTTATAGCCTCGACCACAGCTTGGTTTTCGAGATTCCCTTCTAGCAAATTGTGCAGTGTGAATATTGCATGTTCCCGAAGGTCTGGGCGGCAGGGGTCAATTCCAAGTACCACCGCATTTGAGGGGACGTACATGGATTTCTCTCGTCGATAACACACATGTTCATAACTACTTCTATACCTCCACAGAGTCGCGCACGGTCCTGCACAGCCTTGATGCCGTGGCACAGAATTCCAAGAAGGCGGACAAGATCCCTTTTTAGGTAGGAGAATCCCGTCCCATCAGCGCCATCACCACCGCCTTGCGGCTGTGTGGGCGTCGGCAATGCCGCCTTTCCGTCGGGGCCCACAGGTTTCCCGAAGTTGATGCGTGGAAGGAACAGGTCCAGCAGACGCAGAAGTTCTGCAAAGGATGTTTCAAGTCAGCGCCATACCGCGCATGAGAAAAATCAGTCACCAGTTAGAGATTCGACGATGCCCTGATCCGCAACAGTCGCCTCGTTAAAAAAATCTTGCGACTTCTGTTCCAGGCCCGCCGCCTGTGCGTCCATGTCCGACGCCTCCAATGTGATGGTTACAATGCATTGGGTGATGAGCACCAGCGCTTCGCTAACTTTCGGTAACATGACATCCAACGACGACGGGGGCTCAAATGCTGCGTGCGTGCCATCAGGCCGCTCCAGTGGCGTCGGGGGCTGTTTTGACGCGGTGCTGGAAGATGAGAGTCCGAGAGAATTCCGGATGGAGTGTTGAGCATAGGTAGAGAGCGAAAAGAATGATTTGGCAAGCATAGGTCGCAGTTTAGTATATAACGGGGTTCCCTGCGGTGTTGTGGGTGTGCCAGACAGCCTTGCGGCTTGCAGATACGAGTCGACAAGCTTGAGGAGCGTAGTCTGATGCGGAGTGATAATTTCGTCGGGCCTGGATTTGGGTAAATGCGAGCGCACATCAGCGGGGAAAGAACGTACATGGAGAGCCGGGTGAACAGACTCGGGACCAGGTCCACGGCCATTATTCTCGAAAATATTTCATACCTGTCGAAACAAGATGAGTCCTTTCCAATAAAACCGGTTCAAAGATGCTTGTTACCCGACATCGAATGCTCGCGCCCCTTCGGTCGCGTCCTCGGCGTCGTATAGCTGTACCATGCT
Organism: Mycena polygramma; assembly: GCA_029449255.1. Classification (NCBI taxonomy): domain Eukaryota; kingdom Fungi; phylum Basidiomycota; class Agaricomycetes; order Agaricales; family Mycenaceae; genus Mycena; species Mycena polygramma. The sequence goes on along the minus strand of JARKID010000087.1, from coordinate 475,798 downwards.
ATCCAGAAGCGATATACATATTCGAACACCATTCGTAGTCCTCGTTAGCATTTTTCTGTGACCCCGAAGTCAGGCCATGTATAAACTGGGAGCAGAGAACGTACATCCGTGTTCTACTTCCGTCAATGGCATTCATAATCAGAACAAGAGCGGCTACAAGCGTCCGAGGGTCAGGCGAGGATAGAAGACGTCTGTAGGAGCCTTAGCGTGGCCGACCAGAAGAAAAATAGCCAATTAAAGAGCGAAACCCACATCAAGACGACCTGGTCCTCTGGCAGGTTCATGTAGGTATTCCATATTATTGGTAAAAGTACGCCGTTTCCGGTCACCAGATTCGACAGAGCTTGGGCCAAGACGCGAGCGACCAGGATTGCTGCGTGCTGCGTCAATGGCAGTAAATTAGCTCACAATAAATGTATCGGACCTTCCTCGTCCTTCAGAAATGACCAAGAGGTGTAGTATTGCAGTAGGCGTCGAATAGAGGGCTCATTCTCACTGCCTTTCGCCGCTGAATTCAATTGAACGTTCGTTCAGACGGGCGCTTACAATGCCTTCTTCTGATTCCGTGGAACACCCGCCACGAGGTTCCTGGTAAATCTGGCCAGATTCGCAGAGAGAGTCCTAAAGCCATGTTGTTTCTCCTTCTCGGCCGCGTCGTCAGTTTCGTCGTCGTCGGAATCATCGTTGTCCCAAAATGTCAACTGCGCTCGGCTAAGGTCGCGCCAGAGTTTTCGCAAATCCGTCCACAGCTCATCGATCTCACCCAGGCGCTCCCTGGAATATTGTATGAGATGCAAACTGAGTCCATCGCGTCTCTGTACCTCTGGCTTTTGCTCTGTGCGAGTTTCGCGGTGATGGGTTCGAGGATCGTCGCGACAGAAGTCACACTCGCATTCGAAGCGATATCGAATGCAGCGCATGCGAGGGTGAACTGAGAAATCAAATCCGACATGGCGGCCTTGAGTCTAAGGCTGAACAGGGGACGGAGCCTTCAGCAAAGGCAAAGCGTCGGTTATATAATAATATATCGCGTTAGAGTGACAGAGATCATTCAGGATCACGGACAGCTTGTTTGACTCCTCCACGACGGTCTGCCAGGCCTCCAGGGTTTGACGCGATTTGTGGCATGAGCGCCCTCAACATCAGTCTCAAACCCCATCTCCTCGAGATCCTTACGCCTTTATCACCCCTGCTGCCCGATGAACTGGCGTCGCAGCTAAACCCTTACATTTCTGACCCTCTTCCGCCGACCGTGCCCTACCTACTCCTGCAGTCGATATCGCAATGGTCCCGTTCTCCTGCAGGTCAAACTGCTCTCCATTCTCGGTCCCTCGACCCGCAATCCTATTCTATGGTCGCCCTTCTCGCTGGCTCGGTCACGTCGCCGGAACGCAAGTTCCCGGCGTACATCCCAGAACAGAGCCCGGAGGATGCTGAAGCGTTCAAAAAGTCCGAGAAGCAGGCTATCACGTATCTTCTGAATGCCCTCTTGAGCATCATCGGCTCGGGGTTCGCTACGTGGTGGGCGGCAGGCCAAACGGGTTGGAAGAACGAATGGGTGTGTAGCATGTCTGTCATTCAGTATCAAGGTCTTTCTGATCGCCGTTGCAGCAAGTTCTGTTTTCATTGTTCGTGGCAGCTGTGGTCGCCATCGCGGAGGGCGTCCTGTATCTCATTTACGATGCGAGGCGCTCGAATAACCGAATTCGCCGAAAACTCAAGGTGTCAGCGAAAAAGAGGGACGACGGGCAAGTGACTGTGGACGCTTCCCGCATGGAGCACGGCATACCCCATGGACTACGACAGCGGACACTCAAGCCGCTGGCTTCCGAGGATATCGTCTCATAGCGTCTAATTTATGCTCTAGGCAAGTGGTTGTAACAAACAATGCATTATTTCTCTTTGCGGTCCTTCACATCCTCGAAGGCCGTCAGCTTGGTCGCCAGGAGATTGAGGTACCAGCCCGTCAGCCCCCACACCTCCAATCTGCCCTCCCGACCCCCGCCGACTTCGTCCTCGAGTGATTGCTCCACGGATCCACTGGTGAATGGCAATCCATCGTTTCCACATACGAGGTCCGAAACATCTACCGCCCAATACGGTCGTTGATCGCGGAATAAGTATGGCCTGGATCTGGATGCCAGCGCCGTCAAAGGGAGATGGAAAACAGCTGCGACTTCGTCTTTGGATGCTCTTCTTTTAATGTCAGAAAGATCTAAAGAAGCCAGAGGCTGGTTTCTGTCGACAAGCGAGTCGTGGTCCGCGTTTTCGTGTACGAAACCCTGTATTCGGTCAAATCGAGAACATAGTCGTGCGCGTTAAAGTGATTACAACGAATGGCCAGACTGTGTCGCCGCGCAGACTTTTCTCAGGAGGGTTGATGGTCCCGAGTATCTCTATTCTATTTCTTGAAATGTCGAGCTCTTCAAAGGTCTCTCTCAAGGCAGTGTCGAGGACGCTCGAATCCAGAGTTTCATCTATTTTCCCGCCAGGGAAGCTGGAGACTGGGCTTCTAGGTTCTAGCAAGTACGAGCCCGCTTACCTTACCTCCCCAGAATGCGACCGCATCGCCCGAGACCTGACTTGAAGCAGGATTCCAGGCGTGTCTTGGACATTGCAGAACGGTATGAGAACGGCAGCAGTCTTCTTCTTGTCTATGCTGACCAGACAGAAATAAGGGCAGTATTTTGGTGGAAGGGAGAATCTCTCTACCTGGCCCAAGCTGGCGGTTCGAAGCGAGTTGAGTCTTCTAGGAGTGCAGCGCGTATATTCGTTAGGGTATTCCGGGTGAACGGCTTGGAGAAGACGGGGGTATTCCAGCTGGGACTATATTCACCAGATACAAATCAGCCTAAGTCCACGCGCGACTGCAGGCGGGCCAACCGACAAAGTTGCGTGAAGGCTCGGGACATGATACGCGACTGTTTGGTTGGCCCGTCGTTGAGCAACAAAGCAAAGGCATCTGAACCAAACAAGCGCCACTTTCTAGACTTGACGCCGATGGATTGAAATGCGAGGCTACCATATCCGCATATCTGTCGTGAAAGCAGGAGCAACCCAATCGTCTTCTTCCCACGTCTTTACTCCGGGTTCTGTGTTCGTCAAGTTACCAGCACAGACACCGAAACCTACTGCGCGTCGAAACGCGACATATAATCCGCGCAATAAAGACTACAGATTTGGGCCTATACGTCTCGACTGGGTGGACTTTGAGATGAGTGAGAAAGTACCGTACACTGCAGGGAAAGCGCGTGAATATGGCCGCGGTACGTCCGCAGGTACGTTCTCAGCTCGCATTCAACTCATGTTCAACAGAGCCTGCTGCAGCCACCTTCATCCCAAATGAGGGCATGAAGTCGGGATCTACTAATCTTCCCGAGGGAACTGTACATTTGTTCCGCGACGGCTCAACGACGTCTTCGGAGGAACATCTCAAGGCTTCATCGTCTTCGGTCAAGTCCGACTCCCCAGAGTTTGACGGCGGTGTAATGCTAGGTGTTCTGGCGGTCCCGTCATGGATGGCGCCGTCAGATTTTCTGGCTTTCGTGGCTCCAGCTGCGGAAGGCATAACCCACTTGCGGATGATTCGGTGAATACAGTCATATCAACCCACGAACACTATTGAACTCTTGATAGAGACTCAGTTCCTAACCGCTCCATTGTCGTTATCAAATTTTCGGACCCGGCACACGCCTCTGAATTTGCAGAAGCATACAACGGAAAACCGTTCAATTCTATGGAGGTCCGTGTTCTCAGCATTACATCTACTTGAAGGGTTTTAACTATGGCCTGATTTGCAGCCAGAAATCTGCCATGTTGTTCGGGTTCTATCCGTGACCATGGATGCTGAGGACCCAGCATTATCACGGCTCGCGTCCACACAAACTTTGTATGAGCTACCGACATGTCCAGTTTGTCTCGAGCGGATGGATTCTGCTGTCACAGGGCTAATTACGGTACCTTGCTCGCACACATTCCACTGCATGTGTCTGAGTAAATGGGGTGACAGCCGGTAAGTCACCGCAGGGATTGCATAGCCACCAAACTGAATTACTGTCCTCTAGGTGCCCCGTATGTCGGTACTCGCAGACGCTCATGTCATCGCACCCTAGCGTGTCGTCTTCTACACGCTCCATCCCGTTCGCGAACCCATCTGCTCCTACCCTCTCCGCCTGTTCGTCGTGCGAGTCAACGACCAACCTCTGGATCTGTCTCATCTGCGGCAACATTGGATGCGGACGATACGGACGCGCCCATGCGCAGGCTCATTACCAGTCCACCACGCACCTGTACGCCCTTGAACTCGAGACACAGCGCGTATGGGACTACGCCGGGGACGGCTACGTCCACCGCCTGATCCAAAACAAGGCTGACGGCAAGCTGGTCGAGCTGCCCAGCGCCTCATCGTCCATGGGAGCCACTCCCCGCGACGGTGGACTGGGTCCAGGGCCGGCGGATGCCCTGAGCGCCGAAAAAATCGAAGCAATTGGGATTGAATACTCGTATCTCCTGACGTCGCAGCTTGACTCCCAGCGAGCATACTACGAGGAGCAGACTAATGAACTGAAGACACAAGTCGGCGAGCTGCGCGGTGTTTTGGAGAGGCTGAGCAGCGAATTTGAGCGAGACAAGGCCGCGGCGAAGGAGGAAGCGGCGCAGAGGAAGCAGGACGAGGATGCCCGGATGGTGTCGCTCGCCAAGGACAAAACCAAGGCCGAAACTCGTGCGGAAAAATTGACGGACCTGGCCCGGCGGCTTGAAAAAGAGCTCAATACCGAACGGGCTGTGAGTGAGGGCCTGATGAAGAACCTCGGGAAGGCGAAGGAACGACTTGAGCAGGCCGAAAAAGAGAAGAGCGAGAGTCTGGCGAAGATGGAAGAACTGCAGGATCAACTGCGAGATGTCATGTTTTTTCTAGAGGCGAAGACGAAAATTGAACAAGGAGGAGGCGTGGAGGCGGAGGCGGCAGGCGGTTCGATCGAAGTTGCTGATGTTCCGACACCGAAACCGAATGTAAAGAAAAAGAAGAAGAAAGGCACCTAGTCCTCTAATATCTTTTCTTGAGTTATTTGTCGTGAGGGAAACGAGTCCTATCATCTCAAGTTCCACGTCGGCCTGCGGCAACGAATCAAGTTTCGCTCGCGGCCTTACCTGGCATCCATTGGGGCTCAAATCATAGCGCACGGTTGAATGATAAAAATATTAGGTACGATACTGTAAGACATGAACGGCAGTACCGTATCCTGGCCGGCCGTTGTGCGCCAACACATCCCGGGCAAATTTCTTCTAGGCCAACAACATCTTCCGGGGGTCCTCGAGGTATTCCTTCACTCTCACTGAAAGCAACTCGTGAGCGTTCCGAGGACAGTGGAAGAAGGGGAACAGGGCGTACCGAGGAAAGTCACTGCTTCCCGGCCGTCCAGCAGTCGGTGGTCGTAGGTCAATGCGACCACCATAATTGGCCGGATGACGATCTGGCCGTCGACGACGACGGGCTTCTCTTTGATCGCGTGCATGCCTGGAGACCTGTCAGCGGAGGGCCAAAGAGAGTCGATTATCCATACCGAGGACAGCAGCCTGCGGGAGATTGATGATGGGAGTACCATACAGCGAGCCAAAGACGCCGCCGTTAGAACTAGCAGAACGGTCTTTAACCAAGAATGCAAAGCACAAATTGCCCCTTACATGGTGAATGTGCCGCCAGCCATGTCTTCGAGCGTCAGCTTTCCGTCCCGGGCCTGCATGCGAGTGTCAGATTGGAATGGAAAGACGCGTTAAAGGGTCGCACCTTCTTGCCCAGCGCGGCGATCTCTTTCTCGATCCCGACAAAGTTCAGGCTCTCCGCGTTCCGGACGACGGGCGTCACGAGACCCTTGGGTGTCGCGACAGCGACGCTCAGGTCGACGTAGTCGCGGTACACGATCTCCTCGCCCTCGATGGACGCGTTGGCCGCGGGGATCTCTTTCAGCGCCAGTGTGCACGCCTTGGCGAAAGCGCTCATGAAGCCGAGCTTGACCTCGTGCTCCTTGAGCACAGCGTCCTTGTACCGTTTGCGCATATCCATCAGCGACGACATGTCGATCTCGTTGAAGGTCGTGAGCGAGGCTGCCGCGTTTTGCGACTCCTTGAGACGCTCGGCGATGCGCAGGCGCATGCGGTTCATCTTCACCTGCAGAAACGTTGAGCACTGCTGTGAAGGAAAAGAGGAGAAGAAATACTCTAGTCTCGTTTCTGCTTCCCGGGGTGGGCGGCGCCGCCGCCGCAGGTTTGCTGCTTTCTTTCTTGGTATCCTTCTTGGGCTCTTGCTTGGGCTCCTGTTTTTCGGCTTGAGGAGCAGGCTTCGGCGGGGCTTTTTCTGCAGGTTTCTCTTCAGGCCGCTCGGTTTCTTTGGGCGCCTTGTCCTCGGCAGTGGGTGAAGACTCTGAAGACTCTGAAGAGGCAGGCTCCGCTGCACAAGTGGTCTCAGATCGTAGACGTGTGAGGACGGAAGACACATACAGGCTGCGGCTTCACCGGGCTCGATTCTAAACAAATCCTGGCCAACAGTGACCGTGTCCTCTTCCTGCGCCAGGAGCTCGACGATCTTGCCGGACGTCGGGGCGTTCACAGAAACATCAATCTATGAAAACGCGTCAAAAACCTGGCCAGTAAAACCTAGTGCCTCATTCACCTTGTCGGTTTCTATTGTAGCAATCTCCTCGTCCGCAGCCACACTATCTCCAACTTGTTTTAACCATGACTTGAGTGTTCCCTCCGTGATGGATTCGGCCATTTGCGGAACCTTCACGGTGTCCGCTGTAGACCGTAAAACGGACTCAGTACTCATATTTTAGCAACAAAAACACCAGCGCACCTTGCAGCAGAGACGTCGAGTGGAACGCCGCGCGCTTCGCGTGCACGCTGGCAGTTGCCCTAAACATTTCTGTTGACCATTTCCTTGGTAAATATTCGAGATTTCGTCTCACCATCCTCTCGACATGGTAATTGCGGTCGTCCCATTGAGCAACGCGCGACCGCGAGCGGCATTGATAATTTGTTTCGAAAGCATAGTTCCAGAACCCAGAAAACGCTAGCAGTCGCCAATGACTAGAAGCACACACAGGTCGCAAGTGGATCCGGTCTACTTTGCGGTGGTCTGGTCCCTTGGGCGTTGACCGAGGTAAAGGGCTAAAGGTCGAAGGATGTCGGTGACGTTGACGTTGGCTCGCGTTTGACTGCAGCGTCTATGGCGCCCAATTAGGCAATTGTCTCTTTCTTTCTTCCACCATGCCGCCGGAATGTCGGCTTATATCTAAGGCTGAGGCTTATCTCTGGCTTCTGGTCCGTCCAGTGTCCGACTCTGTGCAAGATTTTATGTCCACCGGTTTTGGGTTTCTGTCGGCTTCAGTCTATACTTTCTCCCAATCTTTCTTTTTCTCTCGATCGCGACCCCGCTGGCGTCTGTACTCGCGTGCCCACGCGCGAAAGGCCCGTACACCGCGACCCCGCTTCCCTACTTTCTTGCTTGCGTGCAACACCCCCGTCAACAGCGCAGCCCATACCAAGTCGCGTCGACGCCCCGGTCTCTCTCGCCGCCACAATACAAGTTGCGCACGCTGTTGCGTCGGCACAAGTACGCTCGTAACACCGACGGCATCCAGCCGCCGCAAGTTGTCCTCCCATGCAAGGAGGTACGCGTCCGTCCCTCTCCCCCCTGTCCTCGCACACTTATGCACCCTGACAGCGCTACGACGACGAGCGCGAGCCATGCGCAAACGACAATGTACATACGTTATCCATTGTGGTACGTGCCTCTCTATTTTCTGCCTTCTTATTTCGCGCTCCCCGCTTCGCTCTTCGCCCGCCGAGCAACCTTTTCCCCGCGCCGTCGGTATCGATGCAAATGTCTGCTAGATAAAGGCCGAAATGAGTGCGGAAAACCTGTCGGCTTGAAAAAGAGCTCAATACAGAACGGGCGGCGAGTGAGGGCCTGATGAAGAATCTCGGGAAGGCGAAGGAACGACTTGAGTAGGCCGAAATAGAAAAGAGCGAGAGTCTGGCGAAAAGGGAAGAACTGCAGGATCAACTGCGAGATGTCATGTTTTTCCTACAGGCCAGGACGAAAATTGAACAATGAGGTGTGGAGAGGCGATTCGGTCGAAGTTGCTGATGTTCCGACACCGAAACCGAATGTAAAGAAAAAGAAGAAGAAAGGCACCTAGTCCTCTAATATTTTTTTCCGAGTTTTGTCGTGAGGCGAAGGAGCCCTATCATCTCAAGTTCCAAGTTGGCCTCCGACCGAATTTCAAGCATGGTTGCGTTGTTGCAGTCGGCGGTATTGCCCGACCCTGATTGCGATCAATGTTGATGGGACCTTCCAGGCTTCAAATTCAACCCAGATTGCTGCTACAACCGTTTGCCAACCGTAGCTCCAACTTCAACAACCCTTCCCTCTCCCCGTCCTGCGCTGACCTGCTTGGTTTTGCAAGTACTTTATTCAGCGATGAACAGTGCATGATACGGTTTCGTTTGAGACTCGAGGCCCAGTTCTCGCCGGATTTCCAGGTGGGTCTGAATCCGGATTCCGAGGTGCTTTCAATTTGTGCGCTGTTTCGGTGGTCTTCGGTAGTACTGAAACCAAAACCCAAAACGCTTCGTTAATCTCGCTAACTCGCTGCCGGATGAAATTCTGGGTTTTTCGTTGAACGGAACCGCTTGGGTTTGAAGAAACGCAAGTCACAGACTGTCACTGAGCACGGACTCGAGAAAACCAAACTGTGCGTTTGCCCTCGAGATGTTCGGCCCTGATCAGTTTTTCGTGATCAGCCAGGCGGGAAAATTTGCAGCTCCTGTCGCTAGGCCAACGCTCATCGTGCTGGTGGTGTATTCCAGACCTAAACAACTTCTTCGGCCGCCGCGACTGCAGTTGCTGAATGTGAAAAACCCGAACGTCGTCTACTTGGCTCTTCTGGTTCAGATGGTTGGATTGAGTAGCGAATCCTGCTGAATCTCACGAATGGTACCGATTTCGATTTCGATGGTATATGGCGCGGATAGTACATAATGCGCTCCCACAGAGTCTCACAGGCTCTCATGTTGCCGACGGAGGAAATAATCGTCCAGCCGACACCTAAGCGGCATTTTTACTTTTCTCCTTGCGTCTGTTTCCAGCAGCTTTGACGATGCAGGGAAGTATCGGCAAAGCGTCCTTGCATCCACCGTCCGTCGTTAAATCCTCAACATCTGGAGCACCATCTACCACCACCAATGGCTGTTACTTCCCTTGAATCGCGCAGCCCTGTCGAGTTTGTTATCGTTGGCGGGAGCGTCGCCGGCCTCACTGCCGCGTACACCCTGCGCGGAGCAGGTCACAAAGTTTTGGTTCTGGAGCGACGGGCGGCGGGCACTGCGGTATGCAAACACACGGGTTCGACCTCATTATCTCGAGACGCCAACTCTATTCCAGGTAGATGGTGGCCTACGGATACCGCCAAACATGACCCGTTTGCTGCAGACACTACCAGGAGCCACCGAGCTCTTGGAAAAATTCGGGACACAATGCAGCGGGTATGTTCCTATATATTTCGCCGAAATGAGTTTTCATGGAACGATTTACAGACTAAAATTCGTGGATCGTGTGTACCTTTCCTTGGGGGCTTCCAGCACCTTCGTATTCTGACCGAGGAATGTTAGACGAAACGACGGAAGAAATAGGCCGAATGGAGTTTATTGACGAGGTCATGTCTGACCTCGGATGCCACTTCTACCTACTTCCTGTAAGTGGTTTCGTGTAGCGAGCCAATTAAACTGTTAATATCCCAACAGCACGATGTACTATTGGGATATCTGCTTTCCCTGTGCAAGAAATCGGGGGTCGAAATCAGATTCCAGGTTGAAGTATCGTCCATCCAGCTCTGTCCGCAAGGCAGGCCTATTGCTGCCACTCTCAACGGAGAGCGCATTGAGGCGGATGTGGTACATAAGGTTTTTTGATCAGGAGCTTTCATAGCTGATGTGGCTCTCTTAGCTTGTAGGCGCGGACGGCCATTGTAGCGTGGTCCGGGATTGCATATCGCAGCAGGCCACCGAGGACGATGCCCACTCCGACGAGTACGACTCTGACTCCGACTACGACTCCGACTCCGATTCCGACTCCGCGACGTCCGAAGACCATACCCTTGCACTCCCGTTTACAGAAGCTGTCGGGTGTGCATCCTCGAATTCCGACTTTATTTAGCGGCTGATTGGATTCAGAGTCACATATTCGATCCCTGTTTCACGACTGCAATCAGACTCAGAGCTATTAGAGCTCGCCAACTCAAACGAAGTTGGTCTATTCCGATAACGATGAAGATTCAAATCTCATTCCTCAGTTTATGGTCTGGCCAGGCACAAACTTCTTCATTGAAGGACACCGGGTTGGCTGATTTGTACGGCTGGGCCCCAGTTACTGACGGTTTCTTTTCCAGTGCGGGCCTGATATGTATACGGCGTGTATCATCCGTACAGATGGAATAAAGCCTACCGACATGGACTCGGAGTGGCGTCCAAATACCCTGGAAATCAGCGAGAGCGATGATTTGATTCTTCGGTCCCAGGAACCGCGGTACGGGGTTTTGCCATGCCAAAAAAAAAAGTTGAACCAAACCTGGCTCCAGAGTTGAACGACTGATTCGGCTTGCGAAAAATTGCCATCGTACGATACAGCGGATCGACAGAATTCCAAGACTATCAGACCCTGCTACTGGGGTGGTCATCATCGGTGATGCAGCCCATTCCATGCCAGTGAGTGGTTATTTGCTACCGTATGTCCACGTTCAAAAAGACCTGGACCTAGATGCATGCTACTCATAATTCGTGAGTCGTCATTCGCTTTATATGCAGACATGTTCATATCAACCGCCATCCACAGTTCGCTATCGGTAAGTCCAATTCTTAACATACCGACACGATCCTTGCTGAACTTGCAAGACGGAGGATGCATTTGCCTTGGGGCGCATCTTCGCGCACCTCACCTCGGTTGACCAGATCCCATTTCTGCTGAGGGGATACCAGCAAGTGCGGTACCGACGCACCGTGGCCACAGCGGCTTCGGAAATGGCAAGCATCACGCTCACGACAGTACCACCCGGCCCCGCTCGCGAAGAGCGGAATGCGAACTTCAAAGCCATGGCTCTCATGGCCGACGACGGGGTGATCGACGAGGCGATCGCGGGGATTTGGGAGGGATACTTGGTGCAGTTCAACTACGATGCCAACGAGGCGGTTGATGAGTGGTGGTTGAATTGGGGTAAGCTCCAGAGGGATTAGAAACAGAGGGGTCCTGTCAAGAACTACATTAGACATTCATGCACTGGTGACTGGTGTCATATAAAATAATCATACAGTATTGATTCTGTCTTGCTCTGGACATTCATCTTGTGGATTGCGAAGTGGAAAAAGGCGGCGGTGGCCAAAGACTGAGCGCTGAGCAAAGGGCACCGAGAATGTTCCAGTTCAAGCTTTCAAGGCGAATAGAGTTTTGCGGGTCAATAAATTTGTAACCGATGTCATGTGTTTCTGACATGGAATTCGGTGTACAGACGGTAAGACGTTGCGCCTCTTTCGAATCTAATTGCTCTTGTCCTCTCCCTCCATGGCCGCCTCCAAGCTGCCCATCCTCCCCCTCCCCCATCCTACCGTTCTCTTGCCTGGCTCGAGAATCACCCTCCCCGTAACTAATGCCGTCGGCGACGCTCTCGTCGAACTCATCGAGCAGTCCGATGCCCTCCCTGTGGTCGCCGCCGTCCCAGTCGCATCCGACACTAACACGACCGACCTCGCTGAGTGCGGTACCGCAGCCCGTATACTGCGTCTAGTCCGCCCACCTGGCCGCAACAGCCGCCAAAGCTATCTACTGACACTACATGGCCTGACTCGAGTTCGCCTCCTCGCACCGTTTGTCCCCAACGCCGAGAACGCCTTCGTTCCATGGGATATTCAGTACCCCTCATCTGCCAAGGAAGTTCCGGCGCGAAAGATCGTGGACGCCTTCAAGCAAAGCGCCCTGCGACTGCTTGACCGGCTTGCCCGGGACTCGGGGCAACAGACCCGACGTGACGGGTACCACAAGGTCTCAAGCATGCTCGGGGATGTGACAGACGCAAGAGCTGCGTGGATGGCCGATGTGCTTGTGGGCACCGTCAACGCCAGTTTCGCTGATAAACTGGGTGTGTACACTCTTCGGCCGTTCTCAACCCGCACACTGATCCGTTTCCCAGCTATCTTGGCGCTTAACGATGCAGAGGCGCGTCTCACCCTTGCGGCGGAGATCTTTGCCAAGTTGGCCTCCATATCAGAGGTCTCAACAAAGATCGCCACTCAAGTGGAGGAGTCGGTGTATAAGCAGCAGAAGGAACACTTCTTGCGTCAACAGCTTGCGGCGATCCACAAGGAGCTTCAGGCACTGTCTGGGTCATCCCCCGGCAACCTCGTTGACGGCCAGAGCCAATCCTCGGAGCTGGATGACGATGAGAAGCACGAAGCAGACGACATGGCGGATCTCAAGCGCCGTATCGAAGCGATGAAACCTGGGTCTGAGGAGCGCAAGATGGGTGTACGGGAGTGGCGCCGACTCAAGCGCATACCCCAGGGATCCGTAGAGAACGGCGTCATTCGGTCATATGTTCGTCGCTGTACCTTTGCGCGACGCGTAGATAGACTGACGCAATCTACTTTAGCTCGAGTGGCTCACCGCTGTTCCATGGCCAAACTCTACCCTGACGGAGGCCCCGCGAACGCTTCGGGACCGTTCGTTCTTGACTGCAGCGCGTGCGCAGCTTGATTCCGACCACTTCGGGCTCAAGAAAATCAAGAAGCGTCTCATTGAATATCTCGCGGTCGTGCGGCTCAAGGAAATGAACGCAGAACGTGAGCAACTCGCCGCCGCTGCGGCCGCCCAGCCCAGTGAGGAACAGCAGGGACAAGTTGTGAAAGCCGATGCTGCAGAAGGAGGCAAAGCCACCGCACCTGTTGCTACATTACCGCGGCCAACAAAGAAAATCGTCAAGGGCCCCATTCTTCTGTACTTGCCTCCAAGGTTTACTTCTGTCTTGCAGGGAGCTGACCCAAGTATTTAGATTTGTTGGGCCTCCTGGAACAGGCAAGACGTCGCTAGGACAGTCTGTAGCCAAGGCGCTTGACCGTCCGTTCCAGCGGATCTCGTTGGGTGGCGTACGCGATGAGGGGGAAATCCGCGGGCACAGGCGTACATACGTGGCGAGTGGTCCCGGATTAATTGTGCAGGCCATGCGGAAAGCCGGAAGATGTGACCCGGTGTTATTGCTGCACGTTTTTGTTTTCCGCCTGCGTTCCTACATACTAATTTATGCTCTGCAGGGACGAGATTGACAAAATCGGCGGCAGTAATTTCCACGGCGACCCGTCTGCGGCGCTCCTAGAGGTTTTGGACCCAGAGCAAAATCATACCTTCAATGCAAGCCATGTTCATTCTCTTCCTGATAACATCTGCTTACTATCCTGTCTATATAGGACCACTACATCAACGTCCCCATCGACCTCAGCCAGGTACTCTTCATCTGCACGGCCAATTCGCTCGAGACCATTTCCGGTCCTCTCCTTGACCGCTGTGAGATTGTGCAGCTTTCAGGTAAATTCACAGTGTATCTGCCGCTGACAACGTAGCTAATCTCGCAATAGGATACACATACGACGAGAAGATGCACATCGCGCGGCGGTTCCTCCTCCCCAAGCAGCTCAATGCAAACGGAATGGACGCGGACCATGTGCAGCTCACGGAGCCGGCGTTGATGACGATCGCGACGCAGTACACGCGCGAGGCGGGCGTGCGCAGCTTGGAGCGTGCGATTGGGGCGGTGGTGCGATACAAGGCGGTCGAGTGGGCGGAGCACGTAGACGAGCAGGGAGACGACAACGCGGTAGTGGTCAAGGGGAAAGCGTACTCCCCGGTTGTGGAGGAGAGCGAGTTGGAGGCGATATTGGGGATTGCGCGTTGGGATGGGGAGGAGAGAGACCGGGAAGAGCGGCGAGGTGTTGTCTATGGCCTCGTTGTGATGGGTCAAGGAGAGGGCGGGATTCTACCTGTTGAGACAATCGCGGTTCCAGGTGCGGGACGGCTGAAGTTGACGGGAAGCTTGGGCGAGGTACGCGCGATCATCAAGTGATTTTTCTTTTCCTGATCGTTTGTACAGGTCATTAAGGAGAGCGGGGAGATTGCGCTGAGCTGGGTCAAGACCCATGCGTATGACCTGTGCATAACCAACTCGCGAGCACACGACCCGCTGAGGGTACCGGAGCTGATCGACGTCCATCTCCATCTGCCTGCGGGTGCACAGAAGAAGGATGGGCCGAGTGCTGGCATTGCGATGGTATGTCATGATTCATGTGTATCGCAAGGGTCTAACAACAGGATTCAGGTGTGCGCATTTGTGTCCCTCTTGACCGGCGCGCGCGTTCCGACACACATTGCAATGACTGGCGAGATCACACTCCGAGGCCGCGTTACACCGGTCGGCGGGATCAAGGAGAAGGTATTTCACTCATCCTCGGTACGGTTCAATTGCTGACTGCCCCTCAAAGGTCCTCGGTGCCCACCGCGCTCAAATTACCAAGGTTATCCTCCCATGGGCGAACCGCAAGGACGTCGAGCACGATGTCGCCATGGAAATTCAGAGTGTGATGGAGTTTGTGTTCGTGCGCACCGTGAATGAGGCGTTGGTGGCTGCGTTTGGGAAGAACACGCTTGGGTGGAGGAACGGGCCGTTGCTGTTGGAGAGCAGGCTATAAGTGCGCCCAACTCGATGAATAATGATTGCATGTATGCTAGCTATGTACCTGTATCACTAATGCTCCGCTGTAAACCAATCACAATTCTTTGCAAGATAAAAGTGAGTCGCATCAGAAATGGTTTCCTAAAAAGTCCACTCAACGCCCGTGTCCTAAAGAAGATGGAGGTGTAACATCACGACGGTCACGCCAAGGGATTTCAATTGCATCATGCTGGCCACCACATCGCTCATGCTCGCGAGCCTCCTCGCGCTCGCCAATGCCCACTTCCAACTGCAGTTCCCCCCGCCCCGGGGCGCCTTCGTCGAGGACGACGAGCCCAAGTTTTGTGGTGCGTTCCTTGCCTTTGCCATCCCTATTCTATAACCTTTTTTATTCCATGTTAGACGGCTACGACAGTGCCTCGACCAACCGTACCGTCTTTCCCCTGACTGGAGGCTTCTTCAGCCTGAACTCGGAGCACACCGCATGGACCGGTATGTCTTTTGCGTTCATCTTGCCGAACACACTGAACGTATGATTCGAATAGCCGGTGTATCCATCTCGACCAAGGGGCAGCCTGCCACATTCGACGATTTCTCGACCATCGTCCCGTTCTTCAAGGCCTCCGGCGAGGGTATCGTCTGTTTCAACCTTGACTTGTCAAAGACGAACGCTACGGGACTTACGGATGGGCAAAATGTCACCCTGGAGGTGCACCTACTCGGCCCCTCCCATCTGCTCTTCTCATCGTCTTTCATAGATCGTTTTTGACGGCGGCGACGGCGAGCTCTTCCAGGTATGCTTTCCCCTATCCTGGGACTCGCCTGTGCCATATTGACCGTCCCTCTAGTGCGCCGACGTGACCCTCTCCAACACCGCTAAGCTCTCCTCGAGTGACTGCAAGAACTCCTCCGGCTCCGACGACGGTTCCTCTTCTGCCTCTGGCACAGGCGCCAGTGCTACCGCGCCCGCCCCCTCGACGTCTGCCACCAAGGCCCCCTCTGCAGCGTCTTCCCTGCGCTTCAACGGATACGTGGCGCTACTTCTAGGCCTAGTCGGCGTGGCCGCCGCCGTTGTGTGATGATTGATCCTCACATTCGCCCCGCTCCGCACACGAAATACCCGCAGGCTTAACCAAGTCGGCAATGAACAATTTACGTTTTTGAGTATATACACTCGCGATCATGAGAATTACATATCAACGCCGCGACCGTGGAAGCAGGGCAGCCACTCATCCAGCGCCAGTTGGAATAGGCCCAGCCCGCTATAGAACGGCTCTTGAGATACGGGGCTGTAGAATCCGACGGTCTTGAAGTCGGAATGGTTCGAGTCTGGAACGAGTAGAACTCGCAGGTCAGACACATGAACCATTTGCGAATGCGTCAGTCCGAAGAATGAATTCCCTGGGGCCGGCGAATTGCAACTGGAAGAGGGATGATAAGGCCTTTTGCCCGTCTTATCTTCTTCATACTCACGGCGGTACAGATACTGTTGGTTTCCGTTGCGGAGAATTTGACTCAATAGAGGCCAGGCCCATCGTGCGCCAGGGGTCGACTGTCGAAGTCAGTCTCTTTCGAACGGAATCATTCGAACTGCTTACATTCTCCGTTGGTCAAGAGTGTATTCGATGGGGTCATATTCCAACCGCCATACTTGTTGATCAGCTGAACCTGGGGAGAGGATGGGAGGTCGGGGAAGGTTTTGCTGCATTGCTGCTGGAATAGCTCGAGCGAGAGGAAGGACGTTTCGATCGACAGAGGATTTTGTGGGTCCCCGCGCTGATAAAAGCCTGAGAAATAGCCTGTGAGACGGTCGCAAAGGCTAGGGACGAAGGGGAGCACCGTATTCAGAGCAGTATTGTCGCATCCACGAGCGATCTTGCACAGGATCGTCTGGACTGCCGGGGATGGAATCGTAGTCGAGCTCTCCGAGGGCCACCATGAAGGCATTGACTGCAGCATTGACGCCGAGTGCGGAAACAACTCCGCCTTCGAACGGTTCAGCGGTTGAGTTTTGTGTTTCAAGAAGGTTGCAAAAAGGCAGAAGGGAGTCTTGGAAACCGTAGTACTGCGTCGGTGTGAGCGCGTACCCTCCTTGGAGTGAATTGGCAACTAATACCTGATAAAAATCCAGAGGGTCCATCAAAATACTAGCAGCATCCACGCTGCTCGTCGCGTTTGCGCGCTGTCTCGTCAGGCCATCTGCAGCCGAGGTGTTTCCGCCTGGCCCGCTCAGTCTAGCCTTGAGCAAGTCAAACTTGACATCGATCTTGAGCGTCTCATTCGAGCCGTTAAGCGTATCGTCGACGAATCTGGAGTTGAATTTGTGAAACCATCGTATTTACTAACGCATTTGAACATTACTTTGTGACTGCGACCCAGTCGGCAGAACAGTTCCGGGTCAGGCTTCGTTCCGCGGCTTTGTAATAGCTTGCCATATCCACTTGTGCCTGCACCGAAAATGGATCAAGAATATTGCAGGGTACATAGCAATGGGGAGTTACCTCCACGGGCGCTGACGATACCCAGGTCGCAAAGATAGTTTCCGGATTTCGCTGGCGAAGCAACGCACCGCGAACTCCCGGGTAGGAACCACCCAGCCATATCCAAGGCACGGACGATGGATGGATTGGAAGATGAGGATTGCTGGAGGACGTGTTTGTTACCTGAGCGGCGCTTTCCGGGAAAGAATCGGCGAAGAAAACCACGTCTTGAAGGGCCTGTTCTGTATTCAGATACTGCCACTGGTCGGCTGTGGTATTTTCCTGCAGTTTCAAATCAGCGCTCCGGCGATGAGTCTTTTGGGAAGAAATGAGGCACTTACATTGACGGGGAAGGGTTGGGAGTCGCCATAGAACCTGTGCTCCCATAGGAATGCAATACCCCGGTAGCGCTTTGCGAGCTGCATCGTTGCCGAAAGGCCGTGGTATTCCTGAATCGATAATAAAATTTCCGAGCCAGCGGGGAAGTGGAGGCAACCTTACTTGAAGGTAGTACGGAAGCAATGGTTCAGCGTTCTGTTCTCCAGAGTCAAAAACTGCACATAAAAAATCAGCATTCAGAATATCTGGGAAATAAAAGACGCGCGGAAAACTGGTCCGCCGGGTTCGTAGTATGTCGCATTCACCCAGTAGCGGTTTGGAAAGGTCTGCCGATTGCTAGCATTGAAATGGTCCAGCGGCATCTACGAGCGGATAGTCAGTCGCATTCTTCAGGACGAATATCGGACGTACATCGATGAACAATGGTTCGTTCGGAAGACCTGCAATGGCAACGCTATCGAAACGCTCCTGCAGTCCAAGGCGGGGAGCTTTCATTCTCCATGTCGCTGCCACCGTTTGCAGGACTGCGAGGCAGCCTGAGGCGAGAATTGCTTTTAGCATGGTTAGAGGTCAGACGTGGTAGCGGTGAAAGATAAGGCAGAAGTCGAGATATCGAATTTCAGCATTCGCAGCCACATGGGAGACCAGCAACGGCACTCCGCCGATTGAAGGCATTCCCTTCACATGACCGCGTTCTGCCGCGTCTCCCGCCCTTTCCCACGCACCAACTCCAGTTCGGAAAGCAGAATAAAAAATCCTGTAACTGTATTAGAATAGCAATGAAATGTTCCAAGAGACATGTGTGTTAAATATCTACGCCGAGGCGCCGCTACTTCTTCTCAAATACCTCCGCGCTCGCGTTGCCGCCATACCGCTTCGGAAGCTCGTCGGCGGCAATGAACGGCAGGAGCGACTTGCCGATAGACCGCGGGCCGCTGCCGACAACGCTCATCTTGGCGAACGTCGCAGCAGGGAGGATCGTCTTGAAGATCCAGAACAGCCATGACATGTAACCCGGGACGTTGACGAAGAATTTCTTGAACTGTGGACCCGTCAGTCAATGGTTCCAGTGGGCTTGGGAAGGAGAGACGTACAAGCAGCTCAGGGTAGTGGCTGGAGAATATGCTGCTGGCCTGAGACGCCGCGTTCTTGGAGGCGGGCGTCCGGCTGGACATGTTCACGCCCTCGTAGTCTACGCAATATCAGGAATAATGCTCGTTATCGCGCTGATGTATACGTACCGTGGATCTGGATCATCTGGTCGACGTTGGCAAAGTCAAGCAGGGCGAGGGACTTCTCCATGAACGCGACGCGCCAGCGGAGGAAGCGGTCGACGTCGCCAAACACCGCGTCTAGGTCTTGGTTCCCTCCGTACACGTTGTAACTGCATCGCAGGTTAGTAGGGGCAGAGGAGCAGAGGAGTGGATAACATACACAACGGGCCGACCCTCCTTGTCGCGGCCATATATATGGCCAAGCTGTCCAAAGACGTCTACATTTATATTTATATTTTCAGTGGACGGGTTTGGCTGTTGAGGAGAACGAAAATACCCTGTGGGAACTCTTCCTTGACAGCGTCGTCGACTTTGAACTCGTCTCGCCAGCGCAACGTCGCGACGAACATTTCGCTCGCGGCAGTCGGATTCAGGTTCCTGCAAGTCCGCAAGACTTAGATATGGACGCGTCGAATACATACGGAATGTACCTTGCTCGCAGGAATTTCATGAGAATAACACTGACGCGGGCATCGACGAGGTTGCTCGGGTCTATCCGTACCCCCCACAACGATATGGCGGTAGTCTTTGCTTCTGGTTTCTCGTAGGCCTTGACGAGGGCCTCCGGTACCAGTTTCTGTGGTCTCTGTCAGCATTTCGCGTCCAGCCGATTCCTCAATGGCTGCAAATACCCGGAATTCAACCAGCGCTTTCCACTCGTAGCCAGTGAATTTCTCGGTCAGAGCATTCTGGGGCTCGGGCTTCTCAGGCTCCGCCGCCGTGGTAGCGGGTGCAGCGGTTGGTTCCGCGGCAGGAGCAGTGGCCGCTGGGGGAACAGGCGTCGCGCCAGGTTGGGGAGGTGCTGCGGTCGTCTCAGCCGGCATGGTCGTAGTCACAGGCGGTTCTGGGACTGCTAGGACGGTGGGAGTAGCAGTGGGTGCCGGGGGAGCAGCGGCAGAGGTAGGAGTGGCTTCTACAGACACCGAAGACATCGTGCAAGAGACGAGGCAGAAGCTTAAAAAGCCGGCTCAAAAGCCAAGCTTTCGCTCCAATGATTATCTTATCTTATCGAAGGTCGACTGCCATTTACTTACGGCCACTCTAGGAGCGACCAAGGACACGAGAGAACTAGACTCGGTGCCAGTCTCTACGTTGAGCAACAATCCTAGTAGTAGTTTGCAATAAAAATTAAGGCAAACGGGCAAAAACTGAGAGAGAAAAGAAAAAGTGGCGGCAGGGTTGCTCGAACGTAGACGACAGAACCATAAGGCAACATATAAAATCCAAGGAATACGTCCATGACGAACAACAGGCAGACTGCTCAGGAAGAAGGGCTCGAACTCTTCCCGCGGGTAAAAGAACGAGCACCCCAGTGCGAGTACTTTTGTCAAGCTATGCAGAAGGCGGACACCAGGGCGCTATGTCCTGAAAGCAAAGATGAGACATACCTAGAAGCCGCCGTATAAGAAACGGTCTAGACGATAGCAACCAGACGAAGGTATGGCATAGCATAATCATTTTTCGCGGACAAAACACATGTACCATACTCCACGCCTCGGTATGTCGCAGGTGGAAGTGTTTACCGGGGAGCAGCGCCCGGAACGTTCCGCCTCTCCCGCCTGGGGCCACCGGGTCCACTGCGTTCAGGCTGGGCAGTCACCGGGACAACGACGTTGACGGGGATCGAGTCGAAGTTCAAGGCGGTAAGGAGAGCCTGCGCGCAAGTGTGTTAGAGTACGCGGGAGGTATAGATGAACGCGAAAACCCACCTTGGTGTCGGGGTCGATCTCCAAGCCTCCAGAAGCAGAGGTGTCGAGAGCGGAAACCTCGGGGACGTAGTTGTCCTTCCGCTCTCTCTCCTCCTCCTGCAGCTTGAAGGAGATGCCGCGGACGGGGCCCTTCTGGATACGCTTCATGAGATGGGTCGTGAAGCCGGAGATTTTGTTGCGCAGCCGCTTCGAGGGTACTACCGCCTGTTTTCGCTTGAGTAACGGGAAAAGATAGGATTAGCAGCAAACCACTGACGACTTCATCGATGATACGCTTGTTGGTGTGGAAGTCGAGGGTGAGGCGGGGGTAGCTGGCAAACGGATGAGCTAGAACGTCGACGGTTTGTGCTGGATGGACCGACTATTTTTCAATGAGAACGCGGGAGGCACGTTTGGTGGTTTTGGTCCGGACACGTCCCTAGAGTGCATGTGAGCTCGGGGGTCGCCAGCAGCGGCGACGAGTACACACCATCTTGAGTGAGGATTAATTTGCTGCTTGAGGATGGAAGTGGCCGATCACGTGTGGCTTAACAGACACGTGCCGCTGTACAGGACCTGCTTACAAATAAGCTACGCGGACTTCAAGAAATTTGTCCTCCCTCCGAAAGCGAGCTCCACGGTCTAACCATTCTCGGGGACATAAACCCAAAAAAATATACAAACCCACGCACCACAGGAAGTCAGAAACGAAGAGATCCGTCTAAATACTCTTGCTTCCGAGTCCTTGACACTAGAACGAGCAAAATCGGATCTCAAATGGTATTTAGACTTGACCGGAGACAACTTCGACTAGCATCCACTTACTGTTACATATAAAACTCTTCCACACTCAAATTTATACCAACAAATTCCCTTTCTCTTAACTGGCGTAAGATTTATTTAATCCACCGGAATATTTTCGACCTTAGCCGTTGTCAATCACTAGGACCCCATCAATCCTATCACCTCAAAGTGGCCGACCTTTATTCCCCCATCAACACAATGATGCTGGATCTATTGGGGGGGTCCCTACCCCCCGAATAGACTTTCGTATCCTGGAATATCCCTTTTGGGACACAGATCTTTGATCCGCGCCTTCATCACGAACTCTCTGCCCTCTCTTGCACTCAAACTGCTTGGTACACCCCATATTGTTGAGTTTCCCAGGCTACCAGGGTAACACTCATGCGAAATTAGTTGTATCAGCACCTTTTCGGTCGAATCCGAAGTCTCCAGGCGTTCTTTCAGCTTACCTTCAACTGAGTTCATGTTACTGTATGCCGGGCCAATCCGGTCCCAGCCAGTTATGTGGCCTTACGCGGCGTGCTTTTGATTGGATTTTGTCTTGGATAAATGCATAAATGTATTATCTTGCATTATCTTGCTTGCGGGAAACACAGACCTTGTCAATTTCTTTCAGACTGATCCTATCACTGGCACCCTCGAAAGTCGCGCTGGAATATTTATATCTTACGGGAAGTCACCCACTGTTTGTGCCCGCCGCTTGCCCTATATAATATATTCATGGATAGCGTGGACTCCGTGGAGAGGACGGAATTGGTCATGTGAGGCGCGCCCAGGTTCTGGGCGCGCATCACATGACCTAAAGGTTTTTGATCGCATTACATAATTCACGTGCACGACTGTACAGACTCGTCCATACCTCTTCCTCCCTCCACGATCACAAGGTAAATGACCGCTCCAGCTCTCTCCAGAACCTGGCCCTCGTGTCTTTCTCATTCTCCCCCGACAGCCCGTTTGACTCGCGCTCTACATAGCACGACACTCATTCCTGGGTTTATCGACGCAACTCACTAGCAAAAATGGTCCGCATCTCCGTCCTCGTGCGTCCCTTGGTTTTTGTGTCGTGTTCTGCGTTGATTGTTCTGTAGAACGACTGCCTCAACAACATCGTCAATGCCGAGCGTCGCGGCAAGCGCCAGGTCCTCATCCGGCCTTCCTCAAAAGTTGTCGTGAAGTTCTTGTCCGTCATGCAACGTCACGGTTAGCATTATTTCCTTTCCCTTTCTTTACTTTCCCGCACCCCGGAGTGATAACTACGGTTGACGTGGGTCTTGCCTCTACCCGTTACTCGTTTTAACGCTCCGGAACATTATACACCAGCACCCGGATACCAAACAACCCCCGCCTTCTTTTCACGGGCTGTGGGCTCACAGATGGGCTCACATCCTTTCCTATTTCTTTCCCTACTGTCAATTCATCCTCGCTGGACGTGTACTGACATTTCCGCAAAGGCTACATTAACGAATTCGAAATCATCGACGACCACCGGTCTGGCAAAATTGTCATCCAGCTCAACGGTCGCCTCAACAAAACCGGCGTCATCTCTCCGCGGTTCAACGTCCAGGTTACTCAGATCGAATCTTGGGTCAACTTGTTGCTCCCGGCCAGAGGGTTCGGAATCATCATCCTGGTGAGTTGTGTTCGTAATTGTTTCCTTCTGTTACTCATGTCCGCAGACCACTAGCAGCGGTATCCTGGACCACGAGGAGGCCCGGCGCAAGAACGTTGGTGGAAAGCTGTTGGGCTATGTCTACTAGATGTACAGGGTCGTCTAATTTTTTTTTGGGTGAACATGACGTCTTTCCCAACGTTCGTGTGCTTGTGCATTCGTGTAAGTTAGTTTCAAGCGTTCGCAGGGGTACTTTGCCCCCACCTTCAGCGTGGTGTGTTGCTCCGGAAGGCACTGATCGTGCGCAAGATTGCCCGGCACGGCCACAATTGATTTCTTCACAATTGATTTCTTCTTTTGGCACTGGTCTTCTTCAACCACAACCCATTGGCACGCTCGGATTCAACGTGCGCCGTACTGCATACTGTTCAGCTTCAAGAAATACGGACAGAAACATGGAACATCCCTCGACTGTGGTGTATTTCCACCTCAGCCGGCAGAGTTCAATTGCTTGTTCCTTGGTTGTTCAGACAAGGAGTCTTGTCATTGGCTCTGACCTTTTTTTACCTTTTGCCGCTCACTGGCCTACTTGCCGCAGTGATGCGATTCAACGACCCTGGAAGCTTAACTGAAGTTTAGACGCCCAGGACGCCCACGCTAAATAAAAAATGCAAGAGACGACTTCTGCCTCGTGTTCCTTAGCAGTCTCACGAACCTACGGTATCCTCAGCCTTCAACCACAATGTCACATCCTGTCCTTTGGCCCAGGGTGTTTTTCTACCCCGTCGGAAATGCTTCAGCGGTGTGTCTCACAGACAATATTCCACCCGAGAAACCGGCCAACGTGCTGTTGCTGGGCTGCGGAGACCCACGAAACATATTGTACACCCTACATGTCGATCCCCCGATCCGTGAGTTACATGCCATGCGCTTCAGACCAGTATTCTGACCGGCGCACTCAGACAGACCTTCCGTAGACTTCTTATGCTGTGACATTGAACCAGCAGTTATCGGTATGCACTCCGTGATTGGGAGTGGTCACCTCTAATTCTATTCTGCAGCCCGCAATGTACTGATACTTACTCTCATCTACGACGGCCATCCGTGCGATCGCGTTTGGGACATATTTTACCACATCAAAGTCGACAAAACCTCATTCGCACTCCTCATCGCGCAGTGCAAAAAGCTTCTCGACGTCTCCAAGGACCTCGGGTCCTGGCGGCAATCCCGCTACTCCCGGTTTTTGAAGTTCAGTAACACCTATACCTTGTCCCGAGTCCATCACTACTTCGGGCTTTACGCTCAGACCGAAGCGGATTCCCGCGCAAAGCACGAGGAGGCCTTTAGCTCTTTCACCCGCGAGTTTAATTCCCGTCGCGGCCCCAACGATCTTATGTTCGATGCCGCCCAGTCTGCCGGCCTCTTCTCGGCGGACGTTTTGCGAGTCGTGAGCAGGCACTTATACCATTACTGGGAGACTGGCACTGTCTCCCGCTCGACTAGCGATGTCAGGGCAGCGACATTGGTCAATCCCACCTTCCTCTACTCCGAATCTTCTGCTCCTTCATTAGTGGGCGATCACTGTTCCCTTCACTACGGAACTTATCCACTCGAGGGTTTCCACCTTGCCGCCGCTTTTCTTGATTCCTCGACAGACGGGACGGTCACGGAAGATCAGTTGGTCGCATGCGCTCGGGCGCAGGTTGCAGAGTGGTGCTCCCGGTTCCAGACCACTGTTTCCCAGAAAGCGGTCACGATCACATTATTCATAGGCGATGCGATTCCATTCTGCCAGAAACTAGCCCGCGGATCCGACGTTCGTCCCCATGTTGCCCCTTGGAAAGCAACACAGTTGGTGCTGGACGGCGACTACAGCTGTGGACAAACTGGGTTCGACACGATCGACACTTCCAACCTCGTCGAACACATTGGCGTGCTAAATGTTCTCATTGCTGCGGTCCCCCTGCTTGCTCACCGCAAAACATCAGTTCTTTATACCGAACTGTTGCTCAAAAAGGACGAGGGTAGCAAACCATGGAATTTCGTTCAGCCTCTGTGTGCGGACATCCCCACTCTCGGTTTGCTGCTGGGAATTTCGCCTGATGGATACATCGCCCAGTTCACATCTACTACAAGAGTCCAAAATATTGCCAGTAGCAGGAAATACCGAGAGCGACTCGCATGGAAATGTCCGTACGCCTGTCCGTACGCCATGAATTCCGACGGGGAGTTCATCACTCCTTCCTTTTCAGATTCCGTCGCCTTGGGCAACACCATGTTTAGCATTTACGAGCGGATGTTTGCTGACGAGAATGTCGAACAACTCTTCAGCCAAATTCGTCCAGACGTTAACCATTACAACCGGGGGACTTTTGCCGCACTGCTCAGACTAGTCAAGTCCAGGGTTCAGTCGGACTGGACAGCGGTGATGGGGCACATATTCTATCGGTTGCACAACGACCGCACCCTGATAATGGGGAGCAACGGATATCAGGAATTCTGTTGTCAGCTGTATCTTCAAGGCGTACATTGCGTGGAGACGTACACCGATCGAACCCCGAAATGGTGTATACAAGGGCTGGAAGGAGGTGCCGCCCGCCGTCCGCCTCGTTCTCGTAGTTCCAAGACAAAAGATTCGGCTGCTCGAGGAAGAAGGCGGCCGACAACTTGGATCGCAGTGTGAACTGCGAGGCAGTACCTTTCACAATATTTTCTCCTGTATCCATGCCGTTCTTGGAACAGTCTCGATCCACGGGAGCGGGAGCGATGCTAGGATCGACATTACGGAGGATGCAGGCGGTTGGTCTGGAACGGCTCCGCTCATTATATCCACCTGTCTTCCAGCATTCAACCTGGTCTTCGATGATCCCAAATTCACCAGAGTTTCTTTGGGTCTCCATCCCAGCCCGAAAACCTCACTCATCTTTGGGGATAGGTTGGGTCCAGAACTGGTGCTATTCACAGCGAATATTCTGGACAAGAGCGCTGTCCACGTCACACCGAACGGGGTTTCTTTCACCCCCGCTCTGAGACATAATCCATCTCCCTCTGGTACACATGTTTCTGTGAGGATGGATGGCTCTCGTGTGTCCACATTGTCCGCACGATGGGAGCCAGGAACCAGTCTGAAAGAGGCTAAAGTAGAATACGAACAGATGTCTCCCTGTGCCATGCAGGTGGCGGTCAGTAACAACGTCAAGAAGATCTTGGCTTATCCGTTCCCTATCGATGGGTCGCGAACCAAGGTCAGAATCGCAAGAACATCCGGGTGGATCGAAGTATGTTTCCCGCTCTGTGCTTTGCGTTCTAACTGACTCGTTCTAGTTTGAGTCACCGATCCGCCCTGCCCTAGAATTGGCCGACTTGGCAATACCATCCGTTGTGGTTCAAGATCGGAGCGGTCCTGTTGTCCGAAATATACACCGAGTCAGTTTGGAGTCCCTTCCGCTCCTCCAAGGAAAGGCTCTCGATCGACAGGCCCCCATGATCAGCTCCCACTGTTTTTTCGCGTTTTCGGATCGCGAGCACGCTCTTATATCACGAACCACCGCGAAGAATGTGCTCGTACAAGTGAAGGACACCATCATGCATCTATTCGTAAACATTTCCCAGGGACATCGTGTTCTCTCCCTTTCCAACGAAGATGGAACGTACACCCTCATCTTTGCCAATGGGATCCGCATGGACCTGGCTTCGCACACCTACGCTATAGACGCGTGCGTGCTCCCGCTCACAGAAGATTTGACGAAGGGACCGTTGGGGTCTCACCTTCGCGCCATTCGCTCACAGCGCATGGTAATCCTTACTCCCGGTGCCGAAGTCGCGGCGTGGAAACATCTACTCGTGGCATTCACCGAACGCTGCCGATCCTGGATGCACAAACCGACCTGCAGATACACGGTTTCCGGGAAAATCCCAGTATCCGCAGAAATATTCCAGAATCCACTTTGTGGCTGTGGGGAAGGAGTTGACCCCGGGATTCTTCCTGACCCACAGTTTGCACCTTTCGCTCCGCTCATGACAAGAGCGGCGATATCTCCTCTGTTTGCAATTCCCTACCTGGAAACTGTGCACCAAAGACTGGAGAAAGCCATGAACAAACAACCAGGAAAACGTGTTTGTGCGGGCTGCAACAAGCCCGAGGAGAAACTTCTTAAATGCAGTCGTTGCGGGGAGGTGGATTACTGTGGACGGGCTTGTCAGACGGCGCATTGGAAAGCGCATAAACCAGTGTGCAAAGCGAAGTAGAATACTTTGAGAATACTTTACGTGCTGTAGTGCTACTGATATCAGAATTCCCTTGGTTTCTTCCGTTGGCACGCGACGTTGGTCGAATTTCGAGATGCAAGGCGTACGGCTGGCCAGGGCGAGCCACATAGAATGAAAATTGACAAATCGGGACGAAGCGGTTGTTTGTGGCTGTTACGACGCGAGGTCGCGATCCGCGTGTGATAACCGCATTGGGCATCGGGCATCGCACCGAGTTGAACTTCAACTTACTTTACTGCTGCCGACGACCATCCTGGCCTCGACACGCCGTCCCCCTCCCTGTCCGCATGGATACAAATCCACACACCACCGCGCCTTCGCTCTACGAAATCCTTGGTGTCGATAAATCGGCATCGGCCGACGACAGTGCGTGCCGCACACGAGTTGCAGTCGTCTTCCTGGTGCTGACAGAGCGTCGGTAGTTCGTCGGGCCTATAGGGCGAAGGCATTGGAGACTCACCCCGATAAACTTGACCCGACGGCATCACCGGAGGAGAAGCAGAAATTCCACGAGGTGCGCGCTAGCTACATACAGGATCACTTGCGTCTGCTGAGAACGAGACAGGTCCACGAGGCGTTTGAGGTCTTGCGAGATACTTATAAACGACGGGTACTCTTTCTCGTCGAACTATGGCGCGTTGTGCAGCCAGTTTAACGGTCAAACACGTTGTAGGCGTATGATATCCGACGCGGCTTCCGGCCACAGAGCACTTCTAGATCTGAGGGGGAGCTCAGCGAGGAGCAGCGCCGTCGCATGGAAGACCGCCAAGAATGGGCTCGCAAGCAGCGCGAACAGTTTGAAGAGCGCATCCGCAATCTCAGAGCGCGCGCCGCGGCGGACAGAGAGGAGAGGAAGAAACGAGAGCAGGAGGCCGCCGAGTACAGGATGATGGTGGAACGAATGCTGCAGGCGCTGTATCAGAAGCCAGAGATGGCAGAGTGGGCGGAACGGAAGGAGAAGCTGCAGGTATGTTTCTGCGCCTTTGCATCTGAAGTAACCTTGAACGCGTTCTCACACTTGTGCATCTCGTAGCGCCCAAATAACGGCCGCGCGAATACGTGCCCTGCACCATCGGTTTCCTCCTGACCGCCTCTGCTCGGCATTTGACACTCTTTATTACTTATGTTTTTTTATTTGCTCTGGATCTGGCTGGACAAACTCGCTGCTCTCGAAGTGTATCTATGGCTATATAACGGCCACCCCACGATGTCGTGTAACAGGAGGAGAACATCTCTAGAATGTTATAACTGTTCAGGTTGGAATGCGCGTGAATTTAGCTGCTGCAAAACACGATTTGCTTTGAAACTTCCAAACTAAAAGATCAAGCGGCGGCATGCCTTTCTTGCACCTTCATGGCACCCAACCGGCCCTTGGCGATGCGGCCGACATCCACGACTGCCCTATCCAATTCATCTCTCCACGCCTCTGCGCCTGGCTCTATCTGAATGACTTCCTCAACCGGCGGTTGGTCTGGCGACAGAGAATGAGGCAGCCCCAGGACGTCTTCCATTTCGAGCGCAATAGCAGCACGGCTCCTGCCGTTCACGAAGGTGATGTAGCGCAGGCCGGGGTAGCGGCGCTCATAGCAGGCGTTTAGATGCGCGAGCCGGGCCAAGACTGCGGGCGGAGTCCGAGCAACGGCTGGTGTCGCGCCCTGCTCCTTTGCACTCAGGGCCGAGAGATTCTTCGTCTCCCCGATGCGTGGATGTCCCGCGATAAATTGGGCGCGCAGAGGAAGGTCCCAGCGTCCGACCTCGTCGATCGCAGCATCGATTAGATCTGTGTAGGACGTGTACCGCGTCCCCTTGGTGAGAGACGCGACGAAAGCGGGAACCAAGGCGGAGAAGAGGATATCGGAGGGCTCTAGCAGGACGCTGAGAACGTCTCCTATTTTCGACTCGTCGACCGCGTCGATTGATCATTGATGGTAAACTCGTCATGGTCGTTCGGACAAGGTGCGGCCCGGATGGCGGCCATCTTCCCGCCATCTTCTTTGGCTCCAATCCATTTGCTTTCTGTTCCGTCCATCGACGTGTACTAAGTGAGTGAACGATAACGCTGGTAACCAAAAAGAAATTCCTATGGCAAACACGACTGTCCTTCGATGGGGAATCATCTCAACTGGCAAAATCGCGCGTTTGTTCGATTTCATCTCTTTCACTCGCTCATTTTGCGTCGCAATCGCAGGCTGCTACCTTTGTTAAGGTAACGCATTTGCGCTTCTCACCCCGTCGCGACACAAACCCACAGGTCGCTATCGTTAGGATCTGCTTGTCGATCCGAAGACGTACGGCGCTGTGAATTTTTCTTCTATATGTAGGCTAAACGATCTCAAGCCGCGACGTGCACGATGTCGTCCACAAGGTGGCTGCGGTAGGGTCGCGTAAACTCGAAACAGCCCAAGAGTTCATCGCTACCAACGCCGGGGGAGATTCAGCTATCAAAGCCTGCGCAACTTACGAAGAAGTGTACGCCGACAAGGTATGCGCCTTTAAGCTCAGATTTCGAGCCTTGGCCAAATAAACTGACCGTTCACTCTAGGATGTAGACGTCATTTACATCGGAACACCACACACGTACCATTATATCAATGCTCTCGACGCCATCAAGGCCAAGAAACACGTCCTGTGCGAGAAACCTGTCACCACCAACGTCCCGGAGTTACGCGCTCTTCTGGCTGCCGCCAAAGAAAATGGTGTATTCTTTATGGAGGCTATGTGGACGCGATTCCAGCCGCTTCCTCAAGCAGTCATCAAGCTTTTGGATGGAGGAGAACTCGGCGCGCCCGTCGTTGTGCATGCAGATTTATCTGGCGATTTCGACATCCATAGTACGTATCTCGATTAGCATTTGGGCTTTTCGTTCAGAGAATATGTTGCCAGACATTCCGAAAACACACAGAATCCTCGATCCGGCTCTCGGAGGTGGTGCTATACTGGATCTGTAAGCTTTCTCGTGGCTTTTCAGTCCTGCAGATTGATTGACGAACTTCGCAGCGGCCCTTATCCTCTCGTCTGGGTATGCAGGACTGTTCGAATTTCCAGTGGAATCGAGGACTGAGCTTTTTCAGGCAATCATGACTCTCTACGAGAACTCTCGCAACGAGCTGACAGCCCCGTCGAACATAAGCGGCAGCATCGTCAAGACGCCGCTGACTGGGGTGGACGCGAACACCTCCTTCACCCTCAACTTCGACAAGATCTCCGCGCAGGCGGTGCTCAGCTGCAGCATCAACCTCCCCGCAGCATCGCCAGGGGTCACCATCCGCTGCGAGAAGGGCACCATCCGCATCGCGCCGCCGATCTACTGCTCCAAGTCCTTCAAGGTTCAGTATTTCGACAAGAGCGACACCGGTAAAGTTGCCCGAGAAGAGGAGAAGACGTTCGAATACGTCGGGCACGGGATGCACTTTGAGGCGGACGAAGTTGCGCGCTGCATCAGGGACAAGAAGAGTGAGAGCGCGCTTTGGGGACACAACAAGAGCTTGCTCGAAATGACTGTATTCGATTCGGTGAGTCTCTCCTTTATGAAAGCAATCGGTTTCCATTCCCCTGATATCTGGTGCAGGTCAGGAAGCAGGGCGGATATAAGCTACCCAAGGGGGTCGAGAAGGTTGTATGAGAGTCGCGTTGTAAACAGCCAAATGTATTATTTGCCTCAAAAGAACGATTTTGATTGGACGACTGATTTTGAGGTCACGTGGCAATTTCGCTCCTTTGACCCGACTTCCACTTTCTATGCCTGTGTGCGGCGCCTCGAGCCGCGGAACGCCTTTTGGCCGTGGGAAGCCAGTGTGTAGCTCTGCTCTTTTTCTTACAGCGCTCTTACATGCCTCAGATACAACGCAAAGTCGTCGGTCAGCATTTCCCGTTCATACAACTTGAACTCAACTAACCGCGCCATACACAACAGTCTGTGGCGACGGAGCATGCGGTACGCCCGCCCCCTGCGCTGCGCGCGCGTCGCACATTGAACCTTATGACAGCACTTGTGTTTGGCAGGCAAAACATCGCTCCTGAACGTCTTTACGCGAGGTGTGTTGATTCTGCAACATTTCCGCTGTGCGCACCGGCTGACGCGACGCAGGCTTTTTTAGCCAGGTCTAGTGCGTTCTAATTGCTATCAAGGAACGGCACCGTCAGCTGACTGGCTGGTGCAGCGAGCCCACAGTGTTCGAGAACTACGTGCACGATATCTATGTTGACGACCAGCAAGTCGAGCTGAGTCTGTGGGATACGGCGGGTGTGTTGCGTCGCATGCGGCCTCTATTGTGCTGGAGCTGACGTCCGCCCAGGGCAGGAGGAGTTCGACCGCCTTCGGTCGCTATCATATGCCGAGACACACGTTATTATGGTCTGCTTCTCGGTCAGTCGTCTTCCCACTCTCTGCCGCTCCGGCTGACCCAGCTGGGCAGGTCGATAACCCGGTGTCTCTCGAAAACGTGGAGACCAAGGTAGGTGCTGTGTGGTCGCCGGTCGCTTCGCTGCTGATCGCAAACGCGGGTTTAGTGGTTAGACGAGATATTGGAATACTGCCCCGGAGTCAAGGTGCGCGTCCTTCTTTCCGTGTCCAGCACGTACTTATCCGCGTCCAGCTGGTCCTTGTTGGTGGGTTTACTTGTAGATATTCTCGCCTTTCTTCCCTTATTTCCGCCCATAGCGCTTAAATGCGACCTCCGGGATGACCGGCCCGTGCGGGAGCGGCTACAGCGGTATGGCGCGCATCCGGTGCAGTATGAGGAGGGACTCGCAGTGGCGCGACGAATACGGGCGTCCAGGTACCTTGGTGCGTTACACATCAATCGCCCAACGAACTGGAGCTAATTCAACGCAGAGTGCAGCTCAAAACACAATCGCGGTGTGGCGGAGGTGTTCTACGAGGCGGCGCGGGTCTCGCTGAGCACCCGCCCGAAGGGCTCGGGTGATGGGTGCGTCGTGATGTGAGGGAGCGTGCGCACGATGACGGGTTCAAGACAGACGATCTACTATTTACTACAGCCATTAATTGGGACACGCACGCTTTCATGCTCTACTACCACGATTATTCCACTCATCATCATGTACTGCTGTTGTATACTTATGCTTTTCTCGTTTCGGGTGGGTCTCTGAATCATAATGGATGTCTCCACCAAGTCTCCAGGTACACTTGAACATAATTTCTTTTGCAGGGTACATAATACACATTTGGGGTCAAGGTGACCTTTGAATCGGAGAGCAAATATCCATCACTGCGCAAGACCAGATCAGCCATGAAGTCGACTCGAGACCACAGATAAATCTCACCAAGACGTATCGGAACGCCGGGTTCTTCCAGTCAGAAAGATCCTGCAACGTTGTGGCGTGCGGGTCGTACTGTACACGGCCCTCAGCAACATCGCGGTCACGCTTCGCGTTCGCTCTGCTAAAGACCACACGCAGTGCCAGGATCACGAAGATCTCGAGGATCCGCGACACCATGCAGCCAACGACGCCGGTGAGGTAGGTCGGCGCCTCCGAGTCCTTGAACAGGAACGGGCCGACGATGTTACTGTCATACTTCTGGTTAGATACTCGCCACCAATCGTGCAAAACCAGACGTACCCCGCTGCGACACCCAAAAACACGGCAGCGCTAGCGATCGCCTTTTTGGTCTGACCGCCCACTGTAATATGATGAGATCCCCCGTCGGCCAAACAGTAGAAGAAAACCCACCATTGCCGGAGACAAGGGACAACCCGACGACGAAGGTCGCATTGGAAGCACCGGTTATCCCTACACATCATGATTCAGGGTTTGCGAAAGAAGCAAGGGAATAGGGGCCCACAGAAGCCAATTAGCCGGGCGGCCTTGGGCTTGGCCCATGCGACCATGGCGAAACCGACGACGGTGGGAATGTTTGTGGCGACCATGAGGTACGTGCGGTAGCCCTTCGGCAGCCTTTTGTTTACGACGAGGGCAGCGACGATGCTGAAGGCGCGTGAGAATCAATCGGAAAGGGGTGGGCGAAAACGCACAACGCCACGATTATGGCGCCGTAAGGGAGCTGCATTAAGGTCGTGTTGAGTGTGTTAAACCCGAAACTGGAAAGGGTTTGAGGCCGAGTTTTACAGCGGAAAGTGGGCGCACTCACCCTTGTATGATCAGTGTGCCGCTGAGTTGCAAATGTTCAGTCAGATTAAATGAAAAAAGAAGCGGTTATGCGCACAAGTTGGACGTTCCACCCTGCACCGCGTTAGTGTATGTACGCGAGAAGGAAATTGCTACACGACTTACATTGGGGACGTTCGCGGTGAAACCGAACAGGAAGAACAGATATGTCTTGATGTCTAAGAACGCTTCGATGGCCTGCGACGAGTTCCAGCTGCAGAGCCGTCAGAATAGGTCGGGATAAAGCATCAAGTAACCCACTGTCTATTGTCCGGTCCACTCTGGTCGTCCCGCTTGCGGCTGACGATGATAAGACGCTCGGCACGGGTGAACCAGCGGGTTTGGTATGGCGAGTCGGGGATGAAGATGAACATGAAGATGGACCAGGCGCAGCAGAGGGCGCCGACAATCAGGAATTCATATTTCCAGCTTGGTAAGCCTGCGGGGGGAGGTCAGTACATGGGCGCAATGTTGTGTGCGGTAGCAAACCTTTGATCTATAGACAGTGTTGAGTGAGATTAGGATGAGGATAATGATATTGGAATATGGAACACAAACATGACCTGTGTTCCGTTAGCACCGGGTAAAAATTGCGGGTAGAGGAATGAATTACCGATCGCAAAGCCCAGAAGACCGCCGAGGCCGATGCCCACTCCGTTAGCGCTACATGGATACCGTTCAAGCCATAACCTTGCAGCTTCAGCGGAGAGTTGCGTACCAGTACCAATATCTGCGAACTTTGCATTAGTTTGAAGGCATTAGATTCTCGGCGGGATGTAATTACCCAATGCGAGTGGGCTGCTGCTCTCGTGTGTACCATGTAGAAGTGATGAGGACGAATGCCGGATCAGCAGTAGCCTGTTTTTTCGTTCAATTTTTTTTTGGCGGAGGAATGCCGGGCTGGACTCGTACCTCGGCTGCGCCGGAGATGGTGCGCAGAATGGCAAGGTCTGTGAAGTTCCGGCTGCCTGCTTGTGCCATGAGGAGAGCCCCCCATATAAAAATCTAAATGGGGCGAGAGTTAGTTGCCGACATCAGAAAGAGACGGGTGTAAAACGGGTGTAGAACGAACATTGAACGCCAAGTACTTGTTGAGGGGAAACTTCTGCATTAGGAGATTGGTCGGGAGAGCCCAAGCTAACCACCCGACTACAAAACAGTGAGCTCGTGTCCCATGGAGACACCAACAAGACCTACAATAGAATAGACTGGAAAGCCAGCTGTACTCCGACTTGCCCAAGTGCAAATCCTTTTTGACTGGGAAACAACGATTCACGTCAGATGCTTGCAACATGTTGGGAATGTGTCCCGCTTACCGTTAAATATTGCGGCATAAGAAAGCGTGGTCTTGTCGCTAAATAAAGCTGCGTTGATACCGTAGAATGGTTAACCTCAGGTCAACTTACACATAATAAAACTAGAACGAAAGGGTCAACGCGGCAGACGTTGACGAGGAATGCGCATACCATGTAACAAATGGAGAGGGCCGGGATGATCAACCTAATGCCTCGCGGTTGGAGGAGCACGGGCTTGTGTGAAGAACATGCTTACCAGTCGATTTTCCTCTCACTAGAAAGCGACAAAAAATATTCAGGTCAGACAGGAAAGACGTGTCCAACGCGCAGGCTTACATCCGGGCGACCTCTTTCGGGTCAAGGACGGTCTCGTTCATGACGGCTACGTCGGCGATGAACTCGGGGCTCGGGTTCTTCTTGAGGAAATAACCCAAGAGGCCGGGGCTACGGTCGACATCCGCCTCGAGAGGGACATCGCGGTTTGCCCACTCGAGCTCATTGGCGAGCTTGGGGGTTATGTATTCAACCTGCCCCGTCTTTTCCTTTTCAGCGGAGTCGGATTCGTGGAGGGACATTTTGTGGGTTGAAGAGGAATTGGCCGAAAATTAAAAGAAGCAAAGTCGCGTTCTTATACCCCACCGGATGCATTTGGGCGATCACCAAAAGCGAAGTTACGGCACGGGTTACCCCACACCGTATTGCCAGTTCCAGACCAGCAGATTTCAATGTTGAGCGAGAGGGCCGAGGGGTGCGAGCGGGCCGCTGGAAACTGAACAGGAGTGACAAGAGCACTAGTTCGATTTTGGAGCGAATTGAGGGGAAGGAGCTAAGCGCGAGATACCCGAGGGGTTTGGGGCGTCAGTTTTGTTTACCCGCCGCGTCTAGGAGGACACATCCAACCCGGTGACCAACTGAACTGATTGAGGTTCAGCAATCCGTTTAACGTTTTGGAACATTCAGGGTGTTGAGGAAGGGCAGGCGGCTGGGAGCGGGCCGCGGGCCGGACATTGCCGGTCTGAATTCGTTAATAACGGTTGTATTTGGAACAGTATGCAAAGAATCCATCGATGCCTGTGCCCGTCTACAAGGCCAAATCCCTGACCCAGCTGCTTGGTGGGTTTCCTTCTCTCTCTCTCCATCCCACTCATGCCCCCGCCCAGCTATCCGCGCTAATGAACAGCCCGATTATCCTGCTGTTCACACCGGCATCCCAGAGACGGACAATAACATTGTCTTAAGGACCCTGACGTGCGTTCTCTCGCGTTTCGCGTGCAGCTGTGTAGCGTTTACATGGCTTCAGTTACTCGCAAGTCCAGAAAGCAGTAGATCGCCTTGCATGGCATTATTCCGGCCTTGGTCTTACCCCGAAGGCTCAGCCGGGAGAGCTCCCGCCTCCGCGAATTATCGCAGTATTCACCACCTCTGCCATCGACGAATCGTTCCTGGAGCTGGCTCTAGCTAAACTGGGTTGGTTCTGCTCGCGCGCGTCCTTGACCGGCCCCTGTTAATGCTTTGGCCAGGGCTCGCCGCGCTCCTCTTGTCGGTCAACAACTCAGTCCCTGCTGTTGCCCATCTGTCCAAGCTTACCAATTCCACTCACCTGATTTATTCCGAGAAGTTCAGCAAAGAAGCACACGAGGCCCAGGCGATTCTCAAATCCCAGGATTATCATCTAGAATTGGTTCCTGATAAGCGATTTCCCTTGTGGGGAGACGGTGGTATCGACGCCGCTAAAGTCGAGCCGCTGTCCCCCGTTTTGACCCCTGAGCAAGAGGCCGACAGGCCTGCTGTAATTTTACACTCATCAGGCTCGGTATGCATCATGATCTATTTTGCGTACGAATTGTTCTGACCATATTTTTTAGACGGGGTTCCCTAAACCTGTCTTCGTCACTCACTATGGGCTCCTCGCAAACATTGCGATCAACCAAAACAAACCTGGGTTCAGTACCCTCCCTGTTTATCACGGATACGGTCATTTCGCCATGTACATGATCATTTTTCTTCTTCTCTTCTTTCTTACCGTTGATTCAGATTCCGATGCATGTATGCGACAAAACCGATCACACTCTTCCCACCCCATCTTCCGCTTACGTCCAGCAACATATGCGCGGTGTTAGCAGCATCACCGCCTGTAAAGCAATGTTTTGCGGTCCCATACGTGATAAAGGTGTTGACAGATTTTCTTTTATTCCAAAACTGGCCTAAAAAACCACCAGCTTCTTGGGGAAACGCCAGAAGGCGTTGCGGCACTGGCTAGTTTTGACTTGGTTGGGTACGCCGGGGCTGCAGTCCCGGACGACCTAGGGACGCGCCTAGTGGCTGCGGGTGTAAATCTGTTCAGTATATACGGTACAACTGAGGTATAGACCATCCCCATCTTATACGTGGATTGACCTCTGACCGCCATTTTTTCAGACCGGTGGTTTGTTGAACTCTGAGCGCGATATGGCCGTAGACAAGGACTGGAACTGGCTGCGCGCGAGAGGGCTTATCCTAGACTATCTCATTATGGAGCCACGCGGGGACAACACTTTCGAAGCAGTGGTCAAAGACGGGTATCCGCCAAAGGTGGGATTGCAGCGGCGTATTTTTTTTCCGACGCGTCGCTCACCAAAGCGTGAGTAGATTGAGACGAACCGGCCCGACGGATCGTACGCGACCAAGGACCTCTTCCTGCGGCACCCCGAGCATGACAACTGGTACAAATACATTGGCCGACTCGACGACACGCTCGTGCAGACTCTCGGCGAGAAAACCAATCCAGGTATCTTCTTCCATCTTCTTTCCCCTCTCCCGTCACTTATCCCTTCCTAGTTCCTATAGAACTCGCTATCCGCGGGAACAGCCCGTATGTTGCAGAGGGTGCGTGCCTGAGGGCCACCTGAGACGTTAACGCTCATGGCCAGCCCGCAGCGATCGTGTTTGGAGCCAGCAGACCTCAAACCGGGTGTCTAATCCTCCCCTCGGACCTTGCGAAGGGGCTTTCGAATGTGAAGATCATGGAAAAAGTGTGGCCCGTTATAGAGCAGGCAAATGCACAAGCCCCGACTCATTCCCGCCTCCTCCCAGAGATGGTCGAGTTTTTGCCGTCAGTTCCTCGACGTTGCATTCACCTCAAACAATTTACATCCTTTGTTCTGCGACAGTCATGGCACCGAGATCCCCATCGCAACCAAGATGAGCATCTTGCGGCCGGCGTGTTACGCCAAGTTCAAGGACATCATTGGTGGGCTCTGTTATGCGCTCCACAAATGTTACATACTCATCCCTGCAAACAGACGGAGTCTACGCTCGCTTTGAGCAGGAGGGCGACGAGGGGAGCAAGCTCAGGCTCGAAAAGCCGGAACTAGAAGACTTCATCCTCAGCGCTATCGTCAAAGCACTGGGTCCGGCAAAGTCGGCCAACCTTGATCGCACGGTGGACCTGTTCGCTTTTGGTGTCGACTCGTTGCAGGGCACCCGTATCCGAAATGTATGTCAGAAGGAGCTGTTCTTAGCGGGACACACTTTGGGCCAGAACGGTAAGGTTCACTGCCGCAAGACAGACCGACAGCTGATGTTCTTCAGTGGTCTATGAGTATCCCTCGGTCGAGAAGTACGTGGCGTTCAACCTGAATTCAATCTGGAGGACTTAAATGTATCAGGTTGGCGGACCATATCCTGAGTCTACAGGCTGGAGCGAGCCTAGCAGACGACCAGCACGAAGCGAAAATGGAGGCCATGGTCGAAAAATGGCTGGCCAAGATTGGAACACACAAGGCGGCTGCCGGCGCCCCGAAGCGCCCCGAAGACGCCCGTGTTATCGTGCGCCTTCCAGTTCACTCGCTTGGTCCCGTTGTCTGAAAGCGCCGCAGGTACTCACTGGCGCGTCAGGATCGCTCGGCGCGCACATTCTGCACCAGCTGGTGTCTTCATCGTCTGTGCGCAAGGTGATATGTCTATCGCGCGCCAATTCGCACGAGGAATCCGTTCAACGCATTGCGGAGTCGATGAAAGCGCGCAAACTCCCCGTTCCCGGTGATAAACTGGTGTCTTATGCCGCCAACGCCAACGCGCCCCTACTTGGCCTGACGGAAAGCGAGTATAATGCCATCCGCGACGAAGTGACGGACGTGATTCATGTAAGTCGCGCAATACTGGCTCAAATCAACCGCGCATTCTAATTTCATCACAGAACGCATGGCCCGTGAATTTCGTGCTGAGTCTCGAAAGCTACGACGAGCATGTCGGGGGCGTGGTGAACCTAATCAACCTTTGCCTCGCCTCGCCATATGCGGAGCCCGCCGCATTCTTCTTCAGCTCGTCCATCAGCTGTCGGCAAGGCGCGCCAGATGCCACGTGTCCTGAGGATTTCGCGCCATCTCCAAACACTGCGGCAGGAACCGGGTACGCGCGCAGCAAGTGGGTCGTCGAAAAACTGTGTCAGAAAGCCTCTGCGAGCTCGGACGTTCCCGTCGGAGTGCTGCGTATCGGACAGATGGTCGGGGACTCCGTTACTGGTGTTTGGAACGAGACAGAGGGTAATATACCCACTTTCTTCGTCGCTCGCTACTCATTCTCTCCCCAGCTTGGCCCCTGATGTTCAAGGGCGCTACTACATTTGGCGCGCTCCCTACCACCGATGAGGCATGCTTATTTCTTCACCGTGAGGACTTTCATTTGACATGTGTGTGAACAGCATCCTTCGTGGCTGCCAGTCGATTATGCGGGGAAAGGGATAGCCGAAGTCGTCCTCTCTCCGCATCCTGCGAAGTCCGCTGTTGTTTACCACATCGTCAACCCAAATATCAGTGCTAGCTGGGATGATATCCTCGCGGCTCTTAAGACTGCGGGACTTCAATTCGAGACGGTGGACCGCACAGAGTGGGTCCAGCGTCTAGCGAAATCCGACCCAGACGGCGTGAAGAATCCAACCATTAAACTTCTTGTGAGCTCCCTCCTCTCGTTCTGAATGACCTTGCTCAACGCGTCCAGCAGCCCTTCTTCCAATCGCGTTATGGGAAGGCTTATCGTCCGCCTATGGTCTTTTTGACCGACAACACGGCCAAAGCGGCGCCTAGCATCCGTGCATCGCCATCGATCACTCCAGATTTGGTTGGGAAGTGGGTTGGACATTGGCGTGAGACGGGATTTTTGGTGTAGTTAGAGGATGTAAAATGAGTGTGGCCATCCATCCCAATAAGAAGCTGTATTTTACTTTTGCGGTATTTCTGCCAAATAAGCTTCAGGAGTCTGTTCGCCCTCGCTTCCGACGCCGTTCGTCTTCGGCCCCGGCGCCTTGCTTGTCGCCCTCCTTATCCTTACCTTGACCGACGACCTTCTGCACGACGGTCTCCCACATCATGTCGTTGACACCCTTCGCCTTGCCCAACTGTTCCCGCAGGCGCGTGACTTCCGTCTCAAGCTCGTTCACCTTGGACTGCAGAGATACAGCGTCCGGGCCAGCGGATCCCGCGGGCTGCACGAAGAAATCGTGCTCGCGGAGGAGGGCATCGGCGGTGTAGATGCTCCCTTCGTCTTCGTAAACCTATCAATCACATTAATTGGTGCTCCGTGCGAGGCGCGAAGAAACGGGGTGCTTACATTGTCTTGAACAGGCAGTATCATGGTGATATCGTGTGCTTCCCTGCTTTTCGCGTCGCGCATTCGCTGGAATGGCGCGATATGTCTGACAGGGATGGCATCGGAGGACTGGCCCGCGTTGATACTCAGGTTAACGTGGCCGATCAGATCTGGGGGCTTGAGCATCGTCGCCAGGTGTGTGATTGAGAAGCCTTTGTGCGTCGATATGCTGCGCAAAAGCTGGTGGGAGGGAATATCATATATGTGAATAATGCCCGCGGAGGTTCCAGCCAGCAGGAGCGTGGACGTTAATGATATTGTAATCGAAACAACCGGTTCGCTGTATCAACGATAAGAAAGGAAGCGGAAGAGAAAATGTTGGCACTGACCCCACAGATATTAACCGTCGCTTTTGTGCTTTTGTCTGCTCTTCGTCACCGACGCGGATAATATCCGTTACGCCAGCCCCTCCGATTGCCTCCATGACAAGACCCCCGGTTTTGTCTTCCCTCTGGCGGAAAAGGTTCATCTGGTGGATTGAACCGTCCTTCGACGCCGCAAAAAACATTCGTTCCGTAAGATCCCACGCCAGACAGGAGATGGGTTGGGGGAATTGGAACGTGGTCAAAAGGGATTGGGAAGAAAGATCCCAAAGCTAGAAGAAACAATTAATATCCTGCCATCGAAGGGGGAAAGATATTACTTTGACGGAGTGATCTACCGCAGATGACAGAACCCTGCAGTTGGGAAATGCACCGATGCCGCATACAATATCCGTTACAGGGAGAGTATGATCAGAAAGGACACAGTACGGCACAGGAAGATCGCTGTGCATATCATCGTCCAGTAATCTGTGAATTGAAAAGTTAATATCAGTCAATGGACAGAGGCCGGCCAAATTGACCTGGACACGGACCAGACGCTCACGCCAGAATCTTCGCTTCCAGATAGAAGCGCAACACCATCGTGCGTGAATTTGAGGACGGTTACCTGTCGATAATGCGCGTCCCATGAATTGAAAAGGATGCCTGACGCGATCTGACAATTGAGTTTGAATTATGGGCCGCCAGGAGCAGACTCAGACTGACCTCCCAGAGGTATATCCGCCCTTGCGCTGTACCGCCGGCGCAAAATTCACCAGCATGGTCGACGGTGATACAGGAAAGTTTTTCGGGAAGCACTATTTTTAAACTGACTTGGTCCTAAAGCATGGAAATGAGGGTGGCCGTCAAGATGGAAGTTGGTTGACGGGAACCTTTTGAAAGTTGTAAGCGTTCAATATGGACTTGTCGTGCTGCGCGGCGAGTAAAAAACCGCCCTGGCCGTCTTGCGAGGGAACGACAGCGGTGCCATGGGGAAATGCATTTGTTTGTTTGAACGATGCAAGAGTAGAGCCTGTCTGGAGATCGTGTATTGCTATTGCGCCTGGTCCAGCGGTCGGCGTCGCCGAACACAAAATGGTTTCGCGCAACATTTTCTACGCTCACGTGATTTGTCGGTGCAAATAGAGCAGTGGCAGTGCATGCTCCCTTCCAGAACCTTACCGTTTCCACTACAAAAGGCTGGCTGAACAGCAGCTTGCTTCACTACCACCATGGCCTCCTTCTACGAGATACTTCAAATCCCCAGGGATGCTACTCCCGACCAGAGTGCGCCACACTGCTTCTTCGCTCAATTCCGTCTCACAGCTCCGCAGTTCGCAAGGCGTACAAGAAACAAGCGTTGTTAACGCACCCCGACAGGTTAGTGGACATTGCTCTAGCCTGCGCCGTTGAACGAATCTCTCTCACAGACTGCCCGCCGGATTCACTCCGGCTGAGAAACAAAACGCGGAGGAGCGCTTCCGACAAGTCAGCAACGCGTATGAGGTGCTCAAGGATCCCGAAAACAAGAGGCTCTATGATACGCATGGCGTGTGGCCGCCCCCTGCAGCACCTCAAGAGCAGCCTCATACATCACGCCACCATCGCCACAGGCCAACGCACTATGACCACTTCCCGGATCCCTTCACGAATTCCGATCCGTTTGAGCTCTTCGACAGAATGTTCAGCGACTATCGTCGCCCATCGTATCATCCTGTCCACCGCTCGTCTTCTAACTGGCACCGAGACCCTTTTGAGGCCATTTACCGAATGCAGGATATGTTTGCCGATCTCGAACGCGACATGTTCTCAATTCCTTCGCGTTCCTTCTCACTTGGCTTCGATGCTCCACCCTTTGGCGACAGGTCCTTTGACAACCGGGGCCAGATTCGCTGGGCTTCAAAGAGCACCGTGTTGACCACCAGGAACGGGGTAACTAACCGCATTGACAAACGACGCGACTGGGATGTGAGTGCCCACCTCCCGGATTCTGGGCCCCGAAGGCGTACAACTAACTTTCGATATCACAGGGCAATGAACACGTAACGCGCACCTATCCTGACGGCAGAGAAATCTATACGATCAATGGCGTCGAGCAGCCTTCGAGAGGGTACTTGCCTCCCCCGGGCCCGCCGCCTCCCGCACAGGACCCCCGAAGCATGCCTCCGCCGCTGCCGCAAATGAACAACGCCAGAGGTTATATTTCTCCGCCCCCGTCGTATCATAGCTCCCACGGCTCGATGCATTCTGGATATAACAATCGAGGTAGGCGACCTAATTTGTGTTTCTGGGTCTTAAGCTCAAGCGCAACAGCGCCGAACGGGTATCGACGTGACAGACACTCTTCAGGTGCGTTGCTTCCACCTTGTTATCTACCCGACTAAGTTCCGTATCAGGGCCCGTTGTGCCTGCCGATCCAGGTGAGGCAGCTGAACTGGAGCGGGTTGGCGTGCACGAGGCTGACGCTCTTTAGGCCCGGTCATCCCTGACATGAATACCCCACGCTCAAACAAGCCGCGGAGATGGTGGCATGGAGGAGACTGAAGATTGGTCGAACAAACCTTTCTGGATTTCATGTATTTTTCTGTATTGTACTTCTGCATCTCTAGCTTGTCGTTTACTATGTATTACTTGTCTTTACCTGCTATCAAATTGTTTTCGGGTAGAACCACTTTCTGAACCCTGGCCAAAACGGTCGGGTTAATTTTGGGCCACCTGTAGGTTACCCTGCTGGAATGTTATTGAAGTTGAGAACATGATCGGCAACAGGGACGGACATGCGAGTGGAATCTACATACGGCCTCTCCAACATATCCCGCAAATTTAACCAAAGTCCCAGGTCATACAGGCGTTCTCCAAGAAGCAGAGGTGCAATCAAATCTGCGGTATTATTGGCTTCACCACCACATGGGTTCTTGGGTATGCAAACAAAACGATCGGAGGCATGCATCGGGTGGTTTTCCTGCATTGCGTCCAGAGTTGTCAAGCCACGAAGCAGGTCTTTCAATGTCCATGCAGCCAGTGTCTAGGTTACTTTCAGGCTTGACAAGCCAAAAAGAAACCCGAGAAAAGTCTCACCAGCGTAAACAAGGAGAAAACCAGCCCAAGAGCACAGATGGTGAAAAGCCTGAGATTAGGTTGTTCGATCAACGGCAAGTCGGGGTTTCTTTGGGTTTTGAGGATGCGGAAGCCGAGAGCCATGCCGAATATCCAACGGCCGAACGGACCACCGAAGAAAATCCAAGAACCGAACCAGTCCCACCACACTTC
Organism: Mycena polygramma; assembly: GCA_029449255.1. Lineage (NCBI taxonomy): Eukaryota > Fungi > Basidiomycota > Agaricomycetes > Agaricales > Mycenaceae > Mycena > Mycena polygramma. Next base: position 431,949 of record JARKID010000087.1, on the reverse strand, counting down.
ATTCGCCCAGGCGTCGTGCCGAGATACCGCCAATGCAAGAGAGATATTGCGCATAAGTGTGTGGTAGATGGGAACTACGGAGACCGCGTAGGCGATAGGAGCGAGCAAAAGCATGGCCAGGAAGTTCTTCATGCGATCTCTCGTTACACAGTTCCCAACCTGCCTTGATATTAAATATCACCAATGAACGAAGTTGATTGGAAAGCGTACCCAGGGACAGTGATGGTCAAATTCCATGCGACAGACCCCGCAAGAAGAGCAGTGGTGGGTTCGCGGCGGTTTCCACAGTCCACCGCACTTGGAACAGGTGGCCAAGTCTCCTTCTAAATTGATACATTCGTAAGGCTCTGTCAGATCGTCCTTATCTGGCATAGGATGTCTGGGGACGTTGTGAGTATTGCGCCCGACGATGAGCGAACCGTATACGATTCCCAGCAGAGAGATTAGAAGCGAAACTGCTGTCAAGTACAGCCCTATTAAAATCGGATTCAATCCAGGTAATTAATCACGAAGGGCAGAGTACCTCCAAGAATTTTATGTCCGCGGTGAATTATGAGCCACTTGCCTGCTGGGCGTCAGCGAATTACAGCATACACGTCGGAGACTCACTGCCAATTTCAATGGATGTAATATACAAGCTATAGCTTCGCGGCCATGTCAGCATGGAATGGCAATTTGTTAACGTTCGGACACAACCCACGCGATTATAGATAGCACGAAAAGTTGAATGCCCGCCTCGATCGCCTGCGCGCCGCGGCGGCCCTTCTTCACCTGGCGAATGCTCGACATGGTGAGCAGTGAGTACTAGTGAGTGGGCGTCCCGGTCAAGGAACGCGGTCGACGTGGTGACCCGTGCGAATTTTGGCCGATTGCGACGGCGATGCCGGCTTTGAACGGTCGCGGTTGGAGTACACAAAAGGTCGGTCAAGGGACGTGCGCGGAATTGGCAAACAATTCTGATTCAAGTTTGAGTAAATGATACAGCAACTCGAGTAATCCAGACAAGAGGGAGGTAAAAATACATTAGGTATGGGACAGAGACGCGAAAATATACAGTACTTGTGCAATTAGGTTGGGTCGTGTCTATTAGGATGAGGCGTGTCCGTTCGTGAAGGAAAAATCGTGGTCATGTATAGTGTCAATAAGAAATCACGGTCGTGAGGGGGCAGTCGTCGCAGAGGAGATAACCAGCTCCTAAACTGCGATAGCCGCAAATGGGTTCGTCTGCACGCTCTTGCGCGTGTCCGAGTGCGCGATCGTCACGCGATGCTCGTCGTCAAAGGGCGTCACGAAGGGGTCCACGGACAAAGACGAGCGGCGCGCGTGGGTGGTCGTCAACAGGCGGGTCACAGGTGTGGATGGGACGGGCTCGCTAGTGGGCGGCGCAAGCCGGTGCGCATCGCTGAACGGGTTGCTCGGGGTCGGAGGACTAACAGGGAGGTCGCCGTTCCTCACCGTCAACCGCCGCGAGGGACCCTCTGAGACCGGAGGCACGGAAATGGACCGTCGGTGCCGGGTGCCGGGGTGCGGCGAAGGCTTGTACATGGCAGGATGCTGCGGGTGAATCGCCTGCTTGTGCGGAGTCACGAAGCCAGAGTGCAGTGGCATGGCGAGCGGGGTGGGCTGCATCGCCGGGATGACAGATGCGGGAATGGCCGACGCCCTCGACAAGTCGTACAGCGAGTTGGCGTCCATGGAAGGGACGTTCGACGGGACACTGGGCTTGTGCTTGTGCCGCCAGCCGCCAGTCGCCGTCGGCGACATCAGCCCGGTCCACGGTCTAATCGGCGCGCGCGCAGTATTCTCGGGAGAGGCGGACCATCTGGAACGGTCAACGTCTTGCTGCTGAGGAGCCGCCGCGCTGTCCCCATCGTCGCTGGGCGGGTCGCTCGCCGGACGGTCGATGGTGACGCGCAGGGTCGGTCGCGCACGGGCACCCGAGTTGCGGTTAGGGGAGAACTCCGGGTACGGCTCGATGGTCGGAGCTGGCTGCGTCTTCCCCAGAAGCCCGGCGAATCGAGCGAACCATTTCGTGGTCCGGCGTTCTTGTTCTGGCTCCGAGTCCGGCTCCGTGGTAGGAGGAGGCGCGGGTGTGTTGCGCTCACCGACAAAGACCTCGCGTCCTCGCCGCGCGAACCCCATGAGCTTCATCGGCTTGCCAATCTCCCGCGTGGTGATCGAGCGGTTCGACTTGGGCTTGTCGAAGAACGTATCCCAGCTCCGGTTGTTCCTCTCGATGCTGTGCAGGGATCCGTCTGCGTTCTTGGGCTTTGACGCGAACGGATTGAAGGAGCCTCCGAGCTTGGGGGAAGGAAGCGGGGTAAAGGAAGGGAGTTCCGACTGCTGGTTAGCGATGTTACCCGAACCAAACCCTTTCTCCTCTGCCTCTCCGAACGGCATCGACCGCTGCTCCCGCTCCCACCGGCGGCGTCGGCGCTTCTCGACGAACGCCCGCCCGTAGGAATTCCAGAGAATGACCGACAAACCCATCAACACCACGAAGCCCCACAGCCCCATGAATATCGCGAACATGACGCGCTCCTTGCGCAGACTCGCTGCGTAAGTATTGACCAGCTTCCCGATGAGTCCCCCGTCGCCGTTCTGGTCGCCGACGGCGGCCTCCGCGATGGGCTGCGTCGCCTCATTCACAGAGTCGGGCGAAAGCACGAGGATGCTCTCGTTGACGCGTGGCATATTAATGTGAAGGTTGTTGTGCAGGAACGTCAGCGCATCCTCGATCGCGTCGACTTTGCTCCCGATAATGCACTTGATGAATTCTTGGAGGGGCGAGTCCAGGATGGTGCCGTTGAACACGGTGTTCACGGCATTCTGAATGTCCTCGTAGAAGTTCTCGATCGTGGTGTTGAGCGTCGTCGTCGTCGAGTTGACCCATCCGAAAAGCCCATCGTTGATGGAGCTCTGGATCGAGTCGACGTGGGCGTTGACCGAGGATGCATACGCGGCGCTCTGGTTGTACATGCTCGCGTTGATGTTCGTGGCGATCGTGTTGCTAAACCCAGTGGCAGTCTCCGCCGCTTGGGCAGAGTACTTGTCCACCAGGGGATGTATGGCCAGCAACTGGAGCTCGACGGAGAGCAGGCCGAAGAAACCGATGAGGAAACACGCGAGCGCGGGCGGGTGGAACACGTAGTGCAGGAACCACTGCAGGTTGATGTGCTTGGAAGGGGAGAGGCGCAACTTGGCCGAAAGCGTGTTGGCGATCCGGGTCAGGAGCGGATGGGCGCCGTTGGCCTGGAGCATGAGCAGGTTGTGGTCTGTGAGGGTGACGTTCGGTGTATCGCCCGATGGATGCTGCTTGTACAGCGTCGGATCGGTGGTCCATGCCTGGCGTGTGTACTCGAGGTGGCGCCGCTGGCACCTCCACTTGTACCACTCCAAGAGGCAGTTAAAGCCGATGAGGACGAGGATGAGAAGGATGATGATGATGGTCCCAATCTTGGCCACCTTGACGAGATCATGACCGAGGTCATCAATGACAGAGGTGTCAAGGTCGGTGCAGAACGACAACGTGTTGAGCTCGGGTACAGCGAGCACCGAGGAGTTGAAGGAGAGACCGGAAAAGGTGTCGTTGATATCCGCCTTCAACAATTCGAACGGAGTGTCGATGCTAAAAACCGTTAGTGATGAAAAGAACTAGATAAATGTGGGATACATACAACTGTTCAACCGTTTGTTTGAGCTCGTTGAAAGTAGGAAGACTGTTGTTCAGATTGTTGATGGAATCGGTGAACGACTGGGGCAGCGTCACATTCTCAAGGGACGAGAGGTCGGGGACTGAGAGGGTGGGAATGGTAACATGGGCGATGCTGGCAACTTTGGCAAGCCCTCCAAGCACAGTGTTCGCGGCAGAAACGCTATCCTGAATAGCAGTACGGATGCCGCTTGCCGCTGCTTGCACGACGACGTTGAGCTAAACATAATATTTAGTGGGATAGACGGGATCGAGGAGAGACAGATCACGCACCTCTTGTACCGCGCCAACGAGGATCGCGAGGCCGCCTCGGATAACGAGTTCGAGGAAGCAGAGGAACGTGGATCGATAGATATCCACAATAAAATTGATTATCGCCTCCATGATGGTCAAGGCGAGCACCAATGTCTCCCGGGCGGCATCCATCAAATCGTTAACGGCTTTGGCGAACTGTTCGTTGGTGGCGATCGCCATAAATCGGGGCATACTGGCGGCGGCAGTGGCGGCCTTCTCTGCTGCCTTGCAGCTGGCAAGAAGGTCACTCTTTGCGCCCGCCACCGCATCCTGGGATGAGGCGAGGGAGAGTTGGAGGCGGAAGACGACAAAAATGAGAGAAAGAATGGGATAGGCAAGCCAAGTGAGAGAAATCAAGTGAGGGAGCTGGAGGTAGGGTCTAAGTTGTGTTGTTGAGGAGTGAGCGTCGTAAGTAGGGGGAGCTGAGGTCCAGCTGTTGGGGGAGGTCATGGCCATGGTCGACCGGCGACGTCGTAGAGACTTCGTGAAGGGCGGTCGGGAGAAAAATGAAATCCATTCCCACCTTTAATCCTTATATTACACGAACAATAGCCTGCTTGCCTGGCCCGAGTGGCATCCCAGTTTGGCATCGTGGAGAACAATGAACTTTGTCAACTCGGATTCTTATTGTAGTCGGCGCCCTCAACCGATGTGTCACGCTGTAATGCGTGACCATTGTCCGTTCTTGCTTGAAGTTTCGCCGGACCTTGTCCCCACTTCGACTCGAAGAATGAATCCGCGTATCGCATCATGCGGGTGATTCTTGAAAACAACAAGGACTCCTGGAACGCAGCTCCGGGAAGCTGTGCCGCATCCCACGTACTCCGGGCCTCCAACTAATCTGCTCATCGCCATGGTGGTACGGGACAAGGTAAAAACAAAAACAATTGCACGCCGGCGTCGCCGAACAAAGGAGTGTCTGGATGTGGACGAACGTTGCTCAAATCCCTGCGGAGTTGTTGTGGCCGCCGCCGTCTCACAGCAATGGAGAGAAGAATACTGACAGGAAAAAGGTTGAAGACGGAACATAGTCGTTCTGCTTGATTCTTCAGAGGACAGACGCATATTCAATGGACAGACAAATCTGCGGCGTCTATTCTACTCTTTGACGCTCCGCCGAGCAACCACAGGTACATCGCCATCCGCAGCTGCGTGCCAGCGCGTCGCGACGCCCGTTATCTCTCTGTATCTTGGTCCGACGAGGCGTCACAGTGCCAAAGTCGCGCGCTCATATATACTAAACGCCGACATTACAACGCACCTTTTTCAGTACACTCCCTTCATCTAGTCGTGGCAATTGGTGATCAAAACCGTGCGAATACGGCCAGGAATTGGCGGCACCGCTTTCCTCGCCATTTTCTCGGCTTTGGGGGGCTTTTTGAGATCCACAGCAAAAACCCGACCCTTTCCTCTCTTCGGAGCGTGCACTGCCCGACCGGCCTTCAGATCCCACTTGTACGGGCTCCCTCCAACACGAATCTCCGACATGAAGTTTCGCACATCATCGTGCTCTGCCAACGCAAACTTTCATTGAGTCTGGCACAATAAGCGAAGTATGGATGGGCGCGATACTCACCGATAGGGACGTCACCCTCGTGTGTTTTGAGATACAGCCCACAAAGGTAGCGGAAATCGCCGACGTGGCCCACATCCCACTCAGTCAGTACCCGGCCTTTGAAAAACGCTAGCTCGGCTGCGATTCCGGCGTTTCCATCTGGGAGCTTGCTCGTGTGCGGGGTATCATAATCGGGGAAATTTTGGTAGCTGACGAGATGGAAGCATTCGTGGAGGGTCACTAGAACAACACAGAATTCGAAATACACTCTGGGCAGCGGGGATGGGACGGGCCATGGCCAGACCAATGACGGCGGACGGGGGGCGGGGCCATTCTTAGTAATTGTGCAACAGTTTGAGTACTTAGTGAGAAATAATCTGGAAGATAAAACCAGTAGGTACATACAGAGGCGGCATAAGCCAGGTCCCAGAGAATATTGAATTTGCGCGCCGTGGTCACCTCGCCGCATCCTCCAGCTCCACTTCACATTCGCCGTAGAGACGTGGACGTGAAGAGGTTCAGTCAGAAGCCAGTCCACCCAGCTGAATAGGAACCGATTTGGGTCAATTTTGTTGTATGGTGGGTTTTCCAAATGCGCGAGGGCGATTTCACCCAGAGCGTTGCGAAATAAGGCGCGGAGGTACTGCGACGTTGTTAACGCCTCGACGGTGAGTCTTACGTGGCTTTGAGGGCCATTGCTGCGCATGGCAATACGAGTTCCATCGGGTTTCCTTCTACTTTAATGTTATGACTCAAAATCAATAGATGTCTTTGCATGTGGGCAACGAAACACCAAAAAATAATATTTGATACTTGTGATCTATGGCGTTCACTTTGTACATTTAAGATTTACACACACATACAATTTTACCTTTTCACACACACATTTTCCGAGTTGCCTTTTACGGATGCTTGCCTCTGTATGTCCATCGTACCATCAAGCCGGCATCCCCGGCATCAAAATACTCAATAACCCTATGCATCCCTCAAGGCCCGAGCTCAAAGAACTCGCCAATACTTGACTCCACCCTTAGTTGCGGCCCGTGTCCGAGGATTTTCTCGAGTCCTCCGCGGCAATGTCAGTTTCCTGCCCATGGGCCGTGAACAACGGCCATCACGGCCCGTGCCCCATTAAGTTGTATACAGCCTAGCAGCAGATACTTAATCTGCCCACAGATAGTCCCAGGATGCCCCAGGCTAGATGAAGATCCTTGTCCTTTCAACCCAAGGTGAACCCTCCATGTGTACACTCGGCATTCCCGAGCCTGAGGGCCGCGCTTGATGCACATCAGCTTGAGGTCATTAATTGAAAGTTCTTGAACGGGGAACGAAGTTGGAACGGAGAGATTTCCGAAATGCATCTGAGAGGCATTCCCACATCAATGTTAGATTCACAGGAGAGTTCTCCCTGCTGGATGGATGGTGGTAGGTCAGATTCGGAAGAAGCCCCTATTGACTCGAAGGGAAAAAGTCAAGGAAGTGACGAAGATGGGTCTCACCGATGTGCCCTCAGAGTGCACCGTATGTGGTGTTTTTTCCCCATTGAATTGTACTGCGGAGGGCATCGCGAGCCTTCACGCTGGCTCAACCGAGAATGGCAATTTTGATCAGATTGATTTGGACTTGTGATGCGCCGTGACAGGACGCGTCCGCTCCCAGAGCACCACAGCGAATCCCCGGCAGAGAATTGTGGGGAGCCAGAAGTGTCTATACAGCATGATACACCCACCCCAAATTTTCCTGAGCCCTGACGATGCATGGTTAGAACAGAGATATGTTCGTTACTCAAAGAACGTCCAGTTGATGCATTGGCCGTTCCTCCCTCTCAATCCCTTAGTATTTTCACAAATGTGTGCACTACTATACAATGGTATCCCATAAGATATTGACGGGAAAATAACTAGAGGTGACCGAGAAAAAAGGATTATCAGACTTATCGGGAATTATCGGACCTATCGGGACAGATAGTACGGCGGCGGCGCGAAGATGCCGACTTGATGGCAGGATTGGCATACAGGGACAAGCATCCGTAAAAGGCAATCCACAAAATGTGTGTGTGAAAGTTATCAAAAAATTGTGTGTGTGCGAGCAAAAGTAACCAAAATGTGTGTGTGAAGCGGTAAAATCTTGTGTGTGTGTGAGAATATTAAATGTACAAAGTGAACGTCATAGTGATCATGCAAAAAAACCGCAGAATAGGGCACCTATACTGGTGTAGGCAGCATTCTGCAAAGAACAAACTCACAAAAAAACGGACGCCTCGCTACGTTCCACAACAAAAGTTGACTTGTGCAGCCAACCGTTGGATTTTTAGTTGCCGTACATCCATTCCGTGGCAGCTCGGGACCATCGCCGACTCTCGCCCTCCCTTCGGTTGGGCTTCGGTCGGCTCGAGTCCCTCGTGAAGCAGAAAACATTGGCCGGCCATAAATTCCGTGGAACGATCTGCAACACCTGAGAATCAGCAGCCAGCCGTCGTCGATTATGGGGTTGCTGTAGATTCCATAGCTCGGGACCCTCGCCCGACCTCCATCAGGAAAACCTGAAGTCACCATAAAGACCCAGAAAGACCCCGATAGACATAATAGACCCCATAGTAAACGGTGTCTATGAAAGAAAGGTGGGAGGGGCGTTTTAAAACTCATAGACCCCCATAGTTTCGGTTGTGTCTATCATAGACATCATAGACTGTAGAGACCATATAGTAGCCATAGCCTTGAATGTTTCTGAAGGACCAATTGAAGTTTTGGATAATAAAAATATATTCATTCGACAACGCTAAGTAATACATGTACAACACGCGACGCAGGTCCGGAAAATCGGCAAGTGCCCAGTGGCCGCAGATGAGGGGTAGAAGAGTCGTAATTTTGTAACGGTATTCGAATGGGCTGCTTGAAGTTGACGCATTCAGACGGGGCTTGGACTGAGTTACGAGTCGAAGAGAACATGAATTGAGGACTTGGGGAGGGCGCGAGGTCTCGAGACAAAAGAGTTGAGGTGGGGGGGACCACGGGGCGCCCGATGCCACGCTAGGACTTGATAAATGCTTGCAGCAGCCATGATTTGAATGATTGGGGGGAACGCGAGCGGAGAGCACGAGACGGATGACGGATGGTTGATGTGTCGAGAAGATGTTTCTGGCAATCTTGGACCTGTTTATCTTGAAGGACATGGCGCGCCACGGATATGGGAGGGTGTTGGCGAGCTTGTGCAGCGAGTGCTTGCAGATGAGAGTGCGGACTTCTGACGTAGTCCCGAGAAGAGGCAGAGAGGTTGACATGGAGGTGAGTTGAAGATGCTGAAGTTTGAGGAACACGGAGGCGGGAACTGAAAGCGAATGCGCAGGAGAGAGAGGAGGGCGATGGGGGGAAAGGAAGAGAGACGACGACGTGGCAGATCAATGATTGGCGCTGTTGTGGACGGGCGGTGCTCGGAACCGAATCAACCGATAGCCGACCGGCAATCTTTTCGGCGCTGATCCATGTTTCTCCACAGATTCCGAGTCTCACTGACAAGTCCGTACCGTTGCGACCCTCGGAAGCTCCAGGCGTCAAGTCAAACATGCCAAGGTGGGCTTATTTTGCGTAAGTCATCGTCATCCTCGAATCGAAGTTCTGGGACACCGCATACGGCGGCTCGAAATAAGTTTAAGTCTGAACCTAGGTCAAACCATGTTGAGTGCACCTCCTACTAGTACTACTATGTAGTACTCAGTAAGGTCTAGAAAACTATCTACCCATATACTTTTCATGGTGCAAGCAAATTATCTCGGAATACATAGACCAAGAAATACCACGAAATACCACGAGAGAACAGCCATCAGATCCATAGACCATCAAAGACATTCAGAGACACCCATAGTAAGGCTCCAACTTTCATAGACCCACAAAGACCCCGGAAGACCCACAAAGTAAGCCTGGAACTATATAGTATTTCAGATTTTCCTGATGTCTCGCCCTCCCTTCGGTCGGGCTTCGGTCGGCTCGAGTCCCTCGCGAAGGCAGAAAACGCTTGCTGGTCACCGTGACGGGCATAAACTCCATGCAACCTGGAAATTGGCATCCATCAGCACCCAGTAATCGTCGATTGTTGTCGTACATTCCATGCTAGCTCGGGACCCTCGCCCGACCTCTCGCCCTCCCTTCGGTCGGGCTTCAGTCGGCTCGAGCCCCTCGCGAAGGCAAAAAAGGCTTGCTGGCCATAAATTCCATGGCCCCTCATGGACCGCACAAATTAAGTACGATCAAGACCAGCGAGGAACCTGAGATTAGAGTTAAAGCTAAAGCTTCAAGGAGCCAACAGAAAAAAACATTACAGCAGGTCTCGCATACGCAAAAATAGAACACCACCTGCAAAAGATAAACACAGTCTCAACGCTGACAAGCCTCAAGGCACATACCATAAAACCCGGATTCTCGTGTAGCCGTTCCACGCCGCACGCTGCGCTCGTCTACAACTCAAGCCATAATCGTCCGAATTGGACAAATTCTTGGTTGGTGGGCAGCAATCCATCGCACGATGCCGGGCGCATCTGGGGCCAATCACGCTGGAACTCGGGGCAATGGTAGATAGCATCCTTATCTACAACATGAGTACATATGGAAGAATTTCGACGTATGAAAAAATATATAGTGCCGGTTCTTCCCGTACATTGGTCGCCCTGCATACTAGCGTGGGTCCTGTTGCAGGCGCGCTGACCCAAACTAATAATGCTGTGGTACGCCACCCCCGCTGTCACCGGGGGAAAAAGCCGACACATCCAAGTTTGGATGCGGTCGGGGCAGCCGCAAGATCATGCACGCAGCATGTTGTGTGACGCTTCACAAAGATAGGCAAAGAGCCTTTGCGCAGACAAAGGTCGGACCAAGAACAGACAAAGGAAAGACAAAGGACACCCACACAGCATCCCCGAAATTCTGGGCCGTGGGATTTCGGGGATGCTGGGCGGGCGCCCTTTGTCTTCCCTTTGTCCGCTCTTTGTCCGTCCTTTGCCTGCGCAAAGGTTCTTTACTTGCCTTTGTGAGGTGTCACACAAACTGCCGCCTGCATGACCTTGCAGCTGCCCCGACCGCATCCAAGTTTGGATGCGTCGGCTCTTGCCCCCGGTGTGTGTCTATGATATGCGGGCCAAAGCGCCCGCACGCACGCGCTCCAGCCAGCACCCTTTGCGGCCGGCGGTACCGGTGGGATGAGCAGTAGTGGCGCGGGCACGATTCCAAGTCATCCGTGAGCATTTTAGACCGCACGAGATGCTCGCGGGTTATAATGGCACAGTGTCGGTGGCGTGAGGCGTATGCGGCGGACACACCCCGGTGCTATACCACGTCGCCCCGTACCGTACCGCTGAGCAACAGGCATAGGGTTTGGGCTTGAAAGCGTTGCCGCGGGCCTTGGCGGAGGTCCGTTACACTCGAGCCTCTGGGGGCGCACACACATCCCGTTCGCTCAGGAGCAGCAGGGTGGTAGACAGTGGACGACGCATGCGGCGTCAATACAGCACTGGCGTGTGCCAGTTGCGTTGGTAGCGTATATGCCCAGCAGAGAGAAAGAAAAGAGGATCATGGGCGCACCTTGTACCCGAATTGCCATCCCTCCGCTAGAAACTGACTGTCTGAGGGACCGGAGTCTTGCGAGAATCTAGAGTGGAGGACACCGCGCGTAGTCGGTAGAGAGAGCGAGAGGAGAACCGACAGAGGGCGCCTCAAAGGCTCAAAGTTTCGGAAAAGGAGGGGGGAGAGCGCGAGCGGAGAGAATTCCACACCAGTCTCCTGACCGCGTCAGCAGACCGCTTCCAGTCCAATCGGCGAAACAGCGGATCTTCCCAGGGCTCATGTTAATGAGGCTGAAAGTTTCAAAATTTGGCAGGTAGAGAGGTGGAAAAACGAGTCCAAACATTGGAACTCGTAATGAGGGCCTCGAAGTGCCGGAGGTTGTCGGGAAGGGGAAGAACGGTCTCGGAGGACTTGCTTCCTGGAGGGCAAGAAGAAAAATCGAGCAAGACCATGTGCGAAGTGCGGAGGAGAGCGAGAGTCGATACTAGATAGGGGCTCCATGCAGATCGCCGCCGGCGCATCAGTGGCTGTTCCTGTCAATCGGTTCCGTGTTCCTTGACTCTTTCCACATTTTTGAGCACTTCGCATATAAGGTCTATTTGAATCGCAAGGGCTGACGCAACACGAAATACCCGGAGACTTGCGATGACCTTACTCCAAGATGTTATAACGAAGGCCGATAGAAGGAGTTGGAGAAACGCGGCGTGAATATCGTACACTTTGGATACATCTGTACATCTGGGCAGCTGGCTAGTTAAGCCTCAAAGCCGCTCATACACAGTCATCTCCGCGTCCAGCTCAACCAAAACTTTTTCCGTCTCTTCCCATGGAACACCAAACTTTTCCGAGTTGAAACGGCTGGCGAAGAACAAAGTGAGATGATCATTTGCGCAAGCGGCAAGACAAAAGCCTACTGACCACGCGTGCATCTCTTTCACCGGATCCGTATTCTGCGTCAAAAGGTCCGCGACCGCCAGCCTCGTCGCCGCCAGAATGTCTGCCGGCGCGTCCACCCGCCGCCCGTAGTCCTTCGACGTGAACAGGCAGGCGATGTCGTGCGTCTCGCCGCGAATCAGCAGACACGTCCCAAGCAGGTCCGCCCCGTCCTTCTTGCAGGTGTTCTTGTACTTTGCAAACGCGCCCGGGTAGCGCTCCTGGAATGCCTTTGCGATGCCGGCGCCCCATGAGCCTCGCGTGTTGCAGGCGTGGATGAGGATAGAGCCCGTAGGCGCGGCAAAAATGTCTGCTTTTACATGGGTGATTTTGTTTGGGAGCGACATGGTGGATGTTGTACAAGAGAGAGAATGAACGTATTAGAAGAGTCACAAGAGTCGACTGCGATCGAGTCAAGAGTCTCTGAGCCCCTATTTCGAGACGGAGTGATTACCGTCGAATAAAAGGATAGGAAGATATCGTAGCCTTGTTGGTTAATTGATTCTTGGCTCTACACGCTCATTGTGGCTCAGGGAGACTTGCTTTGTGCGAGAGGCGAGATAGATTAGATTAGATAGAACGATCCGACGGGCCGTCGCGGGCCGGGCCCACTTTTGTGAGAGCGGTACATTGGAGTTTAGCTACAGTTCAGCTGCAGTCATCCAGCCAAGTCCGTGGATATAATTCCACCGTCCATTCAAGTAAACTATCCGCGCAATCCACGCGCAGGCACTATTGGCCAAGAGCAACCAACACTAAAGAAAACAGTTCAGAGAGGGAAGCGCACACTGTAAGAGGAACATACGGATACTCGTCCCAGAACGCGCGATAGAATACTGATCGTATTGTTTCAGGTAAGAATCAGCTGAATGCGAGATAGAATGGAACGCACCTCGAAATCATCGCCGGACAGAAACAAAACGTCCCCGTGCACTAGAGTTACGGCAAACGATTGCGACACTATCTTCCTGGGATACGGGCGTTTCTTGACTACTGTGTCAGTCGGTGTAGACACAGACGGCAGTTCGACAACGAAAGCCTCTTCCGGTTTTGGTGCTGCCTTCCGGGTGTATTTCCGTTTTTTGGGAGCTTCGGCCACCGCAGAGGAAGGTTCCAGAGCGGTACCAGCCATGTCCGTGGGCTGGCGATCTTTCGAGGCAGACGGTTCGAGGACGGCACCGTCCACCGGCATGACTCCCGGTCTTGGGTCAAGAACGGCTTCGTTCAAAACACCGGACGTTTGAGGTGCTTTTCTGGTGTACTTCCGTTTCTTGTGGACGACCTGGGGCGCGATTGGGGTAGACGCTGAGGAGGGGTCGACGACGACACTATCCATGGGCATAACTCCCGCCGTTGGGTCAAGGACCGCACCATTCAGAGCAGAAGTTTGAGGTGCCTTTCTGGTATACTTCCGTTTCGTTTTGACGACGATGGGCGTTACCGGGATAGGCACCGAGGGTTCGAGGGCGACACTTTCCACAGCCTCCCTTTCAAGGGTCCGGGGTTGATGGGGTTTTCCCCCGTCAGTCGACGGCTTTTCTATTGGATCAAACAAAGGGAGGTCGGCCACTTCATCACCAGGGTCCCCCTCCATTTTGAATAGGATAATGTCGTCCATTGGCGCCGGTTCGGCGTATCCAGATTTCGGGCGTATCTTCAGCGTCAACTCATTGCCGAGACACATCATTGCCGCGCAGTTCCCCGAAATCTCAAAGTCAGTACCCTTAAGAAGCGTCAGTGTCAGACAAGTAGGGTTTTTGTACAGATAATAACCGCACCCGACCTGTGGAGCTTGTCCATCCCCTGACTAGCAACTGCTGGATGTCCATCTTTCGTTCATCCGAGCAGATATATGTCTTGACAATGCTAGAAATAAGTTCTCTAGCGCGCGAGAGACATTCCGGCAACTGCACGTCTGGCTCGATGACGGCAGTGTGGCTGAAATAAGGAGAGTTGTTGCCGTCTCGGACCAGCTCGCAGCCGGACTGTATACTGTCCAGCAGCTCTGTTGCGCCCAGCTGCAATGAAGGCACATTTCCGGTAAAGATATGTCTCGCGGACACCTCGCCCTCGGGACCCCACTGCTGCTGTGCATGGGTAACGGCAGATTGGTTTGCACCAAGGACGTAGCTCAAAACCATCATGCCGTCCGGCCACAGCACTTTGGTCGTTTCGACCCCAGGAGGAAGTGTCGTAGTCGGCAGGAAGACGGGCAATGTCTGGTGCGGGCTCCGTATGATTTCTAGCGGGACAGAATATCCACCACTGCCTTCCGACTGGGCGGAGCTTTTCGCAGCGCAAAAAGAACTGCTGCATCGCCGGTGTCGCATCATCGCAACTCTGTTGAGCTTTCCGCACTCTGCGCAATACCACCCCTTGGGTTCCTCCACTGCTTCTTCCGGGCCGAAACCGAATTCGGCACTGTCCTTGTAAGGGACCAGAAGATGAAGAGGGAGAATTGAAGGACAGCGATTTGCGATCGGCGTGTTCCGGAAGTTGTAATTAGGACTTTGAACACGCAGGTGCTCGTACTCAGGCGTGGATGCATTGATACCGTCGGAGGAAGTGGAGGGAGACCCGGGTTCCGTGACCGCTGGCTCGCTCGTGTCCACTGGAGACAACCACCAAGGGGCTGTGATGTCCGAAGGAATACCTAGATCTTCCTCTCCACCTGCTCCCCAGCGCAGTTTGAATCCCCACTTGACCCTTCCAGCCTGATCGGTGGAAGCGACACATTGGCCATCCTCAACAACGCGTTCCTCCTGTTTATGACGGTGGGTGAGCATTTATTTCAAAGCGTAGAGTTGAGTTACCTGAACAGCGATGACCGTGTGGAATCCCAGGTGGGCATATTGGACTTCACTCGGCAGCTCGACGCTCCAAGTTTTGGTCATATATGCGCTGGATGCAATGCAAAGAACGGGGGTGTTGTGGATGTAGGCATCTACGAGAACTTGCACCTCTTTTGGTATTGGGCGAGGAACTGTGCTGGTATCTGCTGGCGAAGCAGAAACCTCAGGAGAAACCACGGTGTCCGCACTCGTAGGTGGCGGCAGTACTGTAGTTGGGTATTGATGATAAATAGGCCCAGCAGGCTGATAATTTACTCTTGAAATAGCGACTTTGTTTGGCGCAGGTGTTGATACAACAGTTGGTTCTTCCTCGACTTCGTCTAGCGAGATTAAATTGGACATGCCTTTCGGGAGGCTAAAATCATTAATTGGGGTCAAACTCTGTACTGGTTTAATCGGAGCAAACGACTGGTCTGTCGAGAGCCCAACATTCCATGACTGGGAGAACGGTGGCAGGGGAAATGGTAACGGTACTATATAAGGTGAACCGCGGGGAGCATGCACGAGATGTGAATAGGGGTTGAGACTGAACGGTCCCGGGATTGAATCCGTTGAGATAGGGTAGGTGGCAGGCATCTGGGGAAGCTGATCTGGGAAGCCCTGAGTCGATATTGGGGGCTCCGGGGAAGAAGTGGTTGTTGCCAGAAGAGAATGGTCACGAGTAAAATCCTGAACACTGCAACGAAATCAGTTTTCCAAAGATTGACGACAGAAGAAGAAGAAAACAGACATGGTGAGGTCCATATCGAGGCCCTTCATCCCCGATGTATTCGAGACGGCTATGCCGTTCATTCCATCGAGTATAACTACAGGGGTCTCAAAAACCTCCGAAGCTATTCCATTGGTATGAGTGGCCAATTCCGGAAGTATCGCAAACAGCTCTTCTTTGCTCTGAAATGGCATGTGAGAAGGAGCCGGATGGACAAAGCCTTGTTATCTCACACTAGACCATTGTCGAGGCATAGGACCCAGGACGGATTCCGAAGCCTTAGGAGCAGATTCATCTGGCACGTCGAGGATGATTGGCTCTGATGGTGTCTCAATCCCTCTAGGAATCCCTCCTTGTCCTCTGCCACGACCTCTGCCTCGACCACGGCCCCGTCCCCTGCCTAGACCGCCTCTCGTTGTTCCCAAGTCGGTTGGAGCTGGTTGAAAGGCGTTGAGGGCCGAAACCGACTGAACTACTTTCCACACGATGCTTGGTGGAAGTCGAAGTCCTGACGCAAGTTCAGTCAAATTCCGGTTGAAAAAGAAACAACAGACGCTTTGCATTTTTCCTCGGCCGTTTCGCTGGAGGAAGACCCTCATCTTGCGTGGCGTCAGTCTTAAAGTCAGTCGGCACGACAGGGAGCTCTGGTTGAAGAATTCGTGGCCGTTTAAGACTTGGCTTGGGCATGGCGGCGATTGAAACGACTCGCGAAACCAGTGAAGGCGGGTTGTGTGCTGGCACAAGCCTTTGAGCCAGTTGGTTGGTACGTGTAGCAGTATTAGGTACTGCCATGCTTCCAGTTTGTCGCGTAAAGTTTGCTGGCAGGGAACTAATCTGCACAAGGCTGGGACCACCGGTACCTTGTGCGTCGGCATTGCGGGGTTTGCCATTTCGTAAGCGATAGGTAATCCCGTCCTGCGGCGGCAGCTTAGAGAGAGGTAATTTCTTTGGCGACATATGGGAACCCAGAGAATATCCAGAGCGATAATAACGCCTCGAGTAGCGGTTTTTCAAGTTGGCCAGCGATTGCAGAAGCGCCGCTCTGCCACGTCGTGAACGGAGAGCGTCTTCCGGCTGTGATGCATGTTCCAGAACATCATGTCCGTAAGGACCGTAACAGATGGCTGGCAGTTGGTGGGTACCACGTACCGTACCGGTGTGAGTGGTAAAGACCTCACTCATGCCGGCAACAGGATGTCGTTACCCCCCGATGCCTCACAATGCAAAACAAAAAGTCGAAGAAAATTCTCCAAAATTCCAAATTCTCGCAACGCTGCCCAAAAAAACCTAATACCCATTGATAGAAAAAAATGCTACTAGTACTGACGCGGCAACACCCTGGATCTTTGAACCGATCGCGATTTCGAGTTCGCCAACTGCGTCTGGTTCGCCATCAGCTGGTTCATCGTGTCGGACATGATCTGTGCCCATTGGTACGGCTGGTTCTCGCCTCCAGGAAGCGCATTCCAGTACTCCCAACCAGCTACCCCTCCGAAATCAAAATTCTGCATCTGCCCCAAAGCCAGTGTGCTGTTAACGACCTGGTCGATCGGAATAAATCCAAAGTTGCCGTCAGGGTTCGTCACGGTGGTTGCGACAAGTCTGCTGGGGTGGAGTCCCTTGCCAAAGTTGACTATGTCGAGATACATATCGTCAGGGAAGAACGTGCCGAAGCCCGAATAGAACTGTGCGTTATACCTGAAGATATCTCGTCAGTGGTCGTTGACGGGGAATGAAGAATTTTTGTTTACCAAGAAATCTGGTGCCCAACCTGTTTTTCTAGCTCGATATAATCAAAGCCGGAGAGGTTGGCTTCCTCGAGGAGTGCGCTCGCAACTGGAGCGAGTGTGATGATAAATTTCGAGCCAAAATCTTTCTTTAAGCGTTGAATCAGATGGACGATATCGGCCAAAGGTGTGTCCTGCTCGACGTCAAGGTCCAAGCCATCGATGTGGTACCTGCAGCGATATTGGAAAATGGTTCACCATCTTAAATGAACGAACGTACCTCTTAATGTAGCCAGCCAGAACCGGGTAGTACGTGTCGAAAAGATCGGGTGTCAAGCATGTATATGTCCCAGGCGCTGCCCCTCCAAGCATGCCGATAACCTTGATCCCGTTTGACTGCATAAGGGCTGCACGAATTAGTATATGGTGTTGAGACGGAAGAACAACGAAAAATTTCGCGGGCCAGTTAAAAGCACATCGCGTACGAGAGAGAAACGTTTGGTACCTACCTATGTCGGACCACAGTTGGTCAAAGATCGGGGCTTCCGGCACATTATCGTTCAAATGTACGGAGACATCGTCAAAGTTGATGTGGAAGGCGGCTAGGAGGAGGCTGGATTTTCGTGTTTTTCGACGTTAAAAACTGCAAACAAGGCGGACATACTGAGTGATGAGCGCGATTAGCGGCAACGGGCTAACATAGTGTCCAAAATCCGAGTTCGGCGCAAGGTTGTTGTCGTACTGCGTTTGGTAGTACATCGCGACGCGGTGGCCGCCTTCCGCGATAAGAGAAGAATTCATGGCCAACGTTCAAGTAAGCGCAGAGGGAAGCTCGCTGGCATCCATGCCTTTTAAGCTGGACCCATTATTCGCCTTGGCATATTGCACGTATCACGAGATGTCTCCGGCAAGGTATTTCTTCAACAAAAAGCGTCGACCACCAGGAAAGAAGTGTTTGACCCGAAGATATCTTGCGCGCGTGGACCATCGACCTTCGAATGAACGTCTTGGCAGGCACTTGGCGGGCCACATGCAGACGCAATAGATACGCCGCCCGCCAGACTCGGAGGCGAAATAGGCGAAATCAGCGTTGAAACCCTGTTCCGGAGAAACACCTTTGGTATCCTTTTCTGGAAGGTTGTCCTCGGGATGGCTTCACAAGGCCCGGGGCGGATAAAACGGAAGACTGACCGTTCCTCCGGTGATTTCCCTGCTTCTTCGCGGCTTCCCCGGCGACAATATCATATCAGCTGGATAAATGATGTGTAGGGTACTATACAATGAGAGCAACATGTCGGAGATATATGTAAAGAAAGCACAAACAACGAAGGGAGGACGTAGCCGGTAATAGATACACCATTAATACGCCATATTATGCTGCCAGAATAGTAAGGAGCGCTGCGAGGGTAGGCCGGGATTTGTGCCATCATCCGGCGATGGGAATTACCCAATGCCAGTCCGGGTGCGTCGAAAACGAATGGGCAATGAAGGTCAATAACGCTGCTTCTGCCATGCTTGAAAACGACCGATTCCGCGACGCTGCTGGGTCCCGCAAATGCAAGGCCGAGACGGGCATTGCTTTACCGTGATGACTGGACGGCCGGGAACGCAGACGACATGGGTGACACCTGAGCTTGGTTTGAATCGTCCATGATAGACGAAGTGAGCGGGGGCACAGCGGTGCTGGGCGTCGCTGGGCCTGTAGCCACTTTGCCAATGAACCAAGACTAACACACCGTCGATCAGTCGGGTCATGATGGCTAGGAAAAATCAAGGAACGTACAGGAACCCATCCGCGGTCGCCGCCTTCTTCCTTGACAGCCTAACAGACAGCGGCCATAAAGTATCAGGTCTCCGAAACGGAGGAGATAACAAATAACGCACATATGACCAGTGATTATACCGCTTAAACACCCGCAGTGCATCATCCTTGACGAGATCAAGCTCCTCCTCCCCTTTCTTCTTGTAGTCCATGAGGGCAATGCCAGGGAAGCTCGTTGATATGATGCTCAGCGGAAGGATAGGTGTCTTCGACACGGGGGTATGTGGCGGGGAATCTGAGCCCGATGAGCCCGAACCCTTCGCCGCATTTGCCTCCGCTATCGCAGATGCGACAGGGACCTTCGTCTCTAGCAGGCAGCCCGCAGGGACCCATCCCTGCTTGACGATATCCGCGTCAACGATCCCCGAACCAGTCGGGTCCCGCTGTACAACCCACCACCCCCGTGCTCTTGACAGGATGATGAACGTATCGCCCCTGTATCCAGTATTACAGCAAGTTACAAGGAATGACGAAGCAAAGACTTACACCACGACGTCGAACTCATCTTCCTGCTCTGCCATGTAAGGGTATATGGCAACAGCATACGACACCTCAGAGGATGATGTCGAAGGCATCTCTCTGGAGCTGTTTGGGGTGCCCTCGCTTGGGTCCGCATTCGCCCGTTTTGAGCTTGTGCTCGCCGCCAGCTGCGCTCCCATCGGATCTTCGCTTCCGCTGCGCTCTACAGACGGCGACATCATTCCCAGGTCAGGCCAGCCAGGAGCAGGGCTCATGCCGGTCGCGAGACCGGGCGTTGGGGCACCAGCACTTGCGGCCAAATCGACCTCGAGCTTTGGTGGACGATGGAGGGGCCGAGAAGATGTTGACGGCGTCTTTCCGGCATGCCCAAGTGTGGCGCTGGAGGTTCCGGTGGACCCGTTAGTCATAACGGAGGATGCTTTGCGGGCTGCGTGCTTCTGTTGAGCGACAGCGATAGGTGAGCGAATATCCTTGATGTGTTTGAGCATGAAAACTGGGTTCTTTTTTGCGTCCTTGAGCTTCTGGAAAAGAAGAAGAGGCTTTTCGTCATAGCTCAGACATCGCTCGATTCGGTTGCCTAGAAGAGCTTCAATGAATGCGGAACTCTGTACGAAACACTAAACCCACCCGTTGAGCCATAGCAGATAAACATGGCATAGTTTTCCCAATTATCATTGTTGATGCGATACTTCTTGAGGGCTGCCGGCAGGACCTTCCACGTCGGATCCTCCAAGCTAACCTTGAAGCTCTTCAGGGTCTCGGAGCTATCTGTCCGCGCAGTCTTTGGGGGCACTAACGTGCTGCTGCTGCTGAGATTTGGCGAGTCGGTTGGTCGCGACTTGTCAGGAGGTGTGGAGGAGGACGCGGACGAGAACTGCGACTGCCCATTTCGCGAATATGAGAGGTCGTGTTCCAGCTGCTGCGGGGAGGGATGTGGGGAGTCGATGTCGGGTTTCGTGGGGGATTTTGCGGGCCGAACGTATTGGGCCCATTTAAATGATGGTTGCCGACGGAGGGACGGGTTGGACGGGCCATCATCCTAAAAATTGGGAGATTAGAGGGTCCACTCATTGCCCTGAGCGAGAAGGCACACCGATCGTCCCAAAGAGTTCCGTATTGAATTGAAATCTTCAACGAAGAGCTGGAGTGTGTGGTTTAAATGTCGGTTCTCCTCCTCTAGATGATGTAGGCGTGTGGCTGGACATACAGTGGATCAGGGATGTGTACAAGGGCCAGATTGTTGTGACGCACCCTGATCCTTGATCATGACGTGCAGTTTGTCTAGAGTGAGGCCCTCAAGGCGCTCGGAGGCTTCGGCTGCATCGAGAACGTGAGAACAGTTGCCACCGGGACGGCAGGGACTGACATGGGGGAACGTATGAGTCGGGGTCGATGGGGACGCCATGTGCAAGTTTGAGTTGGTAGACGGCCTTGAGAATAGCAAGCCGCTGGCCGATAGTGGATACACCAACAGACTTGAGGGCGTCCGCGTTAAGCAAGCAGAGGACCTCGCCGGTTATGCTGTGTTCTGGGTTTACGCCAAATGAGCGCAGACCAGAGATATGCGGGGAAACAGACCCTTTAATTGGGACTCGTACTGGGAGAAGCCAAGGGAAGACAGCCATGCGTGCACTTCATTCTCGTCCCACTCTACGATATTGCGGTCGGGCGTGTCCATCCTGGAGGCACTGAACAGAGTTTGAACGGGAGACTTGTAACGCCAAGGGCTGGACCAGGGCGTCACGTGCCCGACTTCTGCTTTCGGCGACGGGTTTATTCTGTTCACCGCCATTGAGCGCGTTCTCTCATCTACAATATTCTTACAAGCCCGAGGCATCGCCATTCAAAACTAAAAGTGTTTTCCGTCTTTTTCATTGCGTTGTATTGCACAAATTATAGCCCTTTGCAAAAGAGGACAAGACTGTTTTCCATGTCAATCAGGCGTGTGCATGCCCGCTGTCACACCGGAGTCCATTCTCTCCCTCGACGAAGGAGAATTCGAACCATGCTTTGGTCAGAGACCCCCCAAAAAAGGAGCGAAATAGGGTTTCTGCAGTGCAGTGGGAGTAAATGACCGGATCTCTGAGAGTCCCGTACTTGCAGCACCGCGATCGAAGTTTAATTTTACACACCGGGCTGGACCTGGCATGTCTTTTCTTGTCTCCGCGAGAATATGGTTAGTCGGGGAGATTTTTCTTGTATTTCTGAGCCGCCTAGGTGCAGGCCATGGCATCATAGCCTTAGCACTCCTCCAGCATCTCGTTGCGTGCGCAATTTTGAATTAGATGCTGCGAGGAAATATCGGAGTTTGAGTACCGATTCAAGTCCCTTGATGTTCCCATATATGATATTAGGTTGCACGGTGAGGCACAGGCAGGTGCAGTCAACCAAGATGCCAGTGAGCGTTCAAAGATATGAATGAGAGACTCGAACACGGAAAATCCAGCCCACAGTTGACCAGGTTTTTCTTTGAGATGCCATGAACGCGTCGAGCTAAAGCTAAACGAGAACCAAGATGAGGGTAAGAAGCAAGAACAGTCGATCAGTAAATGATCTCAAAGTCCTCTCCGTACTTTACATGTGTGTAGATGGACGACCCGTGGGCCAACGCTTGGGGCGAGCCCGCAACGACGAGCAAGCAGCCCCCAGCACCGCCCGCCTTCCCTACTCCCGCCGGCGACGACGAGGAAGACATCACAATTCCGTCTTGGGAGCAGCCGTCGTGGTCGGGCGATAATTCTAATTCTCTCTGGGGCGCCCGCTCGCCTGCGCTCGACAAGTTCCCCTCATGGCATTCTCCATACGATGATATTCCATTGGGCAAGTCCTCCACGTCGCTTCCGGAGACGGTGGAGGTGCCACAGGCTGCATACGTCGAGAAAGACCAGGAGGAAGTCTCTGATCCTGAGCCCACACCGGAATCCCCGACCGAATCCGCGCCGGAATCTCCAGTCGAGTCCTCATTCGAAGCCCCGTTTGAGCCGCCACTTTCATCGCCAATACTGCCTCCAAATTCTCCTCCCGGAAGTCCCGATGCGTTCGGTACTTTTGAAACTGGTCTCGACGAGTTACCTTCGACTTCGGACCCTTGGTCACCCTCCCGTGGCACCTTTGTCTCGGAATCTGCAGACGCCGCGTGGGGTTCTGCATGGGCGCCTTCCGAGGTACAAGAACGAGAGGACGACGCTCCCGCAGTCGTAGATGAATGGGAGGCCGCAAAGCAGCAAAAGGCTCTGCAGGACAAGCACGTCGTAAGCCTCTCTATTTGGAGCATTTTATCTGCGCCCCAGGCTCATTCCATTGTCCTTGAAGCCGCCAGAGCTGCTTGCGTCCCTACTTCTACAATTTGCAGAACTCTCAAATGACCTCTACCCACCCCTTGCTACGCCGACTCCGGACCCAGACGACTACCGAGCTAATCGCTACAAAGGCCTCAATGGAATTGAGTCGCTGTGCGTGTGATGGCTTCCAAAGATTCTGCAAGAATTAACCAATCGTTTGCAGAAATCCCACCGTTACGCGCCTCCTCCCTATGGATCTCACCCTCCCACCGCCGCGCCCCTTTCTAAAATCCGCCACTGCAAAGCATACCGCAGAGGCCCTGCGACTTTCCCGTAGCGCCGCATTCGTGCGTTTCAGCCCGCTCAGCCATTACGGCGCGACCAAAGGCTCGACCGCGTGGGAGGCGTCTGTTAAACGTCGGCCCGAACCCGTTGCGGACGCAGATTTACTACCGCCAGGGTGGCGCATCGTCGAGAAGAAGGAGGACACCACGGTGACCGACAAGAAGAAACCAGGGCACGGCGGTCTGCTTTCGTTCTTCGGAAGGCGCGCGGCGACCCCACCTGTTGTCCCCAGCGGGGAAGGAGCAATTCCACGCTCTTCGTCGTCCCCGCTGTCTTCTCCGCGCGCGAGCATTGACAACAGCGCCGCCAGGTCCCCAACTGTATCTACCCAGTCTCCGACCAATAGTAATACTTCGGCCGCTCCCTCTGTCGCTGCTAGTCCCACCGCCTCGAGCAGCAGTGCGCCGCCGCCAGTGGCTCCCGTTTTATCGCAGTCGGACTCCGGCGCCGATGCAGAGCCGGTCACCCCCGTCTCGGCGCCATCAGCCGTCTCGCGTTTCCTCGGGCGCTTCGGGCGCAAAGCCCCGACTCCGGCGGAAAAGCAGAACCTCGCGCTCTCCGAAGGGGACTTTGACTTCCTTGCCGACATCGAGGGCACCGCAGCGGGACCAAGCTCTGGTTCGGAAATGGGTACTGCCAGTTTCGCGATTAGTGGTGCCCTGCTCGATGCACCAGTACCATTGCCCGCCAAGCTGGCTCCACCGCCCCGTCCCACTGCCCCCGTCGTTCCACCCACGAAACGCGGTGAAGAAGGCCGGCCTGGGCGTAATGCTGATGGGGATGTAGATGAGCTGGCGATGTTCGGGAAATATACGCCGCCTCCCTCTAACAAGCCTTTATCTCCCCCACTTGCACCACGTAGCTCTGCACCTACGCCAACACCCGCGCCCGTGCCAGCACCTGCGACCATGCCGCCGCCTGTCGGTTCCGAGTTCGATTTTTCGGCTTGGGGTTTCAACGACGAAGATAAGAGTGATGGGATGGCGAGGAGAGATTCCGCACCTATCGCGGGTATGAATGCGAGGGCGGCGACGAACACCAGGGGCTCTTTACCACCACCACGGCGTGCCCCATCTGCGATCATGTCTGCTGGGTCATCCGCGACGAACATCAAAGGTGCTATCCCTCCACCACGGCGTGCTCCGACCGCGATCATGTCCTCTGAGTCTGCACCTCCTGCGATTGTACCCAAGCTTGGCGCGACCACCGGTTTCCCGCCTCCTCCGCGGACGCAAACCCCGGGAGTCACGCCCTTCTTCCCTCCGCCGCCGGGCACCAAGGCAGCGCCGACCAAACAAACGTTGCTGTTGGATGACGATAACGACGAGTTCTCGGACTTCCACGCACCCGCCCACAGCGCGCCTCCTCCCTCCACGTCCGCCAACTCCTTCTACGACACGAGCTTCTCGTCGTCCACGTCGTCAGACCGAGGACTCTTCTCGTCGACGTCTTCTGCGTCGGTTCCGAGCAACCTCTTTGATGACTTTGACGACTTCATGCAAGCCTCGCCTACGACGCTCCGCACGCCGTCCCCACCACGCCCGCCTGCCAAACCGGCGCGCATCCCTCCCGTCACGCCACTCACCTTCGCCCCGCCGCCGGATAACGACGATACCCCGCTCGCGCTCATCGCGCAGGAGTCTAAAGCCCGGTCTTCACTCGAGGCCAAGCGCGTCCGCGCCCTCAGCCTCGTCGAGTCCGCGGCCGCGACCTCGGGCGTGCGCTGGCCCGCGCCGGCCTCACCTATCCCCGAGGCGATCGCACCGCCTCCCGACCCATCCGATCCGTTCAACTTCAACGGGGCGTCGAAGATGCAGTCTCAGCAGGCGGCGTTTCTGCACGCGGGGCCGAGGCCGTCGCCGCTCAAGGCCTTTTCACCTCCGCCGTCTGCACCGTCGCCGCTCCGGCCGCTGTCTCCGCCCGTGCACATTCCACCCCTGCAAAAGGTGTCGGCCCCGGCGCCTTTCTTCCCTCCGCCGCCCGGATCGAAGCCCATTCGCGCCCTGTCTCCGCCCGTGCAGACCCCACCACTGCAAACAATACCGGCGCCAACACCATTCTTCCCGCCTCCGCCTGGAGCGAAGCCCATTCGCGCGCTGTCACCGCCTGCGCAATCGCAGCCACCTGTGCTGCCCCCACCGCAAAACGGCATGGCACGCGGGTTCCCGCCACCCCTGCAGTGGCAGACGCCTGCACCCGCAGCGCCGACTCTTCCCCCGCTGACCTCGTCAAACTCGTCTGGCGGTTTATCGGCGCAGGACCTTTCGTTCTTCGAGGGGCTGTAGGCTTGTTTATTTAAAATTAGCATGGCCGATATTTAATGTATTCTTCGCTGTGATAATTGCTTTGAGGAGGACCGAGGTAGTCTCCCTGAGGCAGAGTAGATAAATTCCTTGAACTTTCGTACCTCAAGATATTCCTTGATCAGATCAGGTATCCTGAGTTCACGAAGTTGCGCCGGTATCTTACGTCTGCCTCAGGGAGACTAGACCGAGGACAATTTGAATTTGAGGGCGTGCAGAAAGACCAGAATCCAACAAGCATGCAGCATAAATTTGACATGGAAATACGTGCTACCCAAAGCCAAGTGTAGGGAAGACGTCTATTCCTCCTCTTCCTCCTCGTTTTGGCTGGAAAGGGACATGAGTGACGGCTCAAATTAGAAAGACAAGAACGTACACAGCGTTGTATCGGAGCTGGTAGACGTCCTTGGACGGGGCAACGACACGGACCCAGTCGCGGATGGAGTGCTTTTTGAGGAACTTCTTCGTCAGGTACTTGAGGTAGCGCTTGGAGAAGTGGATCGAGGTCGTTATTGTCAGTTTTGAGCCGGCGTCTGGGTACAAGAAAAATTAGGATCATCGAGCGGTAAAATTATACTGGGAACGCACTGTCGCGGACAATCTTGACATTCTCGCCGAGCTGGCCAGCCTTGCCCTCGACCTTGATTCGGTCATGGAGGAATTTTTCAAAGTCTGCGCCGTCGAAGATGCCGTCTGCAGCGGGCTTCGAGTAGTCGATGACGAATTTGTGCTTAGAGACGGTCTTGGTGGGGGCGGCTTTGGGCTGGGGAGAAAATAAGCCTACTGAGAAGGGAACTCAGCAAAGCATTACGGACCATGGTGGCTGGAGGGAGGAAGGGGTCAGTGCAAGAAATTTCGCCGGCGATGGCCGAAAACTGAGTAGCTGGTCACATTATCTGGCCTAATTAGGAAGCTGACAAATAACTGGCAAAGCAAAAACTTTTCCTCAGCGACCACCATGGCTTCCAAGCTTTCAGTGTCTAGCGTGCGCGGGTCCATCAAGGGCCTCTTGGCAGATGCCAACGGCGAGAAGAAACGCAACTTTGTCGAGACTATTGAGCTCCAGATTGGTCTCAAGAACTACGACCCCCAGCGTGACAAGCGTTTCTCGGGGACCGTCAAGCACGTCTAGCTCTCAAGAAAATAGTATTGCATTCTAATGTTTATTTTCAGGCTTCCCAATGTCCCCCGCCCTCGCATGTCCATCTGCATTCTCGCCGATGCCGCCGACATCGATCGCGCAAAACAGATCGAGCTCGAGTACATGAGCGTTGACGATCTTAAAAAGTCAGACGGCTCGAATCCTTGCCGGACATGTGCTAACATGCGCCCCGCAGACTCAACAAGAACAAGAAGCTCGTCAAGAAGCTGGCCAAGAAGTACGACGCTTTCCTGGCCTCCGAGGCTCTCATCAAGCAGATTCCTCGTCTCCTTGGTCCCGGTCTCTCCAAGGGTCTGCACGCTTGCTGCTTTGTTACTTCAACCACTGACTGTGTCATCCTTAGCCGGAAAGTTCCCCACCCCCATCTCGCACGCCGAGGACCTCTCCAACAAGCTCACTGAAGTGCGCTCGACCATCAAGTTCCAGCTCAAGAAGGTTTGTTTCCGCCAAAAATTTACACTGACCCTACAAATTAATTGCCGTCTAGGTCCTGTGTCTCGGTGTTGCCGTTGGGCACGTCCAGATGACTGAGGACGCCGTCCTCGGAAACGTCATGCTTTGTGAGCTTCGCGCCAATCCTCGCTCATACAAATCGCTAATCTTGTTCCCCCAGCGATCAACTTCCTCGTCTCCCTCCTCAAGAAGAACTGGCAGAACGTCAAGAGCTTGCACATCAAGACCACGATGGGCAAGCCCGTCCGCCTGTTCTGATTGCATTTGGAATGGAGTGTCGAGTCGCGGAGGACGACACGAGCTGGAGGCCCTTGCACGCTGCGCACGCTACACCAACGGCCGTCTACGGGCGGTGCGGACTGGGAGCTGGGGTTTAAAAGTTTTTGTCAATCTCTTAGGACTAAAATATGACATGACGTCTACGCATATTCTGAATTCTGGGCGCGTTCCAAGTCGAGGCTGGTCACATACAACGCATCCAACGCATCGCAATTGCACTCCAGCCAAAGGTCCAGCTACATACATACCTGAAGCTATTGGCACGTCGACCTTCTCATCTGGGCAATCGGAGTCGGAGTCATCGAAGTCTTCCTCCCATTCTTCATCACCGGTCGGGTCTTTGAAGTAATGCCACTCCATCTTGTGCATCTTGTTCCAGTCCGCATTCTCAACGAAGTCAGCAGCACTCGCATATGTGCCCTCGAACACCCACAGCCCACGATCGTTATCCTCCAGTTCCTCTTCCGCTGGGATGACGCCGAAAAGGTAGCCATAGGCGGATATGTTCGTTGTGAAGGTGCAAGAGCAGGCAAGAGCGCTGTTGACGTACGACATCGCGCCTCACCAATCTCCATTGCGTACTTTCCCTTAGTCTTGCCGCAGTGATGTCCAGAGGTCTCTGATCCTGATACCTGATCAACGCCACTGGGACGACTTGAAATAAATTGGTACGTCCCCGTCGCCCTCCAACGTCCAAATTTAAACCAGGCGTAGGAGATAAACGAGAGTGCCGCAGCTACATGCGAGAGTATTTGGGCATTCTACTCTTTATAAAATTACGACTGTCCGAAGCCTTTAAACTCCGCTCGGGCATCCCCGTGCTGAGGGTCTGCGGGCAATGACTCAAGCGAAATGCTGGGGCGCGGAGCGCCCCGGCGCGCTCTTGTACAATGTATAGCAATCTATCCGGTTACATTCTTCACATGAACACTTCCAGATGCTTCTCAATGGTCGTCCTCTCGGGCCGAATAACTAGCGCACTCAGACCCAGGCACTGAGGTGAGGCATTGTCAATTTCAACTTCAACCTACTTGTTGCCTTATTTAACGTCCGTGTTCAACGTCCGTGGATTTTCCTCTTCCCAAGATGACCCCAAAAACTGCGCTGCTTGCCTTCATGGGCCTGGCATTCACCAATGCGTGTGCCAGTGCAAGAACTGTATACAACCTCCCTTCTGCCGTGAGCAATGGCACCAGCCAGGCAGACTTCACATCCTCGAGGGCTGGCCTGAATGCCCCGAAGATACACCCAGTCAACGGGTCGGCGTACGATTTGTGGTACTTTGACGTGGTCTCGACGGACCCGACCTCCCACGCCTCCGTGGTGGTCGTGTTCTTTGACACTGCGCCCGAAGCGTTCCCTTTTGTCGGCTCGTCAAATACGACGCTCCTCGTGTCGCTCGCCGTATCCTTTCCAAACGGCACACTCTCGTCCATAGGTGTAACGTCTGTACCTTCAGATAGTGCGACCGTCACAGAAGAGGGGAACGGTTCAGATGGGACCTGGCACGGGTCGGGCTTCAGCTGGAAGTACGACGTCGTGTCGGGTGCATACGACATCTTCATCGATTCACCGTCGCTCGATGTGAAGGGCCAGATCCACTTTCACCCAGCGAGTACCCCCCCTTCGGCAAATGTTTAGCACACTGACGAATAGGTTTCTAGCGCGGACAGCCGCGCTACCCATGTGGTCCTGCTGTGGCCGGCGAAAACATGGAGATTGTGCCAAATGCTGGATACAGCAATGGGCTTCCGGATGCTGTGTCCACTGTGGATTTATTGGTCGGCGGGACGAGACTAGCCTTTGTGGGAGCAGGATATCAGGATCAGGTGGGCTGTTCAGATTTGTTACATTGGTTCACTCACGGAGGATACATGCAGGGCTGGGGGCCTCAGCCGTTTGCTGCAAGCGTGGGATCGTGGTACTGGGGCCATGGACGTGTTGGGCCATATTCCGTCGTATGGTTTGACATCCTCGCTGTGAACGGCATGGAATATGTCAGTGCCTACGCCGCAAAGGATGAAATTGTCCTCGTGAACAGCTGCGATCTGGGAAGCATCCGGGTACGGCCTACCGGCGAGAACGCGACCTACCCGCCCCACAGCGGTACGGAGAAACCATCCGCATATCGCATTACCATGGATTTGGGAGCGGAGGGTGTGCTGGATATGAATGTTAGTGTGGTTGCCCCGCTCATTTCTGTTCCGGTCTACGCACGGTCTGTGGGGCATATTACCGGTTCTATCACGCCAGCTGGGGAATCGGGAGCAACGATGAGCGGTATTGCGCTGCTGGAAGAGTTTGCGCTGGAGCCTTAGTTTTAGGAGGTCGATGTAGAACGGCAGCTCCTCCGTTAACGATAGCGCTTTTCCGCCAAGAACCTCGAAAATTTCAGATGAATATGAACACGTCGCCGACCACGGTTGAGGTGCCTGCTTCAGCGGGAATTCCTGCCGTCACCGATGGCCCTTCATTTGGTGTGGAACAGAGGTACTCTTTACGACGTTGGTTGTTGGCCTGGATCAGGTACGCGTTAAGCAACGCGAACACGCGCCATCCTCAGGAGCAAACGCGGTTTCCGCGCGATCATCCACCTTGATCAGACGGGCGCATTGGGTTGCGGGGATGACGCTCAGAGCGGTGGGGCAGAGGAGGCGGCGGGAGAGGGGGTCACCGGACGACCGGAGACGCGCAGTGGGCAGAGGTCAGAGAAATGAGCCGCCGTTCTTTTCACGCGGATTTTGCGGATTGTGTCGCCAGACTCAAAACAGAAATGAAGTTTTTTGGACCGCTGCCTTGAAGGAGGCCCGAGTACTGACGAAGAATGGGACTCCTCAGATATCAACAGAGCTCATTGGAGGGGAGTTCCGGCATCGGTACGTCGTCAGTATGTCGTTCACCGTCGTTGTCAATATTTGGCCGGTGGCGGTCCAAAAGTGATGCCGGCATCCACTGCGGGGATAGACAACTTTTCAAAGCCGGAAAAGGGCCTTGAAAAATGTTCTCAAGCTCCGAAGGAGATTTTCCGCAAAACAGAAAATCTGGCACCGTTTTCATTCAGGTTTTCCCATTCGGAAAAGGTTCCTTTTTCACGGAAGGAACAAAGGAAACAAAGGGATTTCCTTTGTCCCCACTTTTTCCATCGAGGAAAAGGACTCCTTTTACAGGGAGGAAAAGGAATGTGAAAAGTCGCGTAAATTTTACGCACAGGGAAAATTTTCCTCCGGACCTTGAGAACATTTTCTAAGGCCTTTTTCCTTGTGAGAAAATATTTCGATCCCCGCAGTGATCTAGTCTCCCTGAGGCAGAGTAGATGGTTTTAGAATCAATGTACTGGGTATCCACGGAAGAGGAGAACGAAAAAGGAAAGAAAGGGGGGAGAAAAAGAGAATTCACTGTACAACACGGTATATTTAAAGGGAGCATCTCAGCTTCGAATTGAGTTGAAAATTGGATATTTTCTGTGATACACAACACCAAGTGCAAACGGAGAAATACATGTGTACGGGATCGATTTTCATGTACGATACAATTGTCCTCCCGCGCCGTGGGCATGAGTCAACTGGTGTTTGGATCTTGAAACGACCCATGCATGAGCCCACGGACAAGACCTCTAAAATGAATGAAAATGAGATGAATACGACGAACGAGCACATTGCCGCCGCAAGCAGATTGCAAGCGGTGATCGCAAGGTGGACGCGCGCAGCGAGCTGCGAAGTCGAATAACGCGTCCGAGGTGTCCGGGCTCCAGACGCGATGTAGCAGTATTTTTTTTTGCAGCAGGAAGCGCGAGGTGGAGGGCAGGGGCACAAAGTAAGCGGTCCGCATGGCCAGGGAACAGTAAACACATTGCGAGTCGGTCGGCCGTGACCACGGCGCTCGGAAACAAGCATTGGCAAAGGTGCATACATGTGCGCTTGGACGCGTCGAACTTAAAGAGTATGGGACACTGGGTGCGCATATCAAGACAATTAAGTGATAGGGTCGCGTAGCTGACAGATTGGGAGTGAGTATGAAGTGGGAGACTGGGAGTGCAGTGGATACACGCACTGGACGGAGAAACGGCAGCTAAACATCGGCGAAGCGGGAGGCCAACCAGCAGTACCAATTCCGAGCAAACGCTGGAGTACCATTCCACTCTTGAACTCGGGGTTTTATTCAGTGCATTGACAATTTTGAGGGACCCGGTTTTCAATGGCATTGATTGGCTATTGAGCTCCATTCTGAAGAGGGTTTTGCTGCTCAGGAGGATGATAGTGGAGTGAAATAGGTTGTCGTAGTGGACCGAGGGTGTTGACCAAGGAGAGCGGCGAAAACGAGATGGATGTAGGTGGATGGCAGATATCTGTGACGTGACCGAATTATCTGCCAGTCACGCAGTTATCTGCCATCTCACAATTCCAAAAGTTAGCGAACACATTTTAATTTTCTGAGTACACAAGATGCTTTAGTATTCCTCAATACGGCCCCTGTATTATTTTCGAGTATTTAGAGCCAGTGAGTGTGAAGTTCCAGGCCGCCGTGGCAGATAACCATAAACCGAGTAGATCAATTCCCTTGAACTTTCGTGCCTCAAGATATTCCTTGATCTGACGTCTGCTTTCTGATGGGGGGTGTTTTACGGTTGGTCGGTTTCAAACTCCGAAAACATCACGTGTTGACCACTCGCAACCAAACATGGAGCGCGACCCTCGTCGTTAGGTTTTGGAACCATTGTACTGGGTGTCCCGGGCCGAAGGAAGAAAGGAAAAAAAAAGGAAAAAAAGGAAAGAGGAAAGAGGAGAGGGAGAGGGAGAATTTGTATGGGATTTAGCGGGTCAACATAAGACTCTCGAGAGTCGGAAGGATCGGGCGCGACTCGGTCCGTCGAAGTAACAGTCGAAAAACATTATAATTCATATCAGTTGGAAGTCCAGCACAACAATCCTACAAGGTACACACGAACCAAACGAAAGGAACGAAAGGAACGAATGCCGTATGGTACGCACTTATGTACCGTATTTGACGCATCGCGAGCATGAGCTCCGCCGCATTCAGGTCGGAATCTTGCTGAAATGTTCCGTGAATGAAGACACGACAGCAGAGCAGCAACAAACATGGTGAGTACTTCTGGTGTAATTTTAAGCCTGGAGATAGCAATGCTGGAGGGTATGGGCAGCGAGGAAGCTACAGCTTTTGCGCACCTGACAGAACGATGTGTGGCTAGGTGAGAAGGGTGGACGCCGAGCCACTGCACCAGTCACGTACCGCGCAACTTGCAGACAGTGGGACTGCATCCTTTTGTCTTCACTCCGTGGCTCCGGCCATCCCGATGAGTGTCCTTGTCCCAGGTCTGCGGCCGCCATGGAAGTGCGCATGTTGGAGCTCAAAATCGATGAACACACTGCACTGGCGCCATAAATCACCCCAGAAAGCATCGGGGTAGAGCGCCCCGAGGCCATGGACAGGAATTTGCGTCAGAATCAGGGTTTTGTCCCGAGCTGGTGTGCTTGTGATTTGGCTCCATTTGACGGGGAATATAGATGTTTCGGTGTTCAGAGAGACAGCAGGACAGAGGAACAGATGGCCTTGTAGCTAGAGAAGATCGAATGTAGGACGGAACGTGCAGAGCGAGAAAAGCGACGTGGATGTAGCGGAATGGCAGATACCTGTGATGTGACCAAATTATCTGCCAGTCACACGGTTAGCTGCCACTTCAGAATTGCAAGAGCTACCGGACATACTTTAGTTATCTGCGTACATAGAACGGTTTTGTATCTGTTTATACGACTCCCGTATTATTCTCAAGGATTTAGAGCTTGTGGTTGTGAAGTTCCAGCGCGCCGTGGCAGATAACCGTATAGCCACTGGCAGATAATACCCAGCTGATCTAATCATAAACCCGTCGTTATAACGTGTCTAGGACGTGCGCATTGTGCTGAAGGACTGTCTATGACCGCAGAGATCAACCCTTCAATGATTCCTACTTTCCACCGTCATTCTGCTCCATCCAAAGACCACTTCACCAGGTTTGCTCCATTTTGGAGCTGTGGCTCAAGTTTGAGCGTCGTTGAGGTCAAAAACGACGATCCATACAACCGGAAATGTTGTATTGATTCGTTAGTTCAGAAAAATGTGCGGCATGGGCTTGAAAAGAGAGACATTGAATAAATACAAGCCTTGGACAAACAGGGAAATGGTGATAATTACGACGTACGTTCGAAATGGTATCGGAATACTGCAGCAAAAGGGGTGTAGCATACGCCGGTACCCCTGTGCAAGGCTCCGCGTAAGCTACAATGAGAGAAGGTGCTGGTGGAAGGTATTTTTGACGTAAAACTGTCGCAACAACCCAAATGAACACCTGCTGGGGATTATTCTGGACCAAAAAGCTCCTGAAAAGACTCACTTGTGAGTACCGTATGCGAGATATGACATAGCTTGCGTTTCCGACCCCGCGCTATAGCACCGATGGAGGCAGCACTAATTCCACCTACGTATACAGAGCCCTGCCGAATGGTCCCAGGATCGTCCACGTTGAGGGAACCGGGAAGAAAGTATCCAGGCACGCTGGGAAGAAGCTCCGCTGACTTTGAATCGCTCCCAGAGCACTGAAGGGACTCATGGATCACCGATTCTGGAGGTGGAAGAGCGGTGGAATTGTGACCGTCCCCTGGGCCAAAATCATGGAGGAAAGCACTGCAGTGGATCCAGAAGAGCCTCGAATGGTACCAGAACAAAGGGCCTTCTGGGGAAGTGGTAGGCAGGGAGGATTGAGGCCAACGAGTCGGAGGTGCAGTCGAAACGCATGATGTCCATAGAGCCATTAGTTGGGGCCCGATTGCTTAGATACTTCGCGGAGGGCCAGCAGGTAGGTACGTCCATGTACTTGCATGAGCACTTGACGATTGGTGGGGAAACGGTTGAGAACGAGCGGAAAAAGTGCGAGGCATACAGATTTGTGACTTTCAAACTCCGCTTAGAGGGAGATCAGTCGGAGTTTGAAAAGGACCTACCGTACGGGCCACCATCAGACTTTTGACATTTTGATTGTCGCGTTGTCAGGCGTTGTACAATACCAGACAATACCACAACAGGCCCCCGGTCACTACCTATTAACTACCTCCGCCGTAAAGTAAATCGACGTCGAAAATTTGGCCTCAAGCAGTCTGTCTGGTAAAGTAAATCGACGCTCAAACCGGTCGACTATGTCCACCGTAAAGTAAATCGGGCGGAGCCCGGGAAATTTTTTTGAGGGTGTACTTGGGCTCAGAGCCAGAGAAAGGTCTGTTTTGACACGATTTCGTTCAAAATCATTCGTGTGGTGATTTAAAGGCAGGAAGGCGCTCTTACGGCTCAAATCCGCCAAAAACAATGGCTTTGGGCGAAAATTTGTGATTTTCGGCTATTTTTAGCCCCCAAACTCGCTCCGCCGTAAAGTAAATCGACACCCTGAGGCCCCAAAATCGTAAGGTAAATCGACCAAAATTTGGAGGTTTTCGCGGAGGTAGTTAACCCCGAGTGACCGGGGGCCTACCACAACGGCCCGCAAAAACGTCACAACACCGGCTAAAAACGCGACAACGCGACAATACCGGAACGTGGGAGCCAAAACGCACAACACCGACCAAATCCAAATGCTGCGGGGACTCGACCGCTACTCAGATTGGGAAATTGTTTTCATCCAGGTCATTCCTCTAACCCAGCATCCCATCCACCATGCCCCTGAAAATTTCTGACTTCAATCTCGAGCTCACCGTCGCCGACAATAATTGATCAACAACGCCAAAACGCGTGAAAACGCCGGAATACGGCAATCAAAATGTCAACTTGCTGATGACGCGTCAGAATGCAGACGTCAGATCAGGTATCCTGAGTTCACGAAGGTTTGCGCCGGTATCTTACGTCTGCCTCAGGGAGACTACAGTGATCCCGAACTCATTGAACTTGAACTCATCCATGATTAATCCGATTCCACTGAGCTGCAACAAATCCCCCCACCTTCCTCTTGTTCCTAACGACAGCAAGGCAACTGCACTACGTTCCCCTCCTGCACTGACCCCTCGAAGTCAGGCGTAAAGGCAGTGCCTGCCGTTCTCGAGCCCGAGGAGGCTCAGGATGGACCCCGCCCTGTTGAGATGCTCCGTCAAAATGGGGACCGAAGCCGAGCGCTCTCGAACGACGCGTAGAAAACAAAAGTATTCATTTTTATTTTTATGCTTCCGAGTTACAAATTCTATTTGCAAGTTGCGGATTTTCTGGTCGAGCTCTATTTCTTCGGTAGTCTGTCCAGCTCTTTCTTCCGCCACTTGAACATCTCGTTCCCCAGCAAATCGAAATGTTGGAAAACCAGGGAAAGTTCGCTGCTAAATCAAGCTCAATGTCGGTTTCTGCACAGCACTTCTTCCAAGTATGGCACAACCTCTATCTCTCTCACCTCCCTCGATGCCACCCTTAACTCGTCAAGAGAGCCGCGGAAGCATATTTAGTTGGTGGTCGGACAGCAATCCTGCGCTTTGTGGCCCGACGATCAACCTACATGCAGCAACAAAGCCGCTCTTGAAGCTGATGTATCACCGCCAGGCGTCGGAGTTCATAAGGAAATCTCGCGGCAGCGCACTCTCAACGGACATGATGGAGAACTATTTCTCCTATCTTCCGTACGTGCCATGGATAGTCGGCTTGTTCCACCTCGCTGACTCCGGTCGTGAATAGGTGGAATTTTGTCTCGCCAGCCACAAAGGTCAAGATTCTGTGGGATCTAAGTAATAGAGCTGCATCGGAGGCAGACGCGCGCACGATAGTCGATTCGTCCGTTTTCGAGTTCCTCACTGCCGGAATGCTGGATTCACCAGATCCTGGAGTGCGAGCTTCGTCATGCCAGCTCGTAGGAGCTCTAGTGTCTCACAAATGCACTGCACCGGCAATCCTGGACCTAAAGCCCTGTGCGAGGCTTATGTCCCTCTTGCTGTGAGTCTGAACTATACCCTTTTTCACCGGTCCTCATTTTCGTCAGCGACGAAGACATCGCAGTGTTTCAGGACGCTACCTTCGCACTGTGTGAGATTTCAAAGTGGCCAGACGGCGCCCAGGCTATTATTGCCAATGCAAACGGGCTGAAACACGTCTCAGAATTACTCCAATCACCCAGCTGGACGGTCCGGACATGGACTTGCGAGCTGGTGTGGAGGCTCGCTAACCGCGAGTCAACTGCGTCAGCCATCCTGCAGTTGAATCTCCCTAAGTGGGTCATGTCACTTGAACGGTGAGTAATTGCTGCCATCGAAAATCGAGATCGGCTTATCTGGACCAGGGAACCCGATGTTGCACATTATTGGTGGCCCGCTCGCATTTTAGAAGATCCACGATGGTCGTCGTAGGTCCATAGTAAAGATAGCTCAAGTCTGGAAGGAGGGATAATATCACACTGGTCGGGGGAGTGGGCAAAATCCAACAAGATTTCTTTGGGAGAGCTGGCGTGCAAGACCCTTCGAACCATTCGGTACCTTGTGGACCGCAGAGTATTTGCATGAATGCATTCGCGCTGTCTGCTCCACTGGTCGGGTTAGAAAGTCGGTCGAAAAGGGTCTCACACTCTGTTGATGTGAGCCCATTGACCAAGATGGGTTCAGGTGGTACCGGCAAGCTGTCTGGGGACTCCATAACAACAGAGACATTGTTTGCTGAGCCCATGTGCGACGTGGACATTTGGAGCGGGCTTTCAGGGATTGGTTGAGGAACAGCTTGACGTGGTTGGAAAAATATCTGCGATATGAGTGCAGTTGTGGTTTGATGCATCATGAACGATACTCGGTTGGGAGGTGCCGATTCTCGTGCCATTTCTGTCATGTAAGCTTCTAGTTTCCAGTGCAAATTTACCAGCATGGCAAACAAAGAAAAATGTTCATCGTCTTTGCGAGAAGGGCCAGAGTTAGTTTGGGGGTCAGCGGTGTCGTTCCATAGACAAGAAGCGGGGGTTCGTGGGGAAGAGTTTGTACTGTACAATCCACCCAGTCGCTCGACAACGGCTTTTCCGGTATCTCCATAGACGTTCTGGGAATGTGCTCGCTGGGGTGCAGAACTTTAACGTGCTGCCCTCGAGGGAAAAAGTCGTCGGGGTGGAGAATGACGATTCGCCATTCATACATACTTGCTCTGAAAGTATCTGGCTGGGAACAGTCCGAATCGTATAGCAAATGATTGAGTTGAGGTTGGACTGCCCTACCAGATTCCGTCCAGCTGCGACATTGGAGGCAGCCCGCGTAGCCCAATCCGAATTACACATCGCCAGATCGTACAGTATCGAGTTGAGGTCGGTATAGCTTGGGGAGAAAGCATATATGCCGTATACATCCCAGAGGTAATATTCGTCCACTGACACTGGTGATCACATTAGAAATGAAAGCGAAAACTTTTCGTGAAAACATACACAGAAGCAGATTACACCTTCCGTCGAGTTTGAAAGGTCGCCCCTCGTTGAACCAGAGCTCAGTAGCAAACGACTCCTGCAAGAAATTGACGTTACTATCGACCTCTTCCGAATTTCATGCGAAAATCGCCCACAAGCGTTTCGTCAAACTTTTCAGTTGCAACGCGATTCGGATCGACACCACCCGTACCCCTCTCCGGGCTGCGTATTGCATTCAAGACGCGGCATGCCTGCATTGCAGCATCGGAAGAGCCGGAAAGAAAAGAGAGTTGATCTGTTCGTAACAAACTTTCCAGAAATCTGTCTTCGGTACGAGCCAAGTACGAGCTACAAGTTGGGCCTTGCTGGATGTGAGGAGCTGCTCGTCGTTCAAGGTCATGGAGGAGGAATTTCCACTCGTCTCTGTAGCCTCATGGAATGTTGATGTTGAGGTAGTTCCGTTAATAAGGGTGTTCAATTCTTGGAGTTTGTGAGCTGGCAAGTTCGCCTAACCCTCGCTAAGGCTCGCTAACCCTCGCTAAAGCCCCGCTTAAGCTCGCTTAAGGGTTTCCAACTTTTAAAAGTTAAGAATTGAACACCCTTAATACGTGTGATTTGGGCCACTGCGGGCGCATGGCAGGACGAGTCCAGTCTTTCAATCTTTTTTTGTTCCGTCTTATCTGATCCGTATTCTTCCGACTTTTGGTATGTACAGTACATTGTAGCCCAGTAAATACTAGCTACTTCAAGAGCTCCAAAATGTCGTCGTAGGGGGAGGCTTTGAATTTACGTCTAAGATTCGTGAGCCGCGTTCTTCAAAAACGAGAGTCGAGCGCGTACCGTTGGACCGTTGGCAACCCGAGCCACCCCAGCACCCTCTTCACCAACCCGTTGAGGCCCGACAAACCTCCCACCGACGCGAAGGTGACGAATTCGCGATGGTGGACGTTGCAGCGCGTGCTTGGGCATTCGATTATCCTCTTGTGCGCGCCCATTCTCTCCATCTCTTCGTGGACCAGACGTTCTGCAACGCGGGGGATGACGGACATAAGATGGAAAAGATGAATGGACGTACCTGCGAGATAACGTTTTGGTACCTTGTAGGTAAAAGCCCAAATATGCGTGACGCTGTCGTCGTGGTCTCCCTCGTCGCAGCGGCGATACTGGCATCGTCGGCGGGTGATGTTCTTTGTATGGCCGATTTTGGCGTTCACACTGAGTTTGCGTTTGAAAGCCGCTACGCTCAGCTTTCTAGCGCGTAATCTGCGGATATCGCGTTTTCTGGCCCGAAGATTGAAGTAAAGATGGCCCTCGTCTTCATCCGCGTACAGATCCAGGTGCCGAAATTGAAGCAGCATGTCTATGCGCTCGTCGGGCGTCGAGAGGCGTCGGCTGTGAAAGTCAGGGAGATGGTGTGGATGGGCTGATAAGCGTACATGGACGCTAATGATGGGCGTCTAGGACTCCTTCTGGTAGGCCGGGTTTTCGGCTTTGAGGTGTGACCCCGCGCCATGGGGCCTAGGGGCCAAGCCCAGAGGTGATTGGAGGATTGAGTATGGTGGGTGCAAGGAGGGTACAAACGATTGCAATTGCTGGCAAACGCCTCCAAACGATCTCTTGATCTTGACAAACGCTTGCAAACGACATCCAAGTAAATGATGCCAAACAGCATTCCCAGGCAAACGGTGCCACACGATCTGGACGGAGTCAACCTGAATCTGTGCGACATCGAGCAACACCCCTTGATAGGTGCCGTGAAGCTCTAAAATACAGCGATCAAGCTGTGGATGTATTCAAAGTAATTCTCACCGCTGTTTTTGCATCCAATCCTGGTGTCCGGACGCCACCTCCGTAAAATGGAGGATTCCAATTGCGCTCGTGAAATTAACTGCGACTTTCCCACAGGAATCAAAAGTCGCTTCTCGACTGTCGCTTCTCGTGTTTCGTCTCGGTCATCGGTGATGGGGGGGCCAGGGCTACTTCGGGCCGAGACTGGTTGCGAAACATTAGTGCGTGTCGTTGAGCTGTGATATGGTGTATACCGTATCGGGCCTTTTTCCCTCCAGGGCATGTCGATAGGCATCAGTCCGAGGGCAGCTTCGAATATTTAATTGACGCGTTAATGATCGCGTTTGGTCGGGACGCGTTAACAGGGAGTACTGCAGTCGCTGGGACCACCGTAGACGGGGACAACGGGCGGGAAGCGGGAGGTTTGTTGGCTGCGACTGTTTACGCCGCATCAGCGCATGCGTTCGAGATTTTGTGTGGACGGTACCTTATCGGGCTTTTGTCATTGCGCAGCGTGGCAGCGTGGAGATAGAGTTCACGCCGAGCGAGAGAAGCAATTTCAAACCTAAAAATTAAAAATGAAGTGACTGAAATCTCGTCGGTGATCGCATATAGAACGGGTGGGATGGGCTAAAAATGGGCACCGCGGCGCCCGAGCTACATCGTGTACCGTCGGCCGAAACTGTATGTCGCGAGTTTTGTGGCAGATAAGGGGCTGCATCTGGAGTTCGAGCGTTGTTTTCTGCGACATGGGTGCAAGACGTACCCTTGAAGTCACACCTGTGACAAGTTGATATCTTTCCGCTCTCTCATGGAAGCTCATTTGGACTTGCTCGTGGATTCAACTGCTCAGCGCTCCTTGTCGGCAGTGCTGGCCCGTTTCCCGCCCCTGCCACTTTTGTCTAATCCGCGCATGATCCCCAGTTATTGTGGGGCCGCCGAACAACAGGACTCGGAGGGCGCGTCTCCCCGCAAGCTCCCCAGTGCCTACTGGAAAGGGATGCGGCGTGAGTGTTGTGCAAAATCGAGCAAAAAAGAAAACTACTGAATGGACTTCCCTGTTCAATAGCGTACACCGTACGCCTTGCGTACAACATCGTATTGTCTGGTTTCGCTGTGCCCGACTACGTGACTAGCCACATCAGCACCCTGCGTTTCCGCGTCGGGGTCGTCAATCCAGACCGGCTGCATCTCGAGGCGGCCATAGCGGCGGAAAAACGTGGCTTGCGTTCCAAACTTTAATGCCAATGCTGCTCGACTTTGTGTTCTGCCGTGAGTGCTCGTTGCAGCTGCGTGCTCTCGAACTGACGTGTGCTTGCGTGGTTGTTAGGCGCTAACCATTGGTTGGCAAGGTTGTAGGCACTACCATGTCTATCTCGTTGTATTGTCAGTTAGTAATATCATTTGGTGGCACCTCCATAGCCCATAATTCTTGGGAATCCTCCTTGCGCGTTGCCCTCGCAGCCGCCACAATTACCCCAGGATGGACGTCCCATCGAGAGCCTAGGGACATGCAGAGACTCGAACCATGAATGGTCCAGAACAGTTTCGGGCTGGGCTGTGTACCCCTCACGGCCATCATCAATAAATAAATACAAATAAATATCCCGTCTTCCGAAAAGAAATAAATAAGGCTGCGGTCCCGCAGCCTACCTAATCTGTTGACTTCAGCTTCAATGGCTCATCCCTACGTTGCCTGGCTAGCCGCCGAGCTCGAGAAAGAATTTTGTAGGGCGTCAGTTTTTCCCTCCGGCGACTGGTTAGCCACCGAGCTCGAGAAGGAGCGTCGTCGGTGCTTTGACATACAATTCCCGCACTTCTTCCAGAAACCTAGACGTAAACCAAGGGAAATCTCCAATGGTTGGGATGTCTGTGCTGCACGTATATTTGCCCCCCGATGGTGGAAAAGGGAGGAGTCTAAAAACAGCGAGGTTTGGACACTCGACAACAGCACACGCAACGGAATTTATGTGGACCGGTAAGTGATCCTAGGTTTAACTGACAAATTCCCCGTTGGTTCCATCTCGAAAGCTTTCCTTCATTCAGTCTATATCTTTGATTACATATCTTACGCCTTGCACGATTCTAGTGCAGATCTCGAGAAAGCTTTTCTTCCCGGCCAAAGCTGGCTTAAAACACACGACAACCTAGATGCCGCCCTGCTTGATCATTTCCGGATATGTCAACAACTGCATGCACCGTGCCTTCAACGGAATATTCTCCAGGCAGAGATCCGTTTAGCTGAAATAGAGTCCGGTATTCCGTCATCCGAAGGCGCAGACCCCGACCCCCATGCGCATGATGACGAAGAGCAGCTCCTCGAAGAACTCCGGCGCGCTGAAAGCGAGGACGGCATCCCTTTCGACGAAGACGCGGACGCGGAGGGGGAAGATGACGAAGAGCTCCTCGAAGAAATCAGGCGCGCAGAACTCGAACGTGGCATTCCGTTAGGTGGAGACGCGGACGGGGACGGGGACTATGAAGACAACAAGGTCCTGGTCGAGAAGGTCGTGCAGCGTGACACCCCCTAGTTTACCATCGATCCACGAAATTCTACCAGCACTTGCACGATTTTGTTAGAATTTGATGCGAATCTGTATACATGTATCTTGTCTCACAATCGTCCTTGTAAGCCGTCGCTAGGGCTTGAATAAAGCTTGAATCGTGGTATATTTCAAAGCAGCATTCAATTTGTGGGATAAGACAAGTACAACAGTCCAGCCTTTGTAACTAGACAGTCAGTCGTGCACTAACTTTGGAAGTGACGGGGTGAATACCAAAGTCTGATACATGAGTACGCAGCCAAGCACAAAGACTGGTATAGTTGGCTCTGGTGGCAGCCGTCCCTACGACGGTGTGTATGGAT
Organism: Mycena polygramma; assembly: GCA_029449255.1. Taxonomy (NCBI): domain Eukaryota; kingdom Fungi; phylum Basidiomycota; class Agaricomycetes; order Agaricales; family Mycenaceae; genus Mycena; species Mycena polygramma. The sequence goes on along the minus strand of JARKID010000087.1, from coordinate 389,449 downwards.
CGTAAAACCATGTGGCCGCCATCGCTACTTTCTCGCGCACCATATAGGATGGCGAAGGTCTTGATGTCGTCCAATGCAGCGTGCTTCAATGTGAGGCATGCGAGCAGAGGTATGAGATTCGAGGAGTGCTGAACGGAGTGTTGGATAGCAGCGCTCAATACAACTGGGAAAGCCGTAGCGGAGTGGGTGAGGTCGAGAGTGGTGAGGGCAGGGAAGAGAGCCAAAAACTGCGACAATGAGACGTCGAAAGGCCAGCATTGCGCGTTATAGATCGTAAGGGTGGCCACTGGCGCGAATAAGGACGGAGGAAGGGAGAGGAGGTCCTGAACATGCGAAAACTCGGATGCGCGGACTGCGAGTTTCGATAAAGCAGGAAATCTGAATAACGCAGCAAGCGACGTAACATTTCCACCGCCAAGTCCGAGGTCGAGCGAGGTTATGGAGGTGGAAGTAATTTCGCGGACGTTGCTGTCTACAAACCCGCCGCAAATCAACCTTTGCAGAATGACTGTGTGCAATACAGGAGAAGCACGTATGATTGCAGATAGCACGTCCACGCTATGCCAGTACGCAGCCTGCCCGTGGATGTGGAGGACAGTGAGCTGGGGAAAACGTGAACGTTGGACAAAAGGGAGCACGGAACGAGAGAGGTGTAAAATTTCCAACGCGTCGTGGGACCCGTCCAACCATGGCGCATGATGAAGGCGATGAGTGCTATAACCATGGGCCGGGCGCTCCACGTAGACGGCGAAGTCTTTGATGGACTTTGTAGCTACGCCCGCAAACATCGTCTGCAACCGAGCCGTAGTCATCCCTTCATCGCATGTTATGTGAACTTGAGATGCGCGAGCGACGTAGGGTGCCAGATAGGAGAATGGGAACGTCTCCCCCCGGTATGTCGACCTGGATGACGAAGTGGAATTGCAGAGGTAAAGTCCCGGCTCGCATCAGCATTCGTAACACATCCTGAGGGGACATTCGCGGCGTGATTCGAATGTAAGACCAATAACGTGGTGTTTTCCTGATGAAATTCATCCACAGGCTGGAGGAGCCGCATAACCTCGCGCGACGCAACAACGAGGTCTCGCGAGATGCAAGGATGTCGTCGAATATGTGCCGCACGATTTCGGGAGGAAACGCGTCTAGGGGGCTGGATTCTAGTGGGCTTGTAAGTCAGCGCGCCGCCAGCTGTATAAATTGTGGTCTGGACCTGGTGGTAGAGGCACTGGGGGCGGCGGGGGCAGCAACGCGAGCAACCGCTCGATGAATTGGTCCAAGAGAGACGGAGCTTTATTCGAGGTAAATCGGCAGGTTTTAACAGACAGAGGAGTGAAACGGACTTGACATGCGGACAAGAGATCCAGGACGAGCAGGTAACGGTTGTGGCTAAGGCAATAAGAAGGAATCAGTGGGCTTTAAATGGTTTACCGGTACAGCCACTGGCTTTGCCGAGGACCGAGCACTAGGCGCGCTGTTTAATCCCTTGCGTACATCACCGCGCCCAGTTTTTGGCCGCGGATCTCGTGGAGCAGCGCATAATTTTGGACGTCCTTCAATCTGCCAATGAATGTTGCTTTCCGTCCCGTGGTTATGCCGTCGTGATACCACATGTTTCCCTCTTTGTCGATAACAACGCAAGTGAAATGCACGTTTGCGTGATATATCAAACCCCGTAATCGCATGGTCTGTGTACCTCCCGAATGTCTGAACGCCATGGCGGGGTCGATCGAGATTTTATCCCATCCGATGCCAAGTAGCAGTACGTCCGGCACTCCGTGGACCACCGTCGACCTTCTCAATTTATTGCTCGAGCCATTGAATCTGCAGTCTGGGCAGCTGATGTGCGTCAGTTCGTAAAAGTGCCGCGCGAACCACTCACTTAATCGCATTCCTTGAGGGTAAGCCCTTCTAAGAGGAGGAGAGGAATATATCTCCACGAATTGACCGAATGTAGAAACCGTGCCCGTCTGTTGGTAGAGGCATTGTTCGCAGTGGGTGATCGCATCTCCGTAGCTTCGCCTATCTGTCATTGCCATGAATAAAGGATCCAAACGTATCGTCCGTGGACCTGTAGGAAAGGAGGTGCTGTCCTGCATGTTCAGCATTTGTCGCAGGATGTCTCTTGAGAATTCGGGAGGGTTGCTGGTCTGGGTCATAGCAATTGACCACAAGCCGAGCAGTCGACTGCATCCAGATAATCTGCGTGTCCAGGTGACCGGGTCGTCCCGCCACAAATCGCCCAGCGGTGTCAGGAAGGCGTCGTATCCACAGCTATAATTTGTGCTGTCCCATATCAAACCAATAGGTGTCCGTATGAACACCTGGCCCGGCACCTCGGTGACTATCGATGTAATCGGAGCTTTTATTGGCGTCTTCGACAATGCACCGCTGTTCGCTTCTGTCTTTGCTTTTTTGGCCGAAGGCGGTTTCTGCTTGTCATCCTCACGTTTTCTCTTTCCTTGTTTCGACGACGTTCTCCATTCAGTGTAATCAGTCGTGGTGTTATCATCGTCTTTAACCAGCTTGAGGGCAGGGTGGAAGTGGGCAGGGTCGGGGGCGTTGTCGCCTTTCCACTTCTTATAAGACGCCAACAGCTGCCCTCTGTACATACCTTGAACGCTTAGCGGCAACCGATTTTCGTGACGGAGCCTTGTTATTTCGTCCAGAAGTTCGAGTTCTCGAAACTCTTGACGCAGATGGCCGTCCAACCCTTTGGTTATTTTGTTTGGGTCAAACCCCTGAACTATCACGGTGTTCTCTGCTGTGTGGCCGCGAGACAACGCAACGTAGTAGCCTTTGTGGGTGTTGCAATTGTTCAAGTGTACTACGTTGGGGTCGCGAGACTTCCCTTGAGACCCGTAATCTGTCATGGAGAAATTTGGCAGAACGAGAACTTGTTCACGATTCAACGCTAACAGGCTGTCGTCTTCTAAAAGTGCTGTAATGAACGTAGATTTGCGTGGCAAGGGGACCACGTTGAGCGGCAAGTCGGGGATCTGAATAGGCCTGGGTGGATTCGTCAACTTTACGAACAGAGTGTCTAGCACCCTCTGGTTGGACGGGCCTACGTTCTCGTCCCAGCCAACAACGGTTCCCTCCTGACCCTTGGTAATACAGAGCTCGGTCGCCTCGTTCGATTTGATCATAACTGGCATACCAACGCATAGTCTGAGAGTACCCGGTATGTGTTCTGTAGTTGTGGAGGGCGAGGCCTTCCAAAGGGCTTTCTGAAGATTTGGCCCTAGGGATCTAAATCGCGTTTGTTCGCATTTCGTCCACTTTCGCTCTGCAGCTCTCGTGCTCAAGGTGTCGATGCTGAAGAAGTCGACAAGCTGCTGGCCCGTGTCTTTGGCGAAACGTTCAGGTCCGATCTCGTTGATAGCGTCCTTGTGTACGTTCCAGGCTGTTATGACAGATACGTTCCGGTACTTTTTTGTGTCCAGCTTCGGAAAGCCGGGCCGATTGCTCGCCACTCTTGACCGCAAGAATTCAATGTCGTCCGGGGTGCAAGCACAATATCTCATGTTTTCCAACGCTGTCCGTAACTTAGCGTCCAATGGCGCTTGCGAAGTTTGCCTCATATTTTGTCGGAGTATCACCACCGTGGTGAACTGATGCCATAAAACCCTCCCAAGGACAGATTTTTGCGCCATTGGGCCCATTTGCGCCTCTGTTTTCAAACCAACCTTCTGGGAATACAAGGAACTTCCGCTTGTTGGTGGCAACTGCGCAAAATCCCCAGCCAGTATGACACTCAGGCCGCCAAACTCTTGGTCGTGGATACTTCTGGCCTTGCCCGCTTGACTGGCCAGCGTTTGCAAGTCAGCGCAGGATACCATGGAGATCTCATCTAGCAAAATATACTCAACTCCTTGGATGCGGTCGTTCACTGCTGCCATGGACGCAGCGTCGTTAGGCATCCCGTCTATGTCGTCTTGGTTCTTGCTTTTGGACTCTCGTGGTATTTTGAACACGGAATGGTACGTGGATCCGTTGAGCAGAGCCGCGGTGGATCCTGTTGGCCCCAAAACGATGAATCTGTATTCCTCCTTTCTTGCAGTGAAGAACGATATTATAGCCTTGAACACCACAGACTTGCCCGATCCTCCCATACCTCCCAAGTACATCTTCAACGGCGCCGGTGGACTACCTGCTGCGTGGTCCGCTACAAGACGGAACGCTCGTTCTTGTTCTTGATTCAAACTGTATTGAGAACAGATGTCGGAGATTAATTTCGCGCTTGCGTCCTTAGACATCTTGCTCCCGGGGGTCATATGGTCGTGACCCACAATCTCGACCTTGTCGTTTGTGAAACCAACTTTACCAACAGATAGCCCGGCCGGCATGTCCGCCAACTTGTTCAGAGTGCACAACTTCCGTTCGGTGATTAAGATCTGTGCCCACATGCGGCGGGGCTTAGTCGGAGCAAAATAACGGTCGGTATCGACGTTTAAAAGGCCGTCCTTCGAATCAGCCAACCAGTTCGTCGCCACCAATACTTCACGAATCTCGTCTCGATAGCCTTTCAACCTCTTCGTTCTTTCACCGAGCATGGTGTCGTCGCCGTAGAACACTTCAGAGTCGTCATACTCCAGGTCATCCTGATCATTCAAGAACACATCTTTGGTTCCCAACGTTGGGTGGCCGCTAACATCTTGTCTGGCGGCCAACTTTTGCTGCATGATCGCGTAGTGGTCGTCCCTTGCGTCGTTGCATTCGTAACGAAGGTTGAAGTTGGCGATCAACTGCTGCTGTCTATCGGTAAACTTGTATTCCACAAAAACCTGGTCCCAATTTGACAGCTGGTCTTTCAGGTCGCCTGCAGAACGCCAAGGTTTGAACAATGTCATCATGGCCAGGCAATAATACTCTCGATCCCCTTTATCAGCGCGTGGAACAGCTCCTCCCAGAAAATTTGGGATAACGGTGTCGAATTTACGAAAATCACAGTGCACTGTGTGAGTTTTGTACATTGCCTTGTGCTCGGGAAGGAACGCGTGGCGCACCAGTCGGTAAGCTTTGCGCTTCTTGGTCTCTTTTTCTACTATAGTCTCATCATCGTCGTCAGAATTCCAATCGCTATCATCGTCGGAAAAGTAGCTGGCGTCTGTCTCTTCATCAGAACTCAAGTCTCTATCCATAAAATTGTCCAAGTCCGACGCGACGGACCCACAGGAAGAGACAGCCATCGTCCCCGCCTGCATCGCTGTCGCCATCGTCACTAGGTGGCGCGTTAAACGCATCGTGTAGAGCCTCCTGCTCCAAGAACTCCTTCTTCTCCCCTTTTGTTCTGGCTTTCTTCTCGGAAGACTGGATCCATTCGTAAAGGTTGAGGCTCTCGTATGCCATTGGCCTGAACCTATAATCGTCAACTACCGAGGCCGCTACTAGGTCACCGTTCCGTCGTCTAATAGTCACGTAATCTTCCTGATCTTCCTCTCCTTCCTCCGTCGACTTTACGCACCAAAAATTCTTCACGAAAGTGACGTACGACCGCCAAGGAAAATTGACGAACTCGTGGCTTTTGTAGTGGTCGGGGTTGCCCAGCACATACATGGCGGCCATAGGGCTGCCAATCTCAAGCTTGGTCGACATGGAATTTATCATCTGGCGCATCAGGGTTTTAGAGGTATGCAAACTATCTCCGCTGTTGCTCAGCGTTTCAGCGTTCCTCTCGAACACATCGTATACAGAGGCGAATGCTTGGTATGTCTTCAATCCGAGCTTCGAAACATAATCGGAAACATACGATACCACCGCCTTGACCGCTGTACCCGATAACAAGCTCGTTACATCTGTGTTGGACCGCGACCAGTATGTGAGTACCTTGGACACTGTGTTGATGTATGGCTCCGTTTTTTTAATATTAATGTGGCCGTCCTGATCGACGTGGGTGGACTCATAAAGATCGCGGGGAAACCGTGCCTTGCAGATCCCTGTCTTGGACAGACATCCGCGTCTTTCCCAGTACGTCCTTGCAGGCTCTCTCTTGACAGGCGATATGTGACGCCAGTCTTTTTTCTTAGCCTGATCAGACTTGTCCTGAATGGACTCGCGACAGGTGTGCACATTGGATCTCAGCCACAGGTCGTCTACCTCGTGTTCGTAATCCGTCCACCAACCCGATAACCGAGTGCATGCGTCGCATGGCTCGTCACCGTGCTCTACCTTGCACAGAGGTGGCGGAACTGTGGGAAGAGTCAGAGTGGGGACTTTGTACGTAGGGGTGCATTGGGCGTCTATCTCAGCTGCAGTTGCTTGGGGATCGGTTTTTACCTTGTGGCGGACCTCTTGCATGGTACCATGTGTAAAATCTCCCTGATGAGCGGCCTCTAGGTACACGATTAATTTTTTTTGGAATACAGAGTCCTTGCTCATGATTCTGTCGCGTATCTGCTGAGGAGACAAAGCATTCATGATCCAGAGGAGCAAGTGCAGATGAAGGGTCAAGCGGCCTTGTTGCTCGACCGTCCCGTAATACGCGTTGGTGTGACCGTATAGACCAGGCGATTCAGATTTCCAGCCAAGCACATCCTCCAGGAATGTTAGTACCATGTAATGGAAGAAACGAGCAGCGGAAACGGGGTTCTTAGACATAAGCTTGTACCTCTCATCACACTTCAAGAGCTCAGGCCGATACGTGGTGTCGGTCTGTGCATAATACAGGGCAAGGGGGTGATTGACGTCGGCCCAGGCCATGGTAAGAAACCAAGTGGGAGCACCTACGAAAGCCGTTGTCGACCAAATCTCGTTCCGCATATGCTTTTTAGAAGTCGCAGAGCCCATGACGTGAGCGCCGATGCCGTCCAAGTCCGTGAGCAGTGAGAAACACTGCTTCTCCGCGTCTGACGTTGGGTTCACATGCTCCCCAGCGGCCATCCTGTCCGCTAAGTTCCCAGCGACTTCTTGGTTAGTTGCCAAAAGCCTGCGCGACACGTCCGCGAACTTGGAACGCTTGACCATGATATTGGCTCCAACGGCTGAACCCTTCAGTTGCTCGTGATTGAAGGCGACCATGGGGAAGTACATGTCGACCTGGAAGCGCTTGTCGTGGTACAGCAGCATGTTTCGCTTGCGCGTCATATCAGAAACTCTATTCTTGTGGACGGCCTGCCGCATACCGCCTTTGCCGTAGGGGAAAAGCCAAGGAAACATACCAGGGTAAGCGTAGTCACCTTCGTCGTACATAGATACGGGTTCATCCCCACGGCCTATAGCGAGCATAGATCCCTTGGCCATGAGATGCTGAATCGCAATGTTCTTTATCTGCGACATTGATTTTTTCGAAAACTCGGCGCCAGTTAGCCCATGAACAGCCCATGTGCACTGACCAGACGTTGTGCCGTGCTCTTCGTTGCTATCGTTCACGCTTCTGGCTTCGGCCGGTATGCTGTCGTCCGCCTTTGACTCTGTGCGTTTAAAATCAACAACAACGGGGACATCTCTGAGCTTATAAGAATTCAGATTTTCGACCGAGATCTCCAAATCTGCATAGCTCGAGTGGTTCAGCTTGAGCCAATCCAGAGCATCCGATACTTTCTGGCGTCTAACGAGCATCGGCGTCCTCTCGAAATCTTCCTCTGTTGGGGCGGCACTTCCCGTGAATATAAAAGCCAGCACTTCACCCATCTCTTCGCGAGAAGGAGGCAACTTGAGATAAACCTTGAGTGCCGGTTGGGGGAACATAATGGCATTAGCATGCATGCGGACGCGACCCGAGTTGACTCTCATGACGCATCGGTTATGGCGAACCCTGGCGATCATGACACCTTCCGCGTATGTGAGGTCTTGGAGCTGAGGAGGCACTTTGCCGACCCAACAGTAGTTTGCCAACGAAAATATAGGCACCTGGTGCTTGCGCAGGGGACCTTCGCATTCTACGCATATGTGAATACAACCGTCGGCCAAAATGACTCCTGGCAACTCCTCGATTGGATCTGTGGTGCAATGCCTTTCTTTCCGTGTAACGCCATCTCCCCTTAAGATTTCCAGATCTCCTACAAAATCGTCAATGAGCGTTAATTCCGACATGACTACCAGCCTACCGCAAACCGCACATCCAGCTTCGATGAATCGATCAGGCTGAACAGCTTCGCTACACCGAGAGATGATCCCATGGAGAGCCTCGAAGCTAGGAGGTTTAGGAGGGAATTCACCTCCAGGCAACGTGTTACCATAGGCTTTGCGAAGGTACCTGTAAGTGTTGGCGCTTTTTGCAACGGCCGCAGCTACCTTCAAAGCAAAAGCTGCAGAAGGGGGAAAGACGTTGCTGTTATTTTTGCGTTTGGAATAAGCCCGCGCATTCTTTGCGGCCAACGCCGTCTCTTTGTAGGACAAATCCATGATAGAAAGAATGCGGGGGCAGGTGTCGCAAGAATGCTGCATCAACGCTTCTTTTGCTTGCGCAGCGCTGTAAGTACTGCGAATCTTTGAGCCATGCACAGTGGCGGTGTGGCGGAGCTCGGGAATTGTGAGATGAGGAATGAGCGACGTCAACGGGATATCAACGGCCACAAAGGACAACCTCTTACTCAGAACGTCCTCAAGGTCTGTCGCTAAGCACTGGAATGAGAAGGCGTATAATCCTGCAGCCAGATTATTGTGGCCGTTAGCGTTAAAAATCAGCGGGGCAATAATAAGCCCTGGAAGTTTGTTGCGGCCGCCGCCAGACATTCCTCTCCAACTTGACACCGTCTGAGGTTCGAAACGGAGGTACGATGTGGATTCAGACCAAGAGACCAGCCATAGAACAAGTTTCAAAGAAATTATAGTGAGATTGCACGCTGCCAGGAGCAGTTTGGTCAATGACCGACAATTGTTCCGAGATGGCAGCCTTCTATAAGAAGAGCCGCCCACCGGGGAGGCTCGCCGACGACGCGAGCCATCGGGAATCAACGGATACACCGGGGAAAAGACAAAAGCTACGCATGTTAGTTAACGAGAGATATAGATACTTTCGACCCACGCACCCGCTCCGACATTCATGACTTTTATCTTGTATTCTGCTCCTCCAACAAGACGGGGCGTGAGGCCGACGAAAACCAACGCTCCGTAAGAGTAGTTAACACGTGAGGGGTGGAAAGGATAGGACATGGGAGGGGAAGAAAGAAACAGGAAAGGTGGTTGATTTATCACACGTGACCGTGAGTGCAGCTGACCGTCTCCGCATATAGACATATAGACTCGGAACGCGGAGCCGCACTTGTGGGTCCCCGTGCACGTATTTACATGAGCGCTGCCCGTTTCACCCTCCCCACCGTACATCCAAGCAAGGAAACAGTCGTAGCTTTCTGGCACCGCGTAGCTGAGCTCTCGGCGCGGAGTCGTACTAAGGAGGGAAGATGGATAGGCAGTCGGGAGGTGGTTAAATGGAACAAAGCAAACACGAAGGTGCGTGACGCTCCAAAGTCGCTGCATATCCTAATGACCGAAGAACAGAAGTGCTTACGGTGCTCGACGAGCAAGACGTGGAAGCAGTGTACCGCGGACGACGATCATCCCGGTTGCCGGGCCTGCAGAATTGCGAAGGTTGCCTGCGATCGCAAGCTCAAATTCTTGTACGATTGCACCAAGATACAATACTTTCCGTCGTGGGAGCTGTTCCTCCACGTATACACCGCTGGCAATCCGGCACACTCCCGCTCATTCCAGAAAGCTGCCAACAGGAGAAGGCACGAGCAGATCATCCAAGGTAAGTTGATGGTATGACGTTAACGCAGAAGTTGGCTCATGAAAGTCCAGCTGGTATTCCGCTCCAAGGTAAGAATTTACAGTTAAGGATGCTGTGAGATGTTTGTGATAACATGGACCAGATGCCGCCGATCCTTATGTGGCGCTTCAAGTGGCTGAAGAGGAGAATCGCAAACTCAGAGAGCAATTGCAAATTAACGGACTGGGTGGTGGTCAACTAATCGTGTAACATGTATCCATTTAAATATTTATTGTCTGTGGATTATGTGTATCGACGGTGAATTAAGGCGGCGCAGTCCCGCACACTATGATCCAGAGGAGGTTGCAGCCGACATGCTCCTGCTTGTCGCTCATCCCAGCAGCAGATCCCTGGTACGTAGTAGCAGTGTACCCAGTCACGATGAACGACCCTTGAGGTATTTCACCTCTCCACAAAGGCAGTTTCGCCGCCATATTTGGCAACTCTGTGAGGAAGTCGAAATCTCTGCCGACGGCGTTGTAAACGGGAACTGCGTCGCCCAGTCAGCCACGTCGATATATAGGGGGGGTGCACTAACTTGTGTCGTCAGGTTTCAGCGCGTACTTTACGTTGTACTCGACGACGGGCTTGGTACGGGTCGGGGACGGATGGGCGATTGGGGTTTCGCTGGGCCTGGATGGGCTAAGCATATTGGTCGCCATCCAAGTAGAGTCGGAACGGGGAGTATCTAAAGCCCATAAGTAATTGGCATGCGCACTGAAGTTTTGACTCACCATTGTACGCGGCCGAGTTTTTTAGCAGCAACATGGTGCCGAACTGGAGGGCGATCGCAGTGATGTTGGCATACATGTAAGGGTGCCCAAAGCAAAGGCACATGAAGGCGGCCCAGCGCTCCCACTCTTGGTCGTGGAAGAGCATGTAGATATACTTGTGGCATCGCACCTGGTGGCCCGTGGTCTCCACGACCCGCGTGATGCAGCTCTGGCTTAGTACACCGGGAGAAACGCAGATAGCAACTCTGCCGTCGATGTTGATGCGCATGCTTGAGCCGCTGTTCTTGGTGGGAATGGCCGTGATGTTGCGAGGGTCTACCCGAGCAGGATTCACGAATGAGCCGTCCCGAGTAAAGCTCATGGCACTGCTGACGGTGCTGTATAGATGTCGCATGAGTGAAGGGCAATCAGCGAAAATCCGGACTTACATGCGAGTGAGCCCCACGGCTCTCCTGGAGACGCAGAACCGGACCCTCCCTCCTTTGCATCCTGGTTGGATGCACAGAGACCCGGGCTGGGTGTACGATGCCAGGATTTCTCGTTTCCTGCAACAAGGATCAAGTCAGTCGACATTATATACTTCACAATAAGTAGCGTACGGAAGAGCTGGCAACCCAGCGTAGGTGTGTGCAATGGCTTTGTCTTGGAGATCCGGATCATTGACTTGACACTCAGCAGAGCCATCCCTAGTGGGAACGTGAGGAGAGGCAGACTTAGAAGGATAGCGAAACATACCACTTGTTCTTGTAGGCAATCAGATCATCCAAGTAAACGTCGGCGGTTATAGGACGGTCGCTGTCGACGTTGGCGCTGGGTTCTGCGAAGTCACCATCGATCAAGGTCATGGCGTCGCCACTAGACCCGGCATCCTGGGCGGTGTCGGAAGACCTTGATAAAGTTTGATTAAGCGAACGTACAGCAAGCATAGAGGCACGTACTCTGTACAAGGTTCGGCGAAGTCACCTTCGATCGGTACCGCCTCGGACGTTACAGGCGCAGTCCTTGTCTTTAGTTCAGCAAGACGTGATAGCACAATAAGGCGGCAACGCGTACGCTTCAGCATTTCGGTTGACAATCGTGGCGGTGGTTGCGCTGGTAGTAGCATGAATGTGAGCGCTGGCGCGTGTATGCTGACCTAGGAGCTGACCTTAGCGACGAGAAAGGCGGAGGTACCGCAAATTGACCGGCCACGGGAGCAACGGCGACGGACGGAATCGCAGAGACAGCGAAGGGGTTGCCTGCCGATGGTCCAGGTAAGGACGCAGACGGAGTAGCCAAGGGACTAGATCCAAAAAGAGGAGGTTGCAGTTTCTGAGAAGGCACAGGTGCTGCTCTTGGCTTCCGCTGGGGAGTGACAGGAGTGCTTTCGGGCGAGGCTGGATACGGTGATCAGGACTAGTCTGGAGGTTGCGATGCAGCGATGACTAACGTGGCCAGCTAATGTTCGTCGCTTGGGGCGATTCGACGGTTGCGGTCGTCTGGAGAGCAGCCTCAGCAGCCTCAGCAGCCTCTGCTGCCCGCTGCTCCTTCCTCATCTCAGCGAGAAACCTGGCAGTCAAACGTAAGCCCTTGGCGAGAGAGGGAGGTGGTAGCGAACGTACAGTTTCAAATGTCTGCGTACGAGAAGTGGTCAATCAATGGCTGCGTGGAAGGATGAGGATCGTACTCCGGGTTGTTGAGGTCCCGCACAGGGGGCTCTTGCGCGTCGGAAACAGCTTTGCCCTTCCCCTTGCTGCTGCTGGCGGTGGCAGACCTTGGTAAAAAAAAACATTAATGACACTAAAAGCGGGAGCAAAGGCGCGGACCTCTGCTTTTTTCTCGGTGATTCTTCGACTGGAGAGTCTGAAGCATCCGAAGGAGCTGCGTTCGGGCGCGAAATCGGCTTGCTTATCGAAGAAGAGCTGCAGGGGGAACGGTCAAAGCTGATATGAAAGTCGTTGTGGTGCTCACCTTCTGGTTTTGACGGGTGGAGGTAGCAAACTGTGGGAGATTGAGGGCGCGCTCGAACAAGGGTATGATGAAACCGACTTCGCGTTGACGCCAGATCCTTTGCCGAACATGCTAGGAGGATCGACAGTCAGCTGCGTGCCAAACGAACAAGTAGACGATCGCACCTATCGTCTTTGTCCAAGGCAATCACTTCACTGGAAGCAACAACCGAATTGAGCGCAGCAATCAAGGAGAGACAACGCAGCAGCGTACTCATCGTCGCGTTCCCGACGTCTGAAACGTTTGAGCCGAGTCTTCTGCACCGGTGCGTCATTATCCCTGCGCACAGCATGAGTGTGGAGCTTTGTCAAGTAGAAAAATACCGACTCTTCATCGCTGTGGCCTCCCTTGGAGCTATGCACAAGTGTCAAGACCTTCGTTGATTATAAAGAGATAACACGAACGTTGCTACGGCTGACGCCAGCGTAACTTGAGACGACTGTGAAGCGTCGGAGGCGTCCATTGGAGTGTCCTCGGTGGCTGAAGCTTCGCCCGCAGCCGTTTCGAAGGGTCCATCGGCCTCGAGAGATTTTGCGACGTGGTCGGGAGGGGCGGGATTAAGCCCTTCCACGAGGACAAACTCCTCTGCATCGCTGCTGTCGTGGTCAGGAACCAAGAAACTGCACGGAAGGAGTGAGGGTCGGCCAAGAACGGCCTCCGCCAACACGCACCCTTCCATTTCTGCTTGCTGAACTGCCTCAGGGGCGTCGGAACTGGGAGTAGAGTAAGCTCACAACGAGGGAAGGAGGGAAGGAAGAAGTCAGGGGAAAGTAAACCACGTACAGGTCGCTGGACATGTCAGCATCTCCGCCCGCGCTGAAAGAAGAAGGAGACGAAGAAAAAGTAAGGAGGAGAACGACGCGAAGTAGGTAAAAAAAAAAACAGCTCACCCATCCCTGAAGAAACAAAGGGCTTATCAGATACGAAAGTGTGATAGAGAAGATACGCACGATTCAATGGCGTCGACATCTACAAGTTCTTCGACGGGCGCCTTGGATCGAGACCTGAACTGCATTGAGCCAAAAGTAAAGCGCACGAGAGATAGGCCTACTTTTTTTGGGATGACCGTTTCTTTGATTTTCTAAAAGAGAAGTGATAAGACAAAGCGGGAGGATCGCAGCAATAAAGTACGAACGTTGGAGTAGCAGCCATTGGAAGTGCGCGATCTGAATGAGCGGAAAGGTTGCCCCGACACACACAGACCGTCTTGGTGCGCCACCTTAAGTACTCGTTGCCAGCGCAAGGTGAATCAGAAATCAGAACATTCCATCGGCAGCTGTTGTCCATATCAAGGGTCCAAATAAAATACACAGGCCCGATCGGCAAAGACCAAGCATGTCATGACAAGTGTGCACTGAAACCGGGAATAGATCCGATTAAGAAGCACGTAGCGGGTGAAATTGGGGGCGCCATAATTACCTCCGCTGAGACGAAAGCGAATCTGGCGAAGTCTCGATGCTGAGATCTCAGAGCGCGCCTCTCCGTGTCGTCAGGGGATCACGTATTTTGGCGCGGCCATAATCAACCTAATAAGGCTGATAGGCCCTATATTTTGAGGACGTCTCATCGTCTCGCGTTGATTTACCACCGGCCACTGCTTTATCGGCGACATGAATAAATTCTACGATCTCGAGGCAGCTCGTGAGTCGGCGAATACCAAGTATACAGCAGGCTTACGTGCGATAGGTGAAGCGCTGAAAAGCTACACTGGAGCCAGCGTTGAAAAGGTAACCGCCGACGTGGATGAGGATCTCCAACATCTGGCTGCGCTGGACGTGCGTTAATAATATACGGTCGAGAGGCTGGAAGGGGGAATTCTAACTACCTGTTTCCAGTTGGACGACATGGTGGTCGTAGCCACAGGGAAAAGCCGCCCGGTGTGGAGACTGGCTCATCCTGCAGCGGACGGCTCGACAGAAGCCGAGTTCATGTGTCGAGCGCAGGGTGTGCTGACCAAGGTCCATTTGATTCCTGGCGACATGAGTCGGTAAGTGTAAGTAAAAATATAGATTAATACGCTAACGCACCTGCGATACCGCAGCCTAACCCCTCAACAAGCGCACAACACCAGCCAGCAGATCGCGATCGCAGGCCTCGGTTGCGACTTGTTCGACCAGGGCGTAAACAACATCAAGAAGGCCGAATCAGTTTTCACCCGCCATTTTCAAACAGACGTTGCTCTTGCTCGAGCTGAGGGTGCAGACGACGCTGTGCTGAATGCTAGCAATAGGTTCTTTACGTCGCTGACCGAAGAGCCGTTGGCAGAGCGCGTAGACTTCCTTCCCGAGGTAGACCCGCTGGGTCGCCTGGCCAAGTTCGTAGGCCAAGAGCTGGTTCATACGATGGACAACAGGGTCGCATACTACAAGCGATCCGCCGCTGCGGAGCCGGGGTGAGCAAACAAGAGACCAGCACCATTCAGAGTAGAACTGACGCACTACCAGAGAGTTTGTGTACATCAAGGCGTTCCCAGCAAACTTCAGGCTTGGCGACATCGTCGAGATAGAATTCGCTTTCATCGCGTTCAAGAGCAAGATGCAGGGCATCAAGATGCATTGCAATCTGCGCCTTGTAACGCTGATCGACGCGACGCTGGCCAAGGTCTGTAAGCATCGGATATCAGACGCAAGTTGATGACGGAGTCCACTAGGCGGCAGAGGAAGCGCAGATGAAGGCCAACATCGCGGTCACAACTACGAACGGTACGAAGCTGAGACGCAAGCTGCCATACGGAGAAGGAGAGACGGAGGAGCAAAACAACAGCAAAAGACAAAAGGAGTCTGCTGTGTCGCCTGGGGAATAGTTACATGGCTCAATGTCTCTCTTTGCAAAGCAACGAGCGCAATACACGTATGCCGCCACGCTAACTGGCCAAACAGCGGTTTAGATTGTCGAAGGTCAGAAGCGACAGAGAAGCGGAGGTGACATAATCAAGCAGCAAGCGACAAGCGATTACCGGCCGGAAAACAGCAAGTATAATCCAAGGCTGCGAACGCTACACTTTACATCAATCTACCAAATCCCCCGGGTCCAACATGTTACAGTTGAGGCGTCCGATGCCACCTTCCACTCACATCCAGGGTACAAACGGCCTTCCTCGAGGCGGGCTACCAGATCCAGCGGTAAATCCCCAGGCAGCACCACACTGGACAGCGAAGCAGGCGATGACATCGAGCTGGTAAAAAGGGAAGCATAATCGCAACGACATCCACCAACATCTAAATTCTGCAGTAGCGGCATCGCTGAAAACATAGAGGCAAAGTCGAGCAGATACCCCTGCGGCAAGAGCAAGGTGACGTCGCGGGCTCTGCGGAACAATGGGAAGCCCCTCTGAAAGTAGAAGCCAATGCCGTGACTGTACATGATGTCGAGGACCACACTAAGAACCGCGGGGAAGCGGAGCAGATTTAACAAGCGGCCGGAGTGGTCATCGACAATGGCCATGCTGAGGTGAGTGACCGAAGGCAGGACAACGACGCCTGTTGGCTCGGCAAAGAGCGTGTTGTAAGAAGAGCATAGGACGCAATGGAGGTGTAAATGTGTAATGTGAGAGGCCAACGAGAACGTCAGTTGATAGGCTGGCCACTCTTCATGCACAATGTCGAACAGACGAAGGGTGTTGATCCCATTCAACAGCGTGTGGGCGCTTTTCCCGGGCAGCCACTTGGTGGCTACGAGTAGCGTCAGGTGAGGTGGCAGCACGGACATCATAGGGCGAGACGAGCCATCGTCGATGGGTGGTTCCAACTGCAAGTGGAGGGAACGTAGCAGAGGGAAATTGGCGGTACGCAAAGTGTCGAGCAGAGTAGCAGTTGCGGAAGGCGTGTGGGATTGGAGGACGAGATGAGTGCAGCGATGAAGCTGAGGACGTAAAGTGTCCAGTGCAAGTGCCAGCGTTCCGCGCGCGTCAAGTTGTCCGGGTTTTCTGCGATAAAACTCCTGCAACTCGATATGGATGGTGAGAGGGACGGTGCCAGAGAGGTTCAGGCAATCAGCGAGGTCGCATGTGCGGATATGATCGTCGACATATAAGGCGGCCCAAATCGCGTGTTCTGCGAGAGTGGCGTCCCGCCAGCTGCGGCACACCAACTGGGCTGTAATGCGGCGCCCATCCAATCCTTCCATGTCGAGCGGTGCAGCAAGTACAAAGCTGCTGCAGATGCGTCCGATAATATCAGGAGGATAATTGGCCGGTATGGAAAGAGCAGCCTGTAAATGGGTCAGTGTCAGAACCACTGTGAAAGGCTCGCTGACCATCAAGACAAAAGAACGCGGAAAGAAGAAGTGATTGCATAAGCCAATGGCTCTTGAGTTGGACTCCGCACCGCAAACGACATCAAGTATGCTGGTCAGTAAACCTCGCATCTGCGAGATCGCGGCTGACAGAGTTCGCAAGGACTATGCACCGAGCTGTGTCTTTCGCTATATCGCGAACGAATACGAATGCGATAACGCACTTCGCCGCGTCCATGGAGGCGAAATCGGGATGGACACCGAGTTCTGTGACCCGCCTTTCGACGCCATCGTCACCGCAGCCGTGGCAGGAATAATCGAGTGGGATAGCATCAAGCTGTGCCTCCTCCAACTCGCTCTGGGCGACAGGGTTCTAGTCATCGACATCAAAAGGATGAGAAGTGAGTCGTCATGTATGCCTAGAAATCAGCATCTGAAGTGTCCGCAACCAGCGTTTCCTCTCCAGGTCGAGCGGGTGCTGGATTCGCCGCACATCGCAAAGGTGGGTGTAGGACTCGTGAGCGACGGCAAGGTCCTTTGGGACGGTGTACGCGCCACCGTCCAGAATCTCGTGGACGTGGGTTTGATGACCAAGCTCTCGAACCCCGAGCGGTACAAAGAACTCGACCAAGGACCGCTCAGCCTGGAGGCATGCGTTCAGGACCTCCTCCATCGCAGGCTGGACAAAGAACTTCAGCAAAGCGATTGGGCGACGGAGATAACCCCGCTGCACATAAAATGTACGGGCCACTTTTCCACCTGCGCGCGAATTTCAGGCTGACAGATAACTAGACGCCGGATTAGACGCTCAAGCGTCTCTGGAAGTTTACAAGTTGGCCAAGGTGGCCCTGAAAAAGAAAAGTGACGACCTCTCGATCGAGATTCCGCTGGAGTGGTACAACTTCGATGTGAGGGAAGGCTGTCCCGTCCGAAGGATGCAAACCATTGACGGAGAGTATTTGCCTTGGTCGCCAAGGTTCTGCCCTTGGTACGCGAGAGGAAAGTTCCAAGGTTATTTCAAATGAGAGTACACGCGTTGTAAACCGACGGTAGAGCGAATAGATGAAACGAACGGAACGTATAGCAAGGGAGGAGAGCAAAGTCGTTAATAATATACATCAACAAATTGGCGCATCCGCCATTTCGAATTTTCGATGTCTCAAGCGATGGCTGCGAATCGTTGAACAGCAGGCACAAAGTAACGTGTATCCACATACCAGAAGCCAACACGCGCGTCACAATTTTGCCAAGCGACTGGAACGAATTGGGGAGCAGCCATGGTAGAAGTCAGGCGCAATCGAGGGACTGTGGCGACTTTTGCCTGTGGAGCCATTCTCAGTGAGCGCGACATATCCGCCCTTGGCCTGGGTATCAGTGATATTGTTCACAGCACATTGGCGAGTTTTTCCCGTGTTGCGATAGTCCGTGAAAGGGGTCCAACACGGAGAAGACATGGCAACGGGTCGTCGGTCCATTGAAAAACCCTGAAGGCGATGGGCATTACAAGGCTTGCAGTTTTTGTGAGCCCGTAGCACCGAATGGTAGGTGTCTCCATTCAGCAGGCTGACCGCTGAAGAACCGGTAGGCGCCAACAAGAGGACATCATATGCGTCCTGCGTCGCGCTGAAAGCATTTATGGTGTTCAAAGCAGCGACCCTGCCCGAACCGGCCATGTCTCCGATGACGAGTACGAGGATAAGGCGGCTCCTCGACCCTCGATGGACAAAGAGGGGGGCGACGTGAGAGGTAAGAGCTAAAAAATTAAAACGCGTTAATCACCGCGTAGAAAGCCAAGCCAAGCCACAAACAGTCAAGCGCTTCGCGCGTAGTCGCAGGAAATAAATCATGCATGGTAGGGGCGGCTGAATAGGGGGATGGTGATCCGCCATAGCGGTCAGCAGCGGTCGTGCTGCGAGAGCGCGGCCTCAACGCGCGCGAGTTGACCACAGAGGCGACGAGCGCGAGCGGAAGCCTGGCCAGGACCTTTCCAACGTAAAGCAACACAAAATACTCTCCGTCTACTGAATACAATGTCAGCCCCTTGGCCACGAAGAGAGAAGGGAGACCAACCGTATCCCGACAACACTCCTTGCGAGCACGGAGCAATGCCAGGTTCGTGGGACGTCAAGGCGTAAACGAAGGGACGCGAGGACACCGTTTGTAAACGTCTAGCAAGTGCTGAAGCAAAATACATCGCCGGACAAGCTTCAGATGGGCGGGGGAAAAAAGTATGCTGAGTTTGGTCTACGCAGGAGACCCTGGCCGGCGACTGTATTGTCAGGAATACGCGTGGAACCCGACATCAGAATGTTGTTGAATTCAGACCACGGCATAGTTCGGATAAGATCCTGCTGGTACGCAAGGGGATAAAATGGGGACCACGGGCGTGGATGGGACATAAACGGTGTTCTGGAAGTCCGGAGGTTCGGAAATGAAACAAAAAAAAAAAAAAAGATGGACCGAGGGATCTGTGGAGAGAAGCGCAAGAAACCAACGCGACAAGAAGCGGGAGCACCAAGATTCAAATCTATTGAAATGGGCAAACCGGGGTAACAGGAGGAATTGGACCAGTCCCGATGGCGACAGAACACCCAGAGCTAGGTTGAGATTTCAAGAACAAGCGGAGCTCGGAGATTCGCGCGCCACAGTCGCGTGAAACATGTTCCCCAACAGAAGGCCAGAATATACAGGTTCCAATAGAATCGACTGGCAACGACCCAGAACACAATCGGATCCAAGGGAGCAAGTCGGCGGAGCGGCGGAGACAACACATTCCAGTCTACGTCACACGGGATCAAGATTAATTTCTGTGCACCAGCGTAATTAAGTTAACAGACTAAACATGTCCAACGCCGGTATGTGTAGATATTCGGGACCACAGCGGGAACTGACTACGGGGCATACACAGTGGCAGCTGCGAATGCAGAAGTGCAGAGAAGAATTTATTCAACGCTGCAGGACTGCGGAGTCGACGCAGATCAAATTCTGGAGGGAATGCAGCGCAGCGAGAGCATTATAGCTGGTTCTGTCACCGTCGCAGTGTTGTCCCCCACGTACTTTCGGCCGAACGACATCGATATCTATTGTCCAGAAGACGAGGAGGACCGAATGACTGATTTCTTGGAGGATGAAATCCGCTGCTCGTTGGTGAAGGAGACGGATGTACGCTACCCCGATCGCCTGTCCATTAAGAGGATACTGTGGTTTGTCAAAGCAGGGACGAGAATCAACCTCATGGTCGTAAAGGGACGGAACGCAACTGCGGCGGTCTTCCAATTTCATTCGACGGTCGTGATGAATATCTTATACTACAGAGGGATCTACTGCGCCTATCCCGAACTCACGCTCAGGCAGCTGAGCATCGTAAATGGAGCGTCGTTGCAGGACGAAATCGAATCGGAGCGAACGGCGCGATGCATCGAGAAATACGATGCCAGGGGGATAACGACGGGGACAAAGGTGAGAGCTGCTCAAGCTCGTGACGGCGAGATTTAACACGAGTAACGGTCGCTAGTTAGATGAAATTACCGAGGAGGGCGCCCACGAGTGCGGAGTCAGCCCTAACTGCCCAGCAACATTGCGATCTCTGGACGACGGCTGGGGGATGTTTTTTGCTCTTGACGGGACGACGACAGGCGAAGCGCCAGCAGATCCAGAGATGTGCAACGTGCAATGGAGATTGGGAGGGAAAGCTTGTGCAGAGGCAGGGCAGCCGGTAGAGCACTTGATGAGGATACCTTAGTTTTGCAATGAAAGTGCTGTGTGTCGGAACTCGATGCTCGGTCGCCGCTAATCGGGCTTCGGTACATAGGCCTTGAAACAAAAGTAAATTGAGCAAACTAGGAAACATAGTCGGGCGAAGTAGCGAAGGGAAGGGCTCGAGCTTTAAGAAGAGGGAGAGACCAATCGAAATCGTCCAATGTTTCCACGATAGATAGTCGAGCGGAAGATATTGACTCTGGGCATATCGGATTTGTGGAAATCAGCGACCCTGGACCTTGTAGCGAGAGAAGGACGGAAGGGGGAGGGGGGAGACAGCGTAAAAACGATAAAGCTGGAGCACCTATAGCGGCCCTCGAATTGAGGACGGTAGCTAAAGCCACCCAGTCAGGTGCAGGCAGGTACATGCGGGAGAGGACTGGCAGTACAAACTTCGGCACAAAGAACGGCGATGAACGGGGTTCAGTGGAACCGGGCTCTGGGGAAGGCGCAGGAGCTAGAGCATCGACTTTCGTCCAATCGCAGCGTTGCAAGTCGAGAGTGGCAACGTCGCGGAGCTTCGAATACAGCAAAACCGAGTGCTCGTGATATAGGGGGTCGGTCAGCCGTACGTGCGGGGCTGAAAAGGTGACGCCAGAGGCGATGAGATATCGAAGTCCAACCAAACTGCGAACAGAGATGTGGAGGAAGGAGAGCGCCGAAAAGGAAAGGTGAGTCAACAGGTGACACGTCCCCGCTGAGTCCGCGTTGCCCAAGTGTAAGTCCAGCGTTTCGATGTGAGATAGGTCCTCGACGCGGTGGCCCAAGGGATAGTGACCTACGCCAAAATCGTATAACGACAGGTGGCGTAGATCGGGACTCCGGAGCAACGTGATGAAGTCGCTGTGAGAAGGCCATGTATGCACGGGCAGAGCATGCAACGATAAGCTGACGAGGCGTGGCAGGGCCCGGGCCATCGCCGGGGGGATAGGAATACCATTGAGACGCAGGCTGATCAATCCCGCCCAACTGCCCTGGAAAACCACGATGCCGGAGTCGAAAAGAGGGTGGTCCGGGTTGTAAACCTCAGCCGCGACGCCAAAATCCCGGAGCAGGGGGGCCGCGTGAGGGGACAGGAGCTCGAACAAGACACTAATAAGGTGCAGGTTGTCGACACGAACGGACAGAGCTTCCCATCGATTAACGGTGGAGAGAAGAACGCGAGTGCAGGCAATAACGGAGGCGATGACGTTGATCTGGTTGGCCGTCCAGGCGGAGGGAATATCGACCGCTACCAGAAGCGACCTGTTTCCAGAGCATCGAATAAAAGCGTTCAGGCCGTCCACAGTGGATAATTCGTCGATGCGCACGACGCGCCACAGGCTCGTTGCTGAGAGGGCGACGACGTGCCAACAGTGAGAGACCAGACACACGCAAGCGCGGGCGGAGGCGAAAGCGCGCGAGGACGGCTCGTGCAAAAAGCACAAGTGCACGAAGATTTCATGCAACAGTTCTGGGGGGAGCGCTGGTAAAACAAATGCCAGTGCGACGATAAGTTGGACTGTAGACATCGAAAGGAAAGCTGGAAAAATATGAGCTGGAGAGGTATAGCAAGATGGCTGAATTCGCACAGAATTGTTCAAGTAGAAAGGGTGCTTGTAAGATTACTTCCAAGTAATGCAAGAGATAGTAATCTTGAATGGTGTAATGGAAACACGCCTGCAGAAAGTGGTCGAAAAGAAGTGTTGAACGCAGGCGCTGCGGGTTCAAGTCCTGCTTCAGGATCTAGTGTGTAATGTGCGTCATTTTTTAGGGGGCGCTTTTCTGGTGTATATATTCAATCGCGATGTAGAAAACGACATTTCATTGGAGACTACTTGGCACCGTAAAATACAGTATGCAACGTCGAACGTAGAAAATAACATAGGCCTGTAACGAAGCAGGTAACACGGCGCTGGCCCATACACATTCACCATAGGACGGAGGGATTCTCTGCAGCCCAAGCACAAGCTTTGGGCCTAGGACAACTTTGTAAGTCTAGATTGAAATTAGATATATGAGCCGATAACCAAGAGCGTTGCGACGCAACGGTCCCAGTGTTTTTGTGGGGGCAGAGACAACATGAAGCCTGGATTGTACGTAGAACGAGATCGGCTCCGTCGCTCCAGGACCGAGCGCCGTACAACTTTGTAAGGGCTATAACGTCTCCAGGGTCCACCGAGGGCAACAACAGCGTCTGGAGCGCTGGAATGAGATTGTCGCCATGATTGGAGGCAGCAAAGCCGGAAGCAGCGTCAAAAAATTCGAGGAAAAGAGGTGGGCGAGAGCCGCTGAGGTCGAGAAACGTAAGTGAAGGAAACATCTGGAACATGAGAGTCGCCGGAACGTAAGAAGATCGTTGCGGTTTCCGAGGATTAAGGACTATCAAGTCGGTGACCGTCGAGAACAACGAAAGTGGGACGGCCAACACGTCCTGGACGTGATCCGGACCGCAAAGGTCGACAGTGAACTTGGTGAGGAGGGGAAAGTCGAAGCTGGAGACGAGAAGAGATAGAGAGTTGTCGTAGGCCCACGAGAGCTCTATCTCCTTGACCGAAGACGAGTATATGACAGGAAGGTCGCCGGTCAAGCCAGTGCAGCAGAATCTGCGCAGGGTAAGAACTCTGAGGACCGGACTGCTCTGAATAACCGTTTTGACCATGGCGGCGCCCACTGTGTACCTGGGGTCAAAGCCCCAGATGCATAAACGGCGAAGGGCAGGAAACCCGACGTTGTAGAAGGGGATCGCGGCGGAGGCGCCGACGACCATGTAGGTGAGAGCGGCGGCTGGTCCAGGGAACCAGGGTAGCGTTATGAGAGGAGGGGGAGGACTGCGATGGCCTGAGCGGGGAATGCGCTTTAGGCTGATGGTGAAAACCCGCGCGTTGGGAGCGGAAAGGGCGTGGAAACTCTGGCGCAAGCGAAACAGAGTCTCGTCCGAGTCAGACTCGATCCTCAGCACATCCACCTGGTGCATGAAAGGGGCCAAATAGTCGAGGGAGAGGACGGGATCGGCTGAGTCGAGGACGATGATAAATTCCAAGGGAAGGGTACCCGCGTTCTCGATGAAGCGAAGGACGAAGGAGGGTGGGACATCATTGTCTACCGTGATGGTGGACCAAAGTTCAGGAATGCACATGAGGAACCGCATCCAATCTGACGAGCAGAAACAAAACTTGGTTCGGTAGCGAACACGACGCTTTGGGTTTCTAAGAGCTAGATGAAATATCATGCGGGATAATTCATTTGGAAGACGGTCGAACAAGGAGGAGGCTGTAAAGAACCGTAAGCTTTCGTCACGATATCAGCACAAAAAAGATACTCACACGTGCGCTGGGTGGCCATCTGGAGGGAGAAAGGGACGGGCAACAAAACATGGCTGCAGAGCGGGTACTTATAGGGAGCGGACGATCTCTGAAAATGAGATCTGGGAAGAAGGAAGGGAATGTCTAAAAGGGGATGACGGTGATCGGGAGCCTCCCCCGCCGAATAACGATAAAGGCATATCGAGTCGGACATAGAAAACATGAGTGTAGCGAAGACAAGGGACAAAGTGGGTTTGCGGCTGTGGATAAATTTCAACGAGGAAGTACAACACTGCGGTAATCAGTTAATTATGCAGGCCCGTGCCTACACATAGAGAAATCTACTGCAAAGTCGAGCACATGAGACGCCAGCCATTGACGGCTGGAAACGACTACAGAACGTAAAGGTCTGTCTCTGCAAGCGGAGGACCGAATGCGACGTAGAACCGAGTGCCTTCCATCGCTGTCCTCGCATGCTCCGTATATTTTCGCAAATGATACGAGGTCCTGCGATGGAACACAACCAACAGTAAGGGAAGCCAAATTGGGGAGGACTTGGACGCCCGTGACGGCTGAGTACTGCCTCGCGGAAGAGAGCAGGTCGCTGAAGTCCCAGGAGCGACACGCACGAATGTCAAGGGACGTGACGTTGTAGAACCGCACGAGCCGAGCCGACGAGAACAAATTGAATGAATCGCTGCGCACGCGCTTGTGTCGTAGGACCAAAGTGGTCACTGTGGACAACGTAGCAGACGGGAGAGAGAAGAGGCTGTCGGCGTCCGACGATGAGCCGACATCGACGGTGAGCTTGTAGAGGCCCGGGAAATCGAAGGAGGAGGCGAGGAGCATGGTGGAGTCGTCATCGCAGAACGTTATGTCCAACTCCTCAACGGAAGACGAGCGGATGACGAGGGGAAGCGATGGAGGCAGCACACCCTCGCAGTGGAAGCGACGGATGGAGACGGATTTGAGCAACGGGGAGTTGGATATGAGGGCGCGGAGCCTAGAAGCGTAAACGCCGTATCGGTAGTGCCGTCCTGAAAGGAACACCTCGCGGAGAGACGGGAAGTCGACGCTCGTAAATGGTATGGGGATACAATTGAGGTGCAGAGCCACCAAAGACGCGTGCGTGCCATCGAACCAGGGACGAGGGATGAGGGGGGGGAGCACGAAGTGAGCGTAATTGGCGGGAACATGATGCAGACTAGCTGCAAAGTAAGTGAGGGCGGGTGCAGAAAGTCCCTGGAATGTCTGCCGGAGACGGAGCAAGGTATCTGCACGGTCGGATTCAATCGTAAGCCATACGGCACGAAGGAGGAAAGGCGCCAGATAGACCAAGGAAAGAACGGCACCGGCTGACTTGAGCACGATGCGGATCTGAAGAGGGAGAGCTTGGGCGAGGCCGATGAACCGCAACGTGGAGGTGGGATCACTGGAGCTGTTCACGACGATATACTGCCAATATTCGGGAACCAACTCCACAAAAACCATCCAGTCTGTCGAGCACAGACAAATCTTGGTCAGCCAGAAAAGGCGATTACGACGATCTCCCAGTAACGTGGAGTCGAAAATCAGCCGCCAAAGCTCGTTAGGGAGGCGGTCGAAATTCGACGAAGCTGCAACAGATGTTAGAAAATACTCAAAACAATAAGAGGGCGACGCACAACGGCGAACTTTTGGCATCGACGCAGACAAGGGGGCGACGACGAATTGCAACGGCATTTATACGTATGTCCGGACGAAACGGGAAGGATCGGGCAAGCCCAGATCTGAGAGTACGCCACGAAGATTGATACGCGACGACCGAGAGTATCCATCGTGTGTGAACACCGGTAGCTAGACCCTGGCGAGGTGGGAGCAGGAACAAACGGCAACAAAAGCCCATCGACAAATATAATGGGAGGACAAATGCGGGATCGACAACCCAGTAAATAATCGAGCACAGAGCAGACTACTGAGTTGGCGATTAGCAAATGGACCGGAGAAGGAGATTCATCCGCACCTGGTGAGCCTCAGAGTTTCGACTTCAAAGGGCCGGCGAAAGGTCGAGCGCGATGGGTCAAAGCGGAGGAGCGGGTAGACGTAGATCTCATAGCCACATAAGAGGTGACATAGTAGATGATGGCGCGATGCGCTGGCGCGCCGACAGGCAAGGCTGTTACATCTTCTGTTTAAATTAAAATCAGCACCTTCAAGGCAAGTATGGAGAATGGGTTAAATCACCGTTGTGGTGAGCAGCGATAGTTCCACCATGGTTGCCCAAAGAGCGAGGGAACCTAGCATTACAGCGAGGTGGGACGGACATGGCAGTCGAGCACAAGATGGCCGTGCCGGATCCGGGTATTACTACATGAACTCGCTTACACAGCTTGATCTTTGCAAATGTCGAAGAGCCTCCCGCCCGAACTACTATCCGAAATATTCACAATTGTGTGCGACGACCATGACCCCATGACAAAGGCTTTCCGCATTGCCTGCTACAGGCTTACCGCTGTCTGCTTGTTTTGGAGAGATGTTGCAAACGCCACCCCAAGCATGTGGCATTCTCTCCTGGTAGCGCCTTTGACCACTACAGAACACGTCGACTTGTTTCTGCAACGTTCGGACACCCGCCCGCTGGCCATCGAGATCCAGCTCAGCCCGGGATCAGTCGACCAAGCGGAAGCGGAGTCAAAGTTCCAGCACATAGTGGGACTAACGGCCTCTATCATGCCGTCCGTACTGCGCTGGGAGACCCTCAGCATCCATACCAATCACTACCCTACGGTTGCAGCGATACTTGGTTTGATAGCGGATACGGAAGAGATGGCCGTAACAGCTCTCAGCGTATGGTGTCTTAATCGCAACCTTCGACACCACCCACCACTGCTCTTCAAGCCACGGCTGCCACTTTTGCGTAGCCTGGACCTGTTTGGCGTATCTCTCGATTGGGGCTCCAGCTGCATCATGCCGAACCTGGAGTACATAGGTCTCGACAGACCCCACGAACAAGCATGGCCGTCGTACCACCAGTTGCGTTCGCTGCTGCTGAACACCCCACAGTTGAAAAAATTGAGGCTCAAGGCGGTTGGTCTCAGAGACCAGACACCACATCCCACTGCCTTGATAGAGCTCCGGCAAGTTAACGCCCTGGAATTAGAGTTCTGCGCCTACCCACCACACACGTCGGCCCAAATGTACCCATTACTCTCGACACTGCGATTCCCGTCGGTCACCAGCCTTCAGCTGGACGTTGGCACAGACGCCGATATTCAATTCGTCATCGGTCGACATGATATGCTGCAAAATCTTCGAGCGTTTACGTTCGGGGGATGGCCCACTTCCACGACTCTGGTGGCTGATTTGTTCAGCAAGATGGGTGATGTACGCGAGCTGGATATCACTAGGGCGGGCGGTAAAGAAGTGCTGAAGGCATTAGGTGGGCATATCGGGCTCGGGCAGGGCGCGGCACCAGTCCCGCACATAGCACTGCCTAGATTGGAACAGCTGGCGGTGCTACAAGGAGAATTCGAAAGGCTAGCCAAGTGCCTCTCGTACAGAAGCAAACAAGGGTATGCCCTACGCTACTTGCAAGTTTTATCGTACGCATTTCTGCGCAAGCCAGAAAGTTACCGCGGCAACGGAGATCCGTCGGTCGTCGGACATTTGGTGAACAGCATAGTATGGCTACCTAACATTCCGCCCGTAGAAATGCTGAAATTTCATTTGTGACAACGGACAATGGATCTAGTAAATAGCATGCTAATGAAGAAAAATATTTAAACGACAACGGACATGGGTACTCAATGTATAAAGAATTGTACACAACCTAGACATTACCATATCTGCTCTGATACATGTCTTCAGGAGACAGGTAGTATTCGTACCTGTCCGGAATGAGAGAGAGATAAGGAGGTCGGAGGGGTGCGCTGGGGAACTTTGGGAAGGAAAGGAACTCGGAGGTTGACCCGTAAACAGAGACCGATCGCAACACGGCAGGACGGGCGCCCTGATCTTGCGGCAGCCCGTGGAACGCGACGAACATCTGGACGTCGGAGAACATCTCGCCGGCCGCGAGCTGCAGGTGCACGAGAGCAGGAAATACGGTGGTCAATCCGTCCTGGACGCACAAGCCAGAGATAACAGTCAGGCGCTCGAAAAATCGATTGCGCGCGGCACGCAGGTCGAGGGTGCGGACACGGGGGAAAAAGCGATGGAGAGCAACGGCTGATGGAGCATCGCCGCCCGAGTTCTGGATGGCAAGCTCAGTTATAGAGCCGAAATGAGGCGCACAGGCTTCCGCATCCCCAACCTCGAAGCTAGTAGCGACGTGCAGCCGGAGGAGTTCCAGGTGAGGAAAGCGAAAGGCGGATATGAGACGGGTGGAGCTGCCGTCCCGTCTGAACTCCACATGAAAGCGCTTCACCGATGTGGAAAGAATGATATCGTCCGTGCTGTAGAAGCAGCCTACTTGTGCTAAAACAAGCTCCTCTAGATTGGGAGAAGAGCCAATTACAGCCGCGAACAATCCAAAATCCATTGCGAAAGGCGCGATGTCGAAAAGGCGAAGACTACGCAAGGCGTGTGTAGGAAACAGATGGAAGCAAAGCACTTGCTGGTGCAAGTGCAAGACCTCTACGTCAACGATGCCATGGCCAAACCACGCGTAAGGCATGGAATCGAGGGTGCGGGAGATGGTGTGCGAGGATGGGGGCCGAGGATGAAAAGAGAGGGAGAGTCGCCGCAAACGGGGAGCGTGGACGGCACGAAGGCCTTGGCGAAGAACGAGGATGGCGTCGCTGTTGTCCGTAATAACAGTCAATTCGACGACGCGCGAGATAACAGTCAGGATGGCCTCCAAAAAGTTGTTCGCGATCTCCGCATCACGCGCAGGATCTTGACGATAGCGACTGAAAAGCTGCAAGTCCAAGTAGACGTGCAAAGGCGAATTTCGGGAAAGGTCGGCGCATAAGAGCGCGCCGGCGAGCGTCAAGTCCAAAGCCATTAAGATGTGGGTCCAAAAAAGTGGCATCCATCGCACGACACGGTTCCAAGCGCTGGAGGAACAGCAGAGGAGGTAACGAAGCTCCAGCAGCTCGCGATAGCTGAAGGGCCTCGCACTGTATAACAGTAGCGCGAAGATCCGACCGTTGACCTCAAGGGGCAGAACATCGAGAGCTGAAGACATGAACCGTTATCGACCTCTAAAAAAAAGGACATGAGCGAGAACTAGAATACCGAGGACACCGGGAAGCCTTACTGATAGGACGGGCGACGATGGGTGCTGAACTGCGATAGAATGCACTGCATGAAAGAGAAGAACGCGGCCGCACTTTAAGGAAAACATGGCTCATGGGAAGCTGGAAGGAGGTGCACATGTTAAGCGAGAATAAGCGAGATGAGGTCCGAATCGAGATCTCGGTAAAACAGGGTAATTGAGAGTATTTACTGACAAAATCAGTTGTGCTGGCTACAGAGAATACTTGAACGATCTACGTTAGTGTCGGTTGAGTAAGAACGCAACAGCACTAGCTCTTCTTCAAACACCTCCTCGACAGGAGCGACATGGGGACAAGACAGGAAGCTGACGGTGCGGAGAGGCAACTGGGTACCATCAACATCCACTCTGTCGCAATACAGCTTGACAAAGCTGATAACATCATGGAGCCAAACGCATCCCAGGGACACGTTCAACAAATGGGGCAGAAGCAAGGTCATTTCTCCAGAGTGAAGACGGCCCGAAGCAGCAAGGAAATCGAACGATATGTCCGCGCGACAAAGGCGAATATCGAGGGTGGTGAGGGCGGGGAAAAGAGAGAATATGGGGATGGGATGGAAGTGGAAGTAAGGGAAGATCCCTAGGCCGGCGGAAGGAAGGCGGCGGTCCCTCAGTGTGAGTCGAGCCAGGTGTCGGAGTAGCCGGGAGGGAAGACCAAATAGATCGGTAACATCCAAGGCGGAGGAGATATCCAGGATGAGGGCGGTGAGGTAGGGGAGTACCAATATGGAGGCAAAAGCAGCCAGGGTGCCGTCGTCCGAGAACGTGAGTTCGAGCGTGGTAACTGAGGTAGAGCGCGCCATCGGAGGGTTCGCCCCAACACCCGCACAGTGGAACAGCCGGAGGGTGAGCGTTTTCAACAACGGACTGCCCGTGATAACAGAGGCCAGTTCCCGCGCAGAGACGTTGTATTGGGCACTGGTGCCCCAGACGCGAAGGACGCGAAGGCGGGGAAAGAGCAGACGGCTACGGTGAAAGGGAAAAGCCGAGCAGCACAGATGCAGCACCTCGAGGTCGTCGTGCGCACCCGAAAACCAAGGCTGTACAATGAGAGGTGCGAGGACATTGTGCGTCGGTCGATGGTGGAGAGATACTGCGAAATGTTTGAGAGCGGGTGCTGATATTCCGCTGAAAACATGGCGGAGTCGTGCCATGGTCTCAGCTCGGTCCGACTCCACGAAGAGATGGGAGGCGCGCGCCATAAACGGGATCAAGTAGGCCAAGGCAGGAAAGTGCCGGGCGGAATCGAGGCGAATATGGAAGCGCAAAGGTAGGTCGCAGGCAAGAGTGATGCAGCGTAGCACTTCCGCTCTGGGAAGGCCAAGGTGAATTACGACGTAACTCCAGAAGGCTGGAGTAGCTTCGATGAAATGCAACAAGTCCGAAGACACTGAGCAAGTCTTGCGACGAAACGCCACCTGCTGGACGGGGGTAGCCGCAGCAAACATGACTTCGTCTAGCACCATACGGGTGACCTCGTAAGGAAAACGATCAAAGAGAGACGACCCTGCAGAATGAAGATGAGCACGATTGGGAAGAAGAATACGAAAAAAAGGTACAACTGCACCTTTGCGATGTGTGGCCAGGGTACCCATAAAAAAAGAAAACGGAAGAATCCGCAGGTGCCACGGGTAGAAAAGTGGGCGGTCCTTTTAAACACGACAAACCCGTTTCCCTACGGTGTGCGCAAACTTCGCTCCGCCGGGGGAAACGGAGATACACAAAAAATCCAGCCGACGTGTTTGCAGAACATCAGAAGAGATCAGAACATGGGAGAATTAACATGCGCTTCACACGGTCGGAACCAACGCAACACATCTGAGATAGCGCATCTAGATCTTGCGCTGACATATGCGATCGGACCGTGAGGCGAAAAACCACTGTACCCATGACATCGCGTCGTTGCAGAGATTGACGTGAATCGCTGCTGCGTAACATTGCCTGCAAGGAACCAAACGCGCTTGCCAAAAGAGAAGTTATCCCAAGACATCGCGCGTAAGAACCAATTATAATCAGACCCTACCGGGCAAGCTGCGTCAGTTCCAACGCCAGGTCAAAAAAAAATGAGATTCATACCGACAGAGATAGCAACGGAGATAATTATTTTCTTTGTGCTTGCAGGTGAGGCAGCGCCAACACGCCGTGGAGTAAAGCTAACACCAATATGAGGCATCAACTGGAAAGAAGTCAGACTCAGAAGGGAGACGATATTGAAGATATCGCGACATTGGAGATCAGCGGCAAACAACGCGCGCGACATCTGGGCGGACGTTTATGTGCATCGCTGGACAACAGCAAAATTCTTGAAGGCGCTCATGGATAGATGGGGTCATGGACCATTCAGGCTACACATCGACACGACGGAGTGGAGCAACCACGCGATTGGACGTCCTCCGTGTCGCCTTCAGCACTTGACCGTCCGAAATGTCTGTCGCGATCTGATCCCGCTCGTTGTGCAGCGCTCTGAGTGTATGACCGAAGTCCACATCATCGCACCAGCGGCCGGGGATTGGAACGACGTTCAGGACGCGCTGCGGGAGGCGAATGGCGATCAACTAACGAGGGTGCGAATACGATCCACGTACGACTCGAGCACGGAATCCTACAACAAGTTGCGCACACTTCCTGCTGGGTGCAGGATCACACACATGGAAACGGATACAGCCGTAGCGACGTCGTTGCCTCTAAACGCATTCACGTCGGTGACGACTTTCGAAGCGACGTCATACACCGACGGCGCCTGGACGCAATGGAGATCCATGTTCGCGTCAATGAGCGGGCTGACTCGGTTATCTCTGGACGACGTTGGAATGGAGGAAGATGGAGGGGAGGACGGTGTCACACTGCCCCAGGTGACGGATCTATTCGTCGGGTACGGCGACGACTACGACTTGGAGCTGATAGCCAAGCTGCATCTCCCTAGCTTGAAGAGCTTGTCCGTAGCGACTTGGATTGGCGGAACGGTGGCCGCATTCGGCGCGCGATGCCCGACGATACTGCGAGCTGCTCACAGAGTCAAAATCGCGATGTACCCCCAGGACGGCCGGTCAATGGCAGGAACGGTTCGGTTGCTTCAACAAGCGCAAGAGATCGACCTCGCGCGTTGCGGTAGTGACCTCCCACTCCTCTTCGATGCCTTAAAGCAGGACCCGACCTTCAAGCTACCACAGCTGATGAAACTGAAGGTTTCAGGCAAACGCACAAAAGAAGGGGCAAGCGAATTTATGGATCGCTTTGCGGAGGGGTGCATCATCGAAACGGCCACCGTTCAAGATCTAGCAGGACGCCAGCCAAGATGGCGGTACTTGGCGCGATGACAAGAAACCTGGGACGGCAGTCTACAAGGAGGTGGGACCAGGAGGAACGTGGAGATGAAGTAAAAGCGAGACGTAGTTATTGAGTATATACACGTAGATCGGCATTATCGGCCCGTAACCCTCTCTGCAAACGAATACCACATCTCCACACACACATTCAATCCAACGTTAACCCGAGCCAGGATAGATGGGAAAAATCTGGCCAGGTCGTTCCGGGAGCCACTCGACAGCATCCACCAGCTCCAATACGCGGCTATAAGAAAGACTCGCGCGCGCATACGCAAAAGCCTGATGATGGACCGGTTCGCAGCGAAGGGCGGCGAGCTTAGGGGCTCCCCAGACCAACCTGTTCTCTAAGCACTTGGCGACTTCCTCCCAACGATCAGACCAAAGCGTCACCGTGCGCAACTCTGGCAAGAGATGAAGAACGCCGCCCGTGATTGGCGGCGGTGGGATGGTGTAGCCGTCTTGGAAAAGCGCCTCGATAGTCGAAGATCCGTCCAAAGTCACTAAGGTGTTCACCATGGCCTCCCTAATATCAAGATGGTGGACCCCGGGGAAAAGAGCGTACAATTTCCGGAGCAACAGACCCTGGCTCATATCAAGGCCAAGGGTGAGGGAGACCGGCTGCCAGTGTATATCGGTGGCTAGAAAACGATACAGACGTGGGTTGTCCATGCGAAGCTCGAGG
This sequence comes from Mycena polygramma, assembly GCA_029449255.1. Lineage (NCBI taxonomy): Eukaryota > Fungi > Basidiomycota > Agaricomycetes > Agaricales > Mycenaceae > Mycena > Mycena polygramma. The sequence goes on along the minus strand of JARKID010000087.1, from coordinate 356,476 downwards.
TGGTGCAAGTGAGGTAAACACAAGAGGGACACAACACGCAACAGGGAAACGCCCTGGCTATGGAACGCCCGCAAAGTGAGGCTCAAGTGGCGGAGGTTGGGGAGCACAATCGACTGGTGCGAAAGAGTCGGCACATCCGAGAATCCTATGCCATCCAAGGTGACGGATGAAAGGGAGGGGGACGTATGAAAAAGGCTAAAGAATTCTGCTGACGACGGCCATGCAACCGTAGGCGCAGAACCCAGGATTATAACCTCCAACAACGGCATGACTGGAAGGGAAGACCAAGGCAGGGGCACACCGTCCAGCTGCAGACGCGTTATGACATCCAGACGTGAGCTGAAGCTCACGGGCTGTATCTGCGCCCCGAAATGACTGATGCGCTGGTTGCGACAAGAGACAGTCAACGCTCGCAGAACGCTCAAAGCGTTGCGGTCCAAGAGGTCGAAAACAGCCTGCACGGTGGGTGTGTGAGGCGAACAGATGAAGACTTCTTCCCATCGAGCTGAGGAAGGCGCCACGAGTGGGAAGCGGGCCATGAAGTCGGGGAGTCGGTGAGACAGGCGTTCCTCGGAAGGGTGAAGTCCGCAATGTACGAAAGCGACGTTGAAGGTACGGGATTCTGCTCGGCGGAGGAAGGCTGACAAGTCATCGGTAGAAGAATTAGCAGCGACTCTAAGGGTTTTCCACATAGCCGGCATTTCATCGACAACTCCTCTCCACCACTGGCACACAAGGGCCAACTCGCAGCGCAGTCTTTTAAAGAGCAGAGAAGATGGATCAACTCCAGCCAACACGAGAGCGAAGATTATGCTCAGTATCTCGACTGGCCCGTTAGCAGCAGAAAACGCAGCTGGAAGAAACAATATCGGTAAGTCAAGTCAGACAAATGGAGAGAAGATTACCAGCGACACTCGAGGACGACGAGGGAGCAGACATGGCCGTTGTGGAGAAAGAGTTAAACGATGGTGAGATCGTTGCGATAGTCTAAGGAAAGAACTAAGCGCAGCACAACACGCAAACAATGGGTAAAAGGAAGGACTCACCGGCAATAGAAGGGACAGCAAAACGAAGAACAGGTTTTAGGGCGCAATAAACTGGAGGATTAAAGAGGTTGTAAGATGGGGCGAGGTTTGCGGACATTGACACAACGAACTGAGCTAGCAGACGCGGTAGAGGCAGAAAAGTTCGGTGGATTTGTGAAATTTTACGCGAAGATTACACCAAGGGAGGGATCCAACAACTGCGATGTACCACCCGTGGGGAATAAAACCAAAGAGAGAGAGAGAGATTTGATGGGCATCGCATCTCGGTAATAGCCGTTCGAATCGAAGGTCAAAGATGATAATGTATATATTTTTTTTTAAAAAAAAGTGCGTCTGGTTTTGCGATATATTGGAGCTGACCCCCATGTTATAAAGCAGATAAGGTATGAACTACAACACCATAGGACAAGGAATATGTGAGGCACCAAGTCCGGTCAAAAAGAGAATTACCGGTGTTCGAGAATCGGTCGGTCCGGAAATGGCCAACACAACCATCACAGGCCAGGAATCCCAATGAGCGCGGTGTCAAGCATAGGAGACCGGGTTATACACAGCGGAGTCCACGCGGAACGCGGCGCAATGGCGGGAGAAGAGCCGATACAACCGTCCAAAAAATGTACGTGGACAGTCGATACAAGGCCCTCGCGCCCCCCTCCTCCCGAAAAAAAAAAATTAAACAGAAGTCGATATAAACAGATTGCTACACAGATATGGATGGACTGCCCAACGAACTGCTGTATATGATACTCAGTACATTATTGCTCCAACCGACGTTTTGTTGCCACAGGGCATTCTTGATACAACGAGCGGTGCTCAGAGCATCATCAGCGACTCTTTATCGGTTCATACAAGAGGAGCCGCGATTCTGGATACAAACTCTCGTTACGAACGACGTCGACCAAAGTGCTCTGGAATATTATCTGGCACGCACCTCCAACCGGAAACTAGACATATCGTTCCAATGGACAAATGACGAGGAGTCATGGTGCAAACATAGCTGGGGACGAGCATCTGCTGACGAAGAAAGCGGATCGGAGGACGAATCGGACAGCTATGTCAGCGAAAGCGAGGGAGGATGGGCAACACAGGGCGCGATGGAACAAGTAACGGCGATGCGGCAACAACTGGAACGCGCTAGCACGCTGTCTATAGCGACGGAGGACACCGAAACCTTGCTCGCGATGCGCACCCTGAGCAGGGAGTTGACGACGCCAGAACTCAAACGACTCTGCATCCGGCTCCATTACACGGAGAGAGACGCAGACAATTACCGCGATGAACACCCCCTAGATGCGCACTCGTGGTTCAAGGATGACGTGTGGCCAAATATACTCGACTTGCATCTGGCCGGCGTGGCGTTGCCTTTCACCAAGATACGAACGGACAGTTTGCGGACCCTATGCATGGTCGGAACAGGAAACTGGGGAGAGACTGCGATAGAAGAGTACGCAGCCGTGATCCAAGGATCGCTCAACCTGCGGCATTTGACATTGGTCAACGTACAATGCGCTGGACCGGCAAATAGATCTGAATGGAAGACAATAACCTCGACTTCAATCCGCGCGTTGCACGTTGGGATGGGAGGCAGCAGCAGGGCAACAGGTCGGCTATCCGCATGCTTGGACTTTCCACAGCTAGAGCAGATGCGAGTTCGCATCGTCAGCAAACACGATGTGACGGACATAAAAAGATGCCACGGCCTTCTACGAAACATCAGAAGCCTAGAGATTGACGATACAGGGAGATGCTACCCAGATTCAGGAGACATCTTTGCACTGTGCCCGGCAGTGGAGGACTTGAATATGCACGGAGCGGCAGCAGGGTTACTGGAGGCGCTGACGACTACTTCCAGTTTGGCTTGTGCAGATGGCGCAACAATGCTACCGCAGCTGAAGCGCTTGCAGCTGGGCCCAGTAAAGTTCAACGCAGTCGAAGCTTATTTGCGAACCCGCGACGAGGAAGTCCAACTCGACATATTACGCATCCAGCGAACACGACCGGCCGGAGGGATACCCGTCACATGGTACAAAAGTTACCAATGGATCGCGGCCCATACCAAAAAAGTAGTTATGCACGCGGACAGGTACGAAGAGGACTTCGAAGTGGTAAATTTGGCACAATGGCGTAGAGACTAGGCGATAGCTGCACTGCGGCCGAGTAGCGACAAGCGACAAGCGGCGAGAATTATATTACAATAATTATATCTGTACACGAGTATCATGCGGAGGGGGCTCGTGTATTAAGGTGGCAATATTCATATCTGCCACCCAAGTGTTCACCGCATACTCCACCTGCCGATAAGTACGCCGCCATACGTCAAGATGCTCGGAAGGTAGTGATTCACGAAACTCCATATCCGACACAAGAAGCAGAATACTAATATCATCATGAAGGGAGGTGACGATGTTTCGGAATCGATCAGCAAGGTCTGGTAGAAGAAGTAAGGATATGACCAGGGACAAAGAAAAAGGGAAGGGAAGGCATACCTATAGCCGGCCCGTCGAGGGGAGGGATGCGATGCCCTGATACTAGGTCAGAAGTTAACTTAAAAACTAAAAGAGATAACAGACTCTGGAGGTGTGAAATTTTGGCAAAAAGGGCACCGACAAGATGCTTCATGTCGGTAATGTCATAATGGTCCAAGTCCAATACACCAGGCTCTTCGAGCCTTTCCACGATAGAAACTGCAACACAAAGTAAGGAGACGGGAAGCGAGACAGTGCGAGCAAAACCCACGCAAGTGAGAGAATCTGATAGGATCGGATGCTTCCCGGGCCGGGCCACAAGCCAGAGGTAGAGACGATAGCTCCGATGCAGACGTACGAGGCGGAGGTGGAACAGATACCTCCAAGGCGGGATTAGAGGAGGGAGAATTCGGGAGCGATAAAACACCCTCGAGGCGCGAATTTCGACCGACAAGGGCACCGACGAGAAGCTTCAGATCGGTATCGTCTAAATCGTCTAATACACCAGGATCTCTTAGCCTCTCCAGGTCAGAAACTGCAGAACAAATTAAGTAGACCGAAAACGAGACAGAGCGAACAAAACCCACCCAAGTGAGACACTCGACGAGAAGCAGATGCGTCCGAGGCAGAGGTACGCACCGGAGGTGGAGCATACGCCTCCGAGGCAGGGGTACGCGCCGGAGGTGGAGCGGACGACTCCGAGGCAGAGGTACACGCCGGAGGTGGAGCAGACGCCTCCGAGGCAGGGGTACGCGCCGGAGGTGGAGCAGACGCCTCCGAGGCAGGGGTACACGCCGGAGGTGGAGAGGGTGCCATGGCATCGTCAGATGTCAGACTAGACTGAGCCGCGCGAGAAGGCGGCACATGCTGGTTGTCTACGAAGCAAAAAGGAAGTGAGGGACGAGAAAACAAGCTCCCAAAACAAAAGCGTACTTGTATCAAGGCAATCAGACGAGGGTGTTGTTGGTTCGCATATCATAGGATGGTGGTCTGGGATTAATGTCAGCATGAGACCGAGCGAGAGAGCGAGCGGACAACGGACCCAGATGGGAAAAATTAGGAGCAGGCGTGAAAGTGGATAACACAAAGGAGGGGTCAATCTTAGGGACCACAGCTGAGCGCATGGTGAGACGGGAAGAGTGATTTGACTAGCAAGACGGAACATACGAGCGGAAGATACAACATGAGTCCGAGAGGCAACAGGCTTGCGACGAACGCGCCTGGTGCGCAACTTTGACCTAGCGGCGAGGAAGTCGGCGAAAACAGCGTAGTGCGCATTTTTCGTGTGCGAAAACAAGAAGAGATCCTGAGTCGGGCATCGAACTTTGCGGGCCACACACTCCGTACAGCCCACAGAATTTTGTTCAGGAAAACACTGGAGGTGCAAACGAACACAATCAGAGCAAGGCTACAAAGCAAGAAACATCGTCAGCTCGTTGGCAAGGGCAGAAAAAAAGAAGAGGTCGCGAACATCCGGGTGGGCCTGTTGCCACGCTGAAATTAAGTTGGAATCGGAAAGAGCAGCGCGGATAGAGGCATTGAAGGCTACTAGCTTTGGATCGGCAGCCTCAACGGCCATAACATTGGAACAAGAGCGGTGAAAAACAGCGACACTCGACAAGCGACAAAGCCAAAGCAAATGCAAACAAAGAATAATATTGCTACGGCGGAGACGGCGCAATAGGGAAATACACAGCTGCTGTGATCGTTGCAAATCTACGGATACGTTGCAACAAAGTGTACACAAGGTGAGAGCGGACAGGATCAGTAATAAACGTATCAAGGTGCCGCAGATAACCATGGGATAACTTCAGAGCGAGAAAAAAACGCTTTGCCTGAGGGAGGTCAGGCGCATCTGACGAGGATAGATGAGAACAGCAATAGGGATTAAGAACAACAATGTCACCTGCAAACAAAGGCTCTACGACAGGGAGAGAGCGGAGACACGACATATCAGCCCAGAGAGCTGAACGTGACGAAACATAGTCGTGATTTATGAGAGAAGGAAGGACTTCGGAGAGTGTGGAGACAACGGCGCCAATCAAGCCACGGAGGAGAGCGGGGGCGGAAGGCAAGTTATCTCCAAGGTAACGACACTGGCCAAGAACACGAGAACATTGAATGGCCGCGAAAAGCCGCCAGGACACCAAAGGTAAGGCTGGACTGCGCAACTACATAGCTGAGATGAGCGGGAACAACAAAAGAAGAACCATTACTCACAACAGGACGCGGACTAGAAAGACTCTGCCAATAAACAAACTTTTAACAATGAGTGAAAGGATAGGTAAAAAAAAAAATCAAAGTAGACATGCATACGTCGTGGACCGGGGCAAGAAGAGGCAGTGGGGACGAGCGAGACGGCGAGGTAGGGGAAGAAAGTGAAGGCGGCGTGGAAGACCGAGACAGCGAGGAAAGGGAAGAAAGAGTCGGCGACTGGACGGATTTTCAGAGTAGGGCAACAGATATGACATTGGCGGCTCACAGGTACGATGAGCACAGGAGCTCGACGACGGCGAGGAGGCATGAGGACAGCTAAAGGCGATAGAATGCCGGACTTCCTGACAACGAAGCAACGATTAATTTTGAAAATAGGGGGTACAAGAGAGGGAATACAGACAAAACCCCCAAGCGGTAAACGAGTGACGAAAAAAAGAACAAAAGGCGATTGAAGGATGTGGTGAAGAGACGTTCGAGGGCTGGATTGATAAGACGCGTTCGAGGGCAGGATGACACTGTGACCGAAATGCGACCGCACGAATGAAGATTCGACGGCTGAATTGATGGCAAAACCGGGAGGGCATTGTGACTGAAATGTGACGGCACGTGAAAGGAGTTTCGAGGGCTGAATGTGATGGCAAAATCCAGGAGTACACCGTGACTGAAATGTGACGGCACGTGAAAGGAGATTCGAGGGCTGAATGTGATGGCAAAATCCAGGAGTACACTGTGACTGAAATGTGACGGCACGTGAACGAGGATTCGAGGGCTGAATGTGATGGCAAAAAGCAAAGGAGCCCATTGTGACTGAAATGTGACGGCACGTGAATGAAGATTCGAGGGCTGAATGTGATGGCAAAATCCAGGAGTGCACTGTGACTGAAATGTGACGGCACGTGAACGAGGATTCGAGGGCTGAATGTGATGGCAAAAAGCAAAGGAGCCCATTGTGACCGAAATGTGACCCCACGTGATAACGGATCAAAAAAAAAGTGACGTCCGAGGGCTGAATTTGACAAAAATTTTCGCGGACAAACCGCTGACAAGAACGAATCCTAATAAATTAGGACTCGTAATTGATTGTTACGGCAGTACTTAGTAAAGCAGTCGGAGGGAGAAACAGGGAGTCCAGGTTCAAAAAACGTTCAATGCCTATCGTTAAATGTACACAAAATGTTACATTTACTCGGCAAGTGTCAGGTTTACAAGGAGTTACAAGGGAATCGGTTATTCTTTCATGGAAGAGATTCGCCACCGAAAAAAAGAGCCAAATGCTCGCCTCCAACACATTGCCCTACACAGTCAAGCCCCTGCCTCAGCCAGCCTCGCCCTCTCTGCCCACTCCTGACGAATAAGCCGTATCTCCGGCACCTCAAACCGTGGACCTAAAAATCGCTCTCGTTTTAGCACCGTAACAATGACAAGAGTGTGAAAAGTGCATCCATCCATACCTCCCGACCCATACAAGAGCTGCGAAAACGGCTCCGCGCCTCCCTCGCCTGCCTCCATTCGCTTGAACAGAGTCGTACATTCCGAATAGGTGAGGTTAGTAACGATAAGGTGCTCCGGCGCGGATTTCGAGTCGTCATTCTTGTCCGTCGTCATCGTGGGGGTGTTGCTTCCCTCGTCTGGCCGCCGGGCGCCGGGCGGGATGTAAAATATCTTCTCTACGAGCGGTGTGGTGTACTCGAGCACATGCCTGACCGCCTCGCTCGGCTGATTCCCCGGCGCCGCGCAGTACGCCGCCACTCGCGCATGGAGCGCCACGATCATCGCGAACAGCGAGAGCTGCTCGTCCGCGGCGCGCAGCGAGTCGTGGCGCAGCCTCAACGGCGCGTTCCCGCGGCCCTCTTCTTGGAACAGCTCGATGATAGGGAGGCCGTGAGGCTCGGTACACACCACGCAACGGAACCAGTCGCTGCTGGTGAGGTCGAGGAGGCGCTCGGTGTTTTTGCGCCGGATGGCGCGTTTCGCGGGGTCGAGGATGTGCATGGGCGCGCTATCCGAGTAGAAGCCATCCGGATAGAGGACAAGGACCTCCCATTGGACGTCACGTACGTCAAAGGACGAGCCGGGGTCACTGGGCTGGATTGTGCATGTCAGTTGCGGCAGGCCCATACCACGGTGTACGTACAATGTTACGGCGCGCGGCGGGGTCAGCGGCAGCGCGTCTCGCCCAGTCCGCGTTGAGTGCTTCTAGTTCTTTGTCGAGGAGAAGGAGCCGTTCCTCGCCTGGAAAAAACGTAAAGTTCCCGAATTTATTCAGCTCCATGCGTTCGCCGCCTCCCACTGGAGCCAGAATTCATTTGAAAAACAAGGGGAAAAGGGAAATGATACGCACGGAGAAGGGAATTCGTCCGCCCATCCATCGCAAAGCGATGCCCGCCGTTGAACCACAGCTCCGTCAACCACATCTCCTACAGCCGAAGTTTGCCCCAGGTATCAATGCAAGTCAGTCTCACCCACCATTCTTTCCCTCAGCGCCTTGACATAAGATCGATCTTGAGCACCTCGGCGTGGGGTGCGAATGGCTGGAATGACATGGGTCGCCTGCAGCGGGATTGACTGGCCGGAGAGAAACGAGAACTGGTCGGTGCGAATGAGCTTCTTCAGATACTTTTGCTCGCTTGGGGACGTGAACGACTCTGTGTATCCGTCGACGTCGCTGTTGTCGGTGTGCTCATCCGCGCTGCCGCGTTCGGTGCGCTCGCAATCAAAGTCGCCGTTGTATGGCATTTTCGGGATCGCGATGTGCGTTCGAGAGATCAGGTTCGTCATTACGGTGGCAGGCGAGAGCAGGAGAGCTCGACGCAACGGGGTGTTGTAGCCACAAGAAGGCGAGACAAAGAGAAAGACAATATTAATGGCTGGTGACTTGGATTTGGTTACAACTGCTTGCTCAGAGTCACGGCTGCTAGTTCACTCTAAAAAATCAGCAGCAAAGGGAGTCTTGAGTATTAGAATGCGGAAGGGCATGAGACCTTCAAGCTAGCTTCAAGGGTTGGTCGACGCAACTGCAAACCAGTCGAACTCACCTCAGAAACTGCAACTCATTTTCACTAGTATTACTGTATACGTCACCGATGATTCATAATCATCGGTCACGTGATGGTTGATTCCTTTCCTCACGATCAGTCTTTCTCGCCTCAACTCCTCTCTCTCTCAACGACTACCCTCTCTCAAGACCAAGATTAGACAGGAGCCTTGTACCAGGAAGAACTTGACATGCAAACCCGGCAGACCAGCGCTGCGGCCAAGCCAGTCGCTCTCAAAGCCGCGTTCGAGACCTTTCTGGCTCAAACGCCGGACGCCCCTCAGCTTGTCTTCCCTGGTCTCCATATTTTCTCCCAACCCGATGCGAACGACCGCAACTCCCGCCGAAATCTTGATACCGACCCGAACTACAGCAGCCTCCCCCCGCTAATCTCCACCCTCCTCAGTCACCTCGTGAGCTCGGAGCGGGCTTGGTGGCACCTCCATCTCATCCTCTTTTCTATCGTGGATCATAGCTCGACCGCGAGAGCGGCCCTTACGAATCGACTCGGGAGTGACAGGTTGATCAACAGGGACGATTTTATCCAATACCTACGGCAACACCCACCCGTTGTGGTGATCAAGAATCTGCGCGATGGAAATAAGATGTCCTGGGGACTAGTCGCCAAAGGAGACGAGCCAGGTGCACAAGAAAACGAAGTATATATCAACCTTGATTTAACACGAGCTCTCATTGAATCGGTGCGTGCGGCGGCCTTTCTCGGCGATCCAAACATTTGAACAATTTGTAGCCTCCCCCCGAGCTCTCACCCGAGGACGCAGCAATCCAGCAGGCACGCCATAAACTCCTGTGGTCGGCATCGTTTATCCACGAATGCGTTCACGCAACCACCAAGTTTTTTTTCTCCCACAACGTGATCACACCGAGGATCCTGGAACTGTTACCTGACCACAGCGGATCGCATGGTGAAGCTGGAAGCACCTTTGAGCGAGCCCTTCTAGGATATTCAATTGAAGTACTTTGGGTGAAGGACGACCTGCGTGGCCAGATGTGGCACATCAACATAATGGTTGCTATGGTTAACGGGTACTCGCACATTTTATGTACGTGGTTTTGTGTCCTCTTAGATTGAGGTTTTCTGACAAAGACACGATAGCGTCTCTCGACATAGAACGCGTCCAAAGGTCGTTCGGCAAAAACCGATTATTTATTCCCAACGTCGCCGATCTTCCCCTCATACCTATCACCGTCAACCACAACTCCCACGTCAGATACCGTGGTGCTGGGATCTCATTGCCGATGGACATGGAGGAAGAAGGTGCAGACGCAGACGACGAGGGGAGATATTTGAGAGTGTCTATGTGTCCCAGAGGCGTAGGACTTGGCTTGAACGTGACTGTTCGATGAAGTTAGCTACATACGTTATTGCACTCAATCGGACGTCTTCCATTACTCCCTTTCGATTAACTTATACATTGCATGTAATTACTGGGACATTATGCATCGCCTGATATTCTATTGCCCGCCGTGTGTCTCGAGTCGAGCGAATCGCTGCGTTCGGCGGTTTACGCCCGTCGCCGTGCGTGACCGTGAGCCCCTAATCAAGAGTTACGGAAGTGACAAGCCCGGCTTATTGCCTCGAGGCCGTCAACGTCCACAGTTGGCATGGACGCTGTCGAAAAAGCAAACACAGAGCGGCAGAAACGATGGTATGTGGCTCTTTGCTAGCTGCAACTTGCCTTTCAGAACGCGTCATGAAGGGTTAAAGACCAAAAAGTCGGTGAAGGAACGTACGCCGTGGTGTATCGAGGTGCGTCGCTTTGTATCACTTATTCTCGCGCTAAACGGTCCCCCAGGAAGGGAGGCCTCTACCAACAGAAAGGTCGCTATAAAGAAGATCAAGGTTGGCCAGTTCAAAGATGGGCTCGACATGTCCGCCATCCGTGAAGTGAAATATCTGCGCGAACTGAAACACCAGAACGTAATCGAGGTAAGGGCAACTGGAATGGCGGTGGCTACGAGAGGCCGACCTTTCCCACTAGCTGCTCGATGTATTCTCCTCAAAAACAAACTTGAATCTCGTTCTGGAGTTCCTCGACTCGGACTTGGAGATGATAATCAAAGACCGCTCTCTCGTTTTCCTCCCGGCCGATATCAAAAGCTGGATGGCCATGACCTTCCGTGGTCTTGAATTCTGCCACCGAAACTGGATACTTCATCGCGTGCGTATCCTGTTGTTGCTCTTGCACCTAGTCTGACTGCGCGTAGGATCTTAAACCCAACAATTTACTCATTGCCTCAGACGGGCAGCTCAAAATTGCTGATTTCGGTCTCGCACGCGACTTTGCAGACCCTGGGTATAAAATGACCTGTCAGGTTATCACACGGTACGGCCAGGTCGTCTTATAATGTCGCCACGGTCTGCTCATTCGAACGTCTCAGATGGTATCGACCGCCAGAGCTCCTCTTTGGCTGCCGATATTATTCTACTGCCGTTGACGTCTGGTCTGTTGGTTGTATATTTGCTGAGCTCATGCTCCGCACTCCATACTTAGCTGGAGAGAGCGACATGGACCAGCTAAAGACAATTTTCCGTGCGCTGGGCACGCCGACCGAGCAGGATTGGCCTGGGCACACCAAACTCCCCGACTATGTCCCAATAGGCCAGTTTCCCAAGACTCCGCTGCGGGACCTGTTCACGGCCGCGAGTGCCGACACTCTGAACCTCCTCAGTCAGTGTTTAATATACGAGCCTCGGAAGCGCATCACGGCCAAAGACGTGGGTTTACCTCCATGTTTGTTTTCTTTGGATGTTTATTGTGTTACGTCGCAGGCACTCACCCACGCATACTTTTTCGCTCTTCCGTATCCTTCCCATCCATCCAAACTGCCCAAATGCGCGGCCCAGCTGACGGCGGCGCTTCCCCTCGAAGAGCTTGACGGGAACACGCTGACCGGCAAGACGAACCGTCTTAAACGGAAGCTGTCCTCACCGGGTGACACAAAACCGCGCACAGCCGTCGCGCGGCGACTGGATTTCACGAAGCCAACGCCTGGCTCGTAAGGTCTGGAAGTATGTGAGACGTACAGTGGTGTGAAACCTTTGCTATCACTCTATTTGTGTGATAGCGTGAGGAATTGGGAACTCTCGGCAAAAGAGTAGAGCACGTATCTCCGGTGAGTTCTTGGCCGAGTCTGGGACTTCTCACAAGGGCCATGCTGTATCATTACGCTGCGATTATAAACGCAAGTGTTGTTTAATAAAATTTCCTGAGCATCCTCGTTTGTCTTTGCTTGCCAAGGTCAAACATCTCAAGCAACACCAAGCACCACCTTTTCTTCCTCCACTTCCATGTTGCTGTCCCAGAATCGGCGCTCTGTTCGACATTCTCAAGCGCTTTTGTCGTTCTTGTTTTACTGTGTGAAGCTCTACTTGCGTAGGCAACGTTGAGCATTCGAGCCGGCGCATCTTGTTTCACCACCGTCACCTGGGCTGATACTGCCCATGCTTGTGCTTGGGGCGTCTCCACCTGCGACATTCCACAAAAGAAACTCGGCATTTCGATCATTCTTGGTGGTGAATTGGCTGCAAAGCTTTCTCTTGGTCTTGGGACCCAGTCCACTCTCTGCATTCAGCTCTTCCTTCGAGCGACCAATCAGACTGTAAACATCCCTCTGCGCAATCCTTTCGTGTCCCTGTGGGAGACTGCAATACAATCCCAGAATAAAGTGTGGATGAACTTGTCGCATATCTTCTCTTGCTTCCGGGACTCGTGGCGCTTCAAACTGGGACCCGTCTTGCTGCGAGAAAATTGACTTGTTCCTGGCCTTTTACCTGAAGGTTCTGCAACTTCTCGTTTCCATTCTGTCGCTCAACAGCGTCAACGGATCATATTCCTCAATTTCTCCCGCTTGCTTTGGCCACAAAACTCTTGGGATCGTTCCAACTTCGGGTCCTTCGACCTGACACCAACGTTCTGCGCTACTTGTACTGCCCACGAGACGAGGGCCTTGGCGCGTTTAAGCTGTCTTACGTACGTAACGGTTATTGTCGTGCCAGCGAGCTCGTGGAAGGAGCAGCTGCCCCGCGACAGTTTGTGTCGCAGCGTAGCACTCTATTCTTACTTTGTGGATCAGTCGTGTAGACCTAGCTCGATTTTGTCCATTCCAACTGCTCTCTGTCCAAAATCATGTCCGTGTGCTTCGCGTTGTTTACTGTCAAGTTGAGACCAACCACACAATGAGTACCACTGCAACCGAAACAGAGTCGGGCACAACCGCGGAGTGGGGACGAGGTAAACACAGTACTCTACGTCGATCCACCCACCACTGAAGCCTATACGCTCTAGTTCTCATCTGCGGGGGAACAGACTGGTAAGCGTGTGTTCTCTTGAACGGGTTTGGCGACATTCTCACAAGAGGTTCTCTTGCTACTTCCTTCTTGTCACACTCGATGTGTATGCACATACAGGCCACGACTAGGACGCAAGGGAAAGATAGAGGGCGAGGCGTATGTTCTCTCCAAAGCTCGTCGCCACCGTCACGCCCAAACTCACTCACCGAACGATACAGCAGTCCTGACCTTTTGGAACCGCACATCCTGCGCTCCCTCAGCAACGTTAAAGTCACTTCCATCCACACAGCGGCCCATGCGTCCCACTGCATCGCGTTGGACACCGACGGCGTGGCGTGGTTGTTTGGGCGGAATGGGTCGTGTGCTCTTGGCATGCCGAACACCGTCGATGCCATCTCGGAGAACGCTCCGAGGAAGCTGACCGCGTCGGAATTGGGCGCACCAGCGACAACAAAGTTCGTCGATGCAGCGTGTGGCAGGAATCACACTCTGTTGGTCGGTTCGGATGGGCAGCTGTGGAGTGCAGGCATCAACACTCTGGGCCAGGTATGGTACAACAGCAGTGCTCGTCAAACAAGCTTATTTAATTTCATCTCCTACAGTGTGGGCACCCTGTTTGTCCCGAGGTTCCAAACTTCAAGGCTGTCAATGTCGTGTCGGAGGGTGGAGGCAAAGAACGCGTCGTGAAAGCGACTGCAGGCATTACCTTCTCCGTTGTGCTCACAGATTCCGGAAAGGGTGAGTCAACCGCTCCTGCTTTTTTTTAAAAAAATGCCGCCGCTCACTACCCAAAACAAAAAAGTGTACACCTTTGGCAGCGGCGAGAAAGGCCAGCTCGGCAACGGACGGACTGGCGAACGCATTGTGACAGGAAATAAAGTGGCCTTCGATATCGAAACTCAACCCAGTATGTACTTCTACGTCCTTCCTTCGTTTTCTGACTGTGTTTACTTTAGCTCAAGTCGAAGGAATCGACAACAGGAAAATTGTCCAAGTCTCTGCTGGACATCAACACTGTATCGCTCTTGATTCTACCGGGTTAGTTGCACCGCTCCTCTCTTATTCGACTTATTAATCTATAGACCAGGCTGGTGTACGTTTGGGGTTACGGTGGATACTGTCGTCTCGGCCTAGGAACGCAGGCCGACGAGCTTAGACCCAAGCTCGTCCCCAATGTGCGCATCTCTCATTAATCCGTCCAGTTGTCTTCAACGCCGCGATTTTCAGTTTGCGGGGCCGAATGAACTCCTGATGGGAGCTTTCGTCGCTGCTGGTCCGTCTAACAGTGTCGTAGTGGACCGGCAGGGTATGTATTGGTTAACTGGAAAGGTGAATAAATACCAAACCCCACCAAGCTCCTTCTCTGACTGTTTTCTCCTAGTGGAAGAATAGCGGAGAAGGCAAGTTCTTGCATCTGTCTCTCACTGCCTCGATGAGGTCAACTTCCCATCCAGGCTCTTCTGGATCGCCATACTCCTCTTTCCGGTACATGCAAGACATAATGTTAGTTTACTCAGGCCCATTACTTTTTTGCCTTGATTCAGCTTCGAATGTCGCAGGGCATGCAAAGTAACTAGGGCATGTTGCGGCGGTGTGACGCACTGGATTCTCACTCCCGACGACGACGACAAGGAAACAGGCGAGCCGACCGTCATGACCGTCGCTTGGGGACAAAACGCCTCGAATGGTATGTCCGCCATCGTTTGCCTCGTTCTGTCTGCCATCTGACGGACTTTGTCCGTGAAAGGTGAACTCGGCCTCGGTCCAGAAGAACCTAAAAGTGCGACTAAGCCAACGAGGCATGTGCCCCTGGTCGGCGTGAATGTCATCGAGTGCGTCCATTCTTTCTTGATCCATTACTCCTCCTCAGTCGCTGTTAGTATCGCCGCCGGCCAAAATACCACCTTGTTTCTCGCTAAGCCGGTTGGAAAATACTCGGACTTGCCACGGCACCCGCTCGACGTCAATCCGCCAGAAGCATGCATCGAGTGTGGACAGGATCACGGAGAGGATGGCCCTGAGGTGCTCGAATGCGAAAAGGTCGGTGTTCAGCTCTCGCGTTGTTCGCATCCCAACATCTATACAGTGCGATGCGCCTTACCATCTGGCCTGTCTCACGCCCCCGCTCGAGAGTATCCCCGAGGGTGAGTGGTTCTGTCCAGACTGCGAAGAGAGTCCGGGAGCCTCGGTGGGTGCGGCTGCCAAGAAACTCCAGTCCAAAGGCCAGAAGAGGAAAGCCGAACCGTCAGCAAAAGCGGGGTGTAAGTCTTTCATCTTTGATTCTCCTCGTCTCCCGTTCTGACGACATCACCACAGCGCAGAAGAAGAAGAAGCAATAGACAAGGATATGTATCCAGTCTTGTATATTTATGGTTAAAAATGGTCTGGGTTTTTATGTGGATATCTTTGGGTCCCAATCCCTGCTGAAGTGTGTAAGCTCTACGACGCTGACTGCAGATAGAATATTACCTCCGCCTTGGCCGAACTTAGGAAGGGGCGGTACCTGTTTCGTGTTATTTCTTTCGGCAGCACCAAGGATTATCTGGCCTACGAACCTTGGTTTCCACATCCCGTGCTTGGCCACAGCCCTGCACTTTCTCCCTTGATGCACGCCCCGTTCCAAAGAGAGCCCCCGTCGGACCCCGACCACTGGCTGCAGCTCACTTCGCTCCACGAGCCTGTCAAAGCGCCATGGCCCGAAGGGAAGAAAACAGCTGCTCCGCCCGTGTCCTCGCAGATGTCGAAGCTAGGGTGCCACTCAACCAGGCAATTCGAACGCGCAATGACAAAACAAAGCTCACTGGACAGGCATATTGAATTGGTTGTTTTGGTTGCTCGTAGTCTGCCCGCAGAACGCCTTTGGCATCCCGGCCCATCAGTATTCTGCGCGCCGCCAATAACGCACACGCACTTCGTTCCCCGCGGCGGGGCACATATCCGTGACCTTCACCACGATGGACTGACCGAACGGACCAGTATATCCAGGCGAATATGGGTCTGCTGTGCCCGTGAGCGCAAAGCAGCGGCCGCACGCGTCACCGGGGCCGAGCCCGGGGGAGGACCCAAACGCGAGCTGGCTGATCGCGGCGGTGTACCCCGACGCGGCGATTCCGCACGCAGGCTGCCCGCATCCACTATAGTGTGTGAAGCTTGCTTTGCCTGGGCCGGCGGTCTGCACGTAGCCCCCAGTGGCGCGCGGCTGCACCAGCGCGCCGCTGACGAGCGCCGCACCACCAAGAATAATCACGCTGAGGGAGGTTTGCAAGAACATCACTGGCAGTCGCGTTTGGGTTGTTTCGCGTTTGTTGTGCGTTTAAATAGGGGGTGCGCGCCTGAATCTCGGGAAGGAAGGTACGAGGTCACATTTTAACCGCAGCAGTCTCTTTAAATGAAGGAACAGGCGGGTGACGAACACGTTCCGCTGTCTCCCCGTTGCTACAGGGGACGGATGCCTGACGTGTATCCGCCGCTTGCAGCGTCCCTGTGGGAGGCCACCGGACCAAGTGGTGGGTCGCGGTCGGGAGCTTTCATGGCGGCCTCCCATCGGTTTTACCACCGGGGCGGCTGGCCATTCGATTCAACCGCAGTTTGAGTGTTTTCTACGTGCTATTTCTGAGGCTGAGAGAAGAGATCAGGAAAGCTCAGGTATTCAGGAAAGCTCAGGGATTCAGAAAACTGCAACTTGAAAAGGCAAGGCAAAGACGTAAATCTCGGAGTCTTGTGGATATTTATCGTCTAAAAATCGGTTGTCTTCCACTTCTCTTGAAGTCAATCTCTTCGTTACGTGGTTTGATGCGAACATATTCCAGCTTCCTGCATACTTATAGACAGGGCCCCTGGTTCCTTCTCGATTTCGCGTCCATGACTTAAGGCCGGGCGCAGCGTCGACATCGCTCTAGACCAGAACCTTGGTGTATGTCCCTTAGTCGCCGGTATACCTGATCTCCGGGCAAGTAACTTCATTTGGCTCCGGCGCAAAAGCATACACTTTGTATTTATTCGCTCAAAGGCACTGGCTATAGAAAGGCGGCGATACGGATTTGCAAGTCAATCCTGCCGCACACGTCGTTGGTCCAGTCCATCCGGTTCCTGTGGAAGTGTATGAGCTATGGGACCCTGGAGTCTGGACACCCGGGCCAAACGTTACCTCCGCATTGACCAAACTGTGTCTGGGCTGATCCAGGCGCGGAAGATGTCGTTGTTGTCCCGCCGCTCGCAGTGGTTGTCGTCGATGCTGTTGTCGAGGCGGGCGGACCTGAACAGCCAGTCAGCCAAGCCATATACGCTCAGGACATTAAGGCGCTTACCCGAACCTCCAGGTGCGAGACCTATTTTCGTGTCCACTGTCAATCTTTGGAGAAAAAATAATACCTGGGCCACAAACCTTGGTTTCCGCATCCCGTGCTTGGCCACAGCGGCGCATTTTCCCCACTAATGCACGCCCCATTCCACAGCGGGCTGCCATCGGACCCGGACCACAGGCTGCAGCTCACTTCGCTCCACGAACCTAGCAAGGCGCCGTGCCCCGAAGGGAAGAAAAGCGCCGCTCCGCCCGTATCCTCGCAAATATCGAAGCTGTTCCGCTCTTCAACCATCAAATAACATCAAAGGAGAAAAGCAAGCTCACTGTATCGGCATGTCAAATTGGTTCGACTGAAGCAAACGTCAATCCCACCGCACAAAATTGAAGAACACCAAAAAAATAAATACCTGGTCAGTCGCAGTCTGCCCGCACCACGCCTCGTTCCCCGCCACGGGACACATATCCGTGACCTTCACCACGATGGACTGGCCGAACGGGCCCGTATACGCGGGCGAGAACGGGTCCTGCGTCCCCGTGAGCGCAAAGCAGCGCCCACACGCGTCGCCGGGCCCGAGCCCCGGCACGCTCCCAAACGCGAGCTGGCTGACCGCGGCGGTGTACCCTGACGCCGCGATCCCGCACGCGGGCTGCGCGCACCCGCTGTAGTGCGTGAAGCTCGCGTTGCCCGGGCCGGCGGTTTGTATGTACCCGCCGCTCGCCGCGCGCGGGTGCACGAGCGCGCCGCGGACGACGCCGACGCCTAGAATGAGCGCGCTGAGTGGAGCGTATAGCAACATCGGAGGTTATAATGCGATAACTGTTATTGCATTTTTCGACGCCGCGGCGCGCGTTTAAGTACGCGGTTGGGCGCCTGAATCTCGGGGGACGACGAATTTCCGACGTGTATCCGTCGCGTGCGCGTGATGGCGTCGTGGTCGCTGCCTTTCTTTTCGTGGGCAAGGCCTCGGCTGCGCGTGCTCACCGCTGTATCTGGTGTTCCGCTCGGGAGGTGGTATCTGTGCCCGCATAGTGCCTCCGAGTTGTCTGAGGCTGCCAGCTGGTACAAGTGTCCGTTCCTGATTAGTTGGTCGTCAGTTTCCCCCGTCGTCCTCCCACTGTAACCGATGCAACCGATGCAGCCGATGCAACCGATGGATGACCAGAAAGAATCGTGAAAGCATTTCGAAAGAATCCATAGCGAGTTGTATATACAATAGAATAATATAGGATAGGCGCGTACAAGGGCTGCAGGGGAGGGTAACTTGTAAGTATACGGGGCTTATAGATACACACAGCAGGCGGGAAAGTCGGCGTCGTTGGTGTTGGCGTTGACGTTGGTGTGGGGGCGCATGGAAGTCGGGCAGGCGCGGCGGTTATCGGGTGGGTGTAAGGTGATTGGCGGAGAGCGAATAGGCGAGTGATTGGAGAGTAGAAATAACCCGTAGGTGATTGGAGGTTGGGCTTCCGGGACCGGGTTGGGTTCGCGGAGCCGGGATCATGCGACGTTCGTGTAGCTCCCTAAAATATAATGCGTGAGTTCGCGTTGACAAGGGCAAGCTAGACGTACATATCCGCGCGAGGTTGTCGCCGCTGCCGGACGCGAGGAGGTTGCCCACCGGATCGAGACTTATCGAGATAACTAGTTCGTTCAGTGAGATGAATATCAGCATGGTACGATGAAGGGCTCACCCGAGTTTTTATGTCCCTGGAGCATGCACTGTACCACGCCAGCCGCGTCCCAGAACTGTACGCCGCGGTCTTTCGAGCCAGAGACGACCCATTGCGAGTCGTGCGACACCGCGACGCTAAGCACGTAATCCTGCAATATATGAGTTAACACCCAGATAAAACAGAACCTGCACCGCGCACCTTGTGCCCCAAAAAGTTGGTCGTACACGGGCTCGGCTTGCCGCCCTCCTTGCGCGCCTTGCCATTACGCAGGTCCCAATACTTGAGCGTATTGTCGAGGCTCCCACTGACGATCCCGTTCCCGTCGCGCGTGAACACGACGCTGTACACCGAGTCCTGGTGCCCGCGCAGCTGCTCCAGCAGCGCGCCGCTCGCGACGGACCAGATGCGCACCACGGCATCGACGCAGCCGGCCGCGACGAGCGCGCCGTCGGGCGAGATCGCGACGCTCGTGACACCCGCGTCGGTGTTCGCCGGTGCACCGCTGGGGGGCGCAGGCTCGGGGTCGGGCGCGACGGCGAGGACGCGCATGGTGCGGTCCTCCATGTCCCAGATGCGCACGGTGCGGTCGCCTGAGCCCGAGACGATGAGGCGGCCGTCGGCGGAAAAGTCGAGCGAGTAGATCTCCTGTTGGTGGCCGTCGAACATGATGCGGATGGAGCGCTTGGCGATGTCCCAGATCCGGATTCGCTTGTCTTCTGCGCCGGTGGCGAGGAATTTGCCGTCTGGGCTGAAGCGGACGCTGCGGATGTAGAGGTCGCCGGTCTTTCCGCTCGACTCGTCGGCGAGCACGCTAGGTGGTGATGAGCATCTGCCAATTTAACTTTTGGATGTGACTAAAGACTCACCAGGCCTTTTGACCTGTTTGGACGTCATATATCTGGGCTGTCCGGTTGCACCCAGTTGCGAGCCATTTGCCGTCTGCGGAGAACTGCACACAGCACACGACTGTTTCGTGGTGGAACTGCGGCAAAGTAAGAATATTGCAAGATCGAAGTAAAAAAATAAACGCGCCGTATGTACGAGGCTGACGTCGAGGGTGCGCGGGATGGCGGGGTTATAGAGGACAAACCAGTCCGTACCCTCTTTCTTCCACTGCGGCGGGACGATCGATGGGTCGGGCGCGTCTGCGAGAAAGTCATTCACTGGCGCTGGTCGCGGAGGCAACCGCGGCGTCGGGGTGAGACGCGCAGCAGCTGCTACTGGGGGCGGCGGCGGCGGAGGCAAAGCGGGAGTGGAGCCGGGACCCATGAGTGGGCCCAAAGTAGACTCCTTTATGCGCTTTGCGTCGCGTTGCACATCGAGGAAACGCTCGCGGTCCAGCTCGCGTTCACGGGCCTCCCGGTCGCGGTGTTCCCGTACAGACCCTTCGCGTTCGCGATCTGGCACGCCCCGCTCGCGGTCGCGCAAGGCCACGCCGCGCTCACGGTCCTCGCGGTCACGGTACGGCTCTGCGGCCGGCGTGGTGGGAAACACAGCCGGCTGAGGGGGACGCGCCGCATTCTGTCTGCTTGCAAAGAGCTCTGCACGCAAGCTGCGGACCTCCTCCTCGTACTGCTGGCGCACTTTGCCGTGCTTCTGCTCGAGGTCATAGAGAGCCCCGCGGATGTTGTTGAGCTCGTCGACCTGCGCATTAATGGTGGCCTCGTATTTTTCGCGCTGGCTCCGGGACACGACGAGCTCGTTTGCAAGGGCGTCAAACTCCTGCTTGACGAGGTCCAGGGTGTCCTGCAGCCTGGCAGGATTATATGGATCCGAGGGTGCGCCAGTTGGTCGCAATGACCTGTGCTGAGCGCGGGGTTAGCTATGAGAGATAAATCGGCAGGGGAGGTACTTACCTGGTAGATATTGGTTGTGCTCATGGTTCGTCGGCGATCGTTTGGTCAGGAACTCCGACTCGAAGGCATACCGCTTTGAGCAGCCGCCGGCAACTTTTTTGGGATGCCATGATGTGTCATTGTGGTGGCTGTGGCGACATGCGATGGAACGCACCCCCTGTCCTTCTTCTTCCCTCCATCCAAGGCATTCAAACCATTGCCCGCAATCGTCTCGACTTCTTTCGTTGCGAATGAATATATGGGCTTCATAGTTTCCGGACCATTTCCTGGGACTTGACTGCGGATTTAATTCTGGACAAGCGCTACTTATGACCAGATCTCTCTCTTGAAGTCTGCGGCCCAGGCTAGCCCTGACCAAACGGAGGCGGGAACGGAGCAATTTGGGATCACAATCATCTCACTCAGAGAACGAATAGGGGCTACCTGAACCTCGTTCAAGACTTCTTCATTGCACTATGCAGACTCAGCCAACACCTCCCACCGTAGCATTCGAGCGCTTCTTTGCTGAAACCCCCCGGGCCGACGCCCCTCAACTCCTCTTCCCAAATCTGCACCTCTTCCTGCAAACAGATCAGCATGACCGTAATTCCGCGCCAACCTCGACCAGGACATTCGTTTCCGGCCCGTACGGCAGCTAATCTGCACTCTACTGAGCCATCTCGTCGCCTCGGAGCGCGCTTGGGTGCACCTGCATCTCATCCTCTTCAACATCAATGACAGCGATACCGCCGCCAAAGCGGCTCTGACGAATAGGCTTGGAGGCGACAGACAATTGAGGCGGGACGATTTTACTGATTATCTACGGGACCACACTCCAACCGTCGTCCTGAAAGACCTGCGCGACGGAGAGAAGATGTCGTGGGGTGCAGTCGCAAAAGGAGACGAACCGGGCGCGGAGGAAAACGAGTTGTATCTGAGTCTGGAGTTGACTGAAGCGTTGATTCAGGCGGTGCCTTCTTCTCGGCGCTCTAAAAATCAAACGACCTACAGCCTCCGCCCGAACTCTCGCCTGAAGACGCTGAAGACCAACAGACGCGCCACAAATTCCTCTTCTCAATCTCCTTCATCCACGCATGCATCCACGCCCTCACCAAGCACTTCTTCTCCCACCACCTCACCACCACCTCACCACCCCCAAACTCTCGCAGTCTGTGCCTGATGCGAGCGGCGAACACGGCGACGCGGGAAGCACATTCGAACGCGGGCTTCTCGGCGGATACCCTCGAAGTCATTTGGAACAAGCAGGATATGTCGCGCCAGGATCGAATGTGGCATATCCACACCTTGGTTGCGCATTACATCACATTCCAAAATCGATCCTGCATGCTCCGTACGTGCAGCCCTTTTTTTCAACACGGTGTCTGACGAAAAAAATACAGCCACCGCCGAGATATTGCACGTCCAAGCATCCTTCAGTAGAACCAAGCTGTTCATGCTGGACGGGGACGACCTTCCCGCATTCCCCACGAGTATCAACGGACACGACTATGTGCGCTATCGAGGCGCGGGGGTTTCCTTCAGGCTGCCGGTGGAGGACGCGCAGGAGGAGGATCCGTACGGCGGTCCGGGATTCGTGCGGGTACCGATGTGCGGGAGAGGGGTGCTGAATTCGAAATGAAATAAAAATCTTTCAGAGGACGGTACTGTTATCATCTGCAGTATATACCGCGCAGTGCGACGGTTCAGCTAGCCTCAAAATAAGACTCGGTAGTCTGGAGAAACAAAACCCGTGGATAGCAAACCCCCTCAACGCTCAGCGCTCAGCAACGAGCCAAGGAATTCTCACCCACAACGAAAGCGGAGGGGCTCCGCCCGTTCAGGGCAATTAAACGAGAATTGGAAATTGCTGTAAAGGGCTCGTACCAAATTCGCCCGTCTCATGGCTTAAGCTTGTACGCGTTTCCTTTGTACGCGCGTCGCCTTCCAGCACTTTCTCTACGCAGCCCGGTCTCTTTGTGACTCTTATGCTCAAGCTGTCCTTTATCCTCGCCTGACTCTGAACTTACACCTTACCCTGACGTCTGGAACTCTTCTTCTGCAACCCACCCCGGCTTTTGCACACGACGATGCATTTGACCTTTGTTACCGATCTTGGACAGTCCTTCGCGATGGAAATCGACCCTGGCATGGAGCTGGAGAATGTAATGGCCTTGCTGGAGGCCGAGGTGCGTTCTCTTTCATTTGAGCTGCTTTGTTTTACACCCACATCCAGTCAGAAATTCCCATTGCCGAACAAAGTATATCCCACAACGGACGAGACCTCAATGCCCCCAAGTCGACCTTGCGCGATCTGGGTGTCACTGGGGACGCGATGCTGCAGCTGCGGCGCAAGGTGCCGAACGTAGCGGGAAGGTGGGTTACCGAAACACAGCAGCAGTTTTTGATCTGACACCCTTCAGAGCAGTAGAGCACGACTCTGAAATGATGCGCCTGCAAATACTCGGCGACCCCGACCTCATGCGCCAACTGCGAGAAGTGCGCTTCAAAGTAATTTCTCAAAGACAAAAATCTCATTTTCTCTCATAGACACAGCCCGAGCTCGCGGAGGCCGCCCAGGTCAACCCTCCGCGCTTCGCAGAGCTCCTGCGGCAGACGCGCGACCGCAACATGAACGCCGAGCTGCAGCGCCAACGCGAGATCGAGCACCTCAACGCGGACCCGTTCGACGTCGAGGCGCAGCGGCGCATCGAGGAGGCCATTCACCAGCAGGCCGTGCTCGAGAACATGGAGCATGCGCTGGAGTACTCCCCGGAGAGCTTCGGTCGGGTCACGATGCTCTAGTGCGTATTTTTCCTATCAGCGCTAGCCTCGCACTTAAATTGTGCTCCCAGTATTCCGGTCGAGGTGAATTCACGGCCGGTGACTGCGTTTGTGGACAGTGGGGCCCAGCAGACTATCAGTGAGCAGCGTCGCCTTTTTAAAAATCTCCATTCATCTTTCGTCAGTGAGTCCTGAATGTGCCGAGGCATGCGGGTATGCACGACCGAATTTTATCCCCACATTAAGCTGACCAACGTCCCCAGGATAATGCGTCTCCTGGACCAGCGCTTCTCCGGCATCGCGCGCGGCGTCGGCACCGCCAAGATCCTCGGCCGCGTGCACAGCGCGCAGCTCAAGCTCGCGGACCTGCACCTCCCGTGCTCGATCACCGTCATGGAGGGCCGCGACGTCGACCTCCTCCTCGGGCTCGACATGCTCAAGGCGCACCAGGCGTGCATCGACCTCCAGAAGAACGTGCTCCGCATCCAGGGCCGCGAGGTCAAGTTCCTCTCCGAGCACGAGCTGCCCGAGAAGGCGCGCGATAAGCCCGAGATGACGCCCGAGGAGGAGGCGGCGGCGCGTGCGGGGGCGGCGGGGGGTGCGTCGGGGTCCTCGACTGCGCCTGCGCCGCCCGCGCCATTCCCTGGTGGCGGGCACACACTCGGCGCCGCGCCGAGAGCTGCGCCACCGCCGCGTGCACCAGCGCCCAGCACGTCGCATCCGGAGGAGCACATCCGCATGCTGATGGACCTCGGCGCAACGCGAGAAGTCGCAATCAGCAGTCTTGACGCCGCCGGGGGCAACATCGATGTCGCCGCGTCGCTGCTGTTCTAGCTCTAGCTCCCGTTTTGCCGCTCTCCCAATTGCGATCTACAAAATATATTTATAGGGGTAACCGTGCTCGAGATTTCCATGCATGTAATTGTGTAGTGTACAATGTGTCTTCGAAACCAAAAGAAAAATACAGACTATAGAGTAACACGGGGGACAAGGGGAGTACATGCAGAGTCAGATGAGAGAGACACGCGTGCGGACGAGGCCGCCGCGCCAGTTGCGCGAGCCCGCGGAGCGGAGGTGCGCCCACTCGGCCTGCATGCGCGAGAACGCGTCCTGGATGTGCTCGGGGCGCAGCGCGGTGCGCGCCTCGGGCGGGGGGAGGAACAACGTGTTGACGGGGAGCGCCGCCGCCGTGTCCGCGTCCCGGTCCGGCGACTCCTCGCGCCGGCGCTTCTCCACGCCGCCCGCGACGGCGAGCGCCTTGCGCTTCCCGAGCGAGGGGGACACGTACTCCTCGCGCAGGTGCGAGTCCTCGAGCGACTTTTTCACGGTGAGGCCCGCGAGGGTGAGGGAGCGGACCATCTCGAAGGCGAGGAAGCCGACGATGTCGACGGTGTCGTCGCCGGCTTTGAGGTCGAGGTGTGTGGGGAGATTGAGGAACTCGCGGAAGCGCTTTGCTGGGAGGGTGTTAGTTGGTGTGGGGGAGAAGAGGGTTAAAACGGACCTTTGCGGTAGGTGAAGGAGGCTTGGCGGCAGTCGGAGTAGTGCTGGTATTCTTCGCGGGTCATTTGGCGCGTTGCGTCGTCGGCTTCCTGGGGTCGTGTCAGAAAACGAATAACGTATGGTCGCTATAGTCGCTATATTACCTTCAGACGCATCAACGACGCTTCGTGCGCCTCCATATCGTCCTCGTCCTCTTCATCGTCCGACTGGTGTCCACTCTGCTTGAGAACCTCGGAATATATCGTCGTGATTTCCCAAGGAAGCTTAATGGTGATTTTCTGCGCCTTCGTCGTCAGTTTCTCTACCCCAGTGTCAGCACTCTCGAAAAGTTAGAACCAAAGTGCACCATCTCCCCCGTCCTCCAGTGTTTCGACCTCCACGCCTCCGCCACCGTCGCCACCAGAGTCCTTCGCGTGCTTCCGCACGTCTTTCCACGAGAGATACGTTCGCAGTCGGTTGACCTTTCCCCGGTCATGGCGGATGAGGAATATAAGATCCTCTGCGGATAGATAGCGCGCGCCGCGACGCGTGGCAAGCGCTCGTGCCTGCACAATCTGCATCCAGCTAATTAGTCCCAGCAGCTTGTTCGCCTTAGTTTTTTCTTACCAGCTCAATAATTTGACCGCGGACAATGTCCTCCACCAGATTTACGGTCTCCGAGTTGGGGTCTTGGACCTCTCCGAACACGAACATCTGCGAAACCAACTGAGCTTCTTGAAACCGCAATGCACCGAGTCTTGTACCATCTGGGAAATTTCCTGGGTGTACTTGTACTCTCTGACGAGAATACCGCTGTCGAACAGGGTTCCTTTCCTCGCAGCCATCCTGAATTCATGCAGACAGTTTGCAGACGCAGTGGGAGTACGGAACTGGAAGCGGACCAAACAGAAACCAAATAGAGAATCGATTCCTTCCGCCGCATCTACAGAATGCCTGTCGCGTCCGTGCTCTCTTTTGAATCTCTCTCTCGGACACCCATCCTTAGCTTTCAGAGTACCAAAAACCTCATGGGCGGACGAGCTCGATGAAGCCGGTCAGTCCGCCACTTTTTCTCGGGCAAGAATTCTTGCTTGACCTTGCGCAGAAACCCCCAAGGACGACACCCCCAAAAACGAGGACTTCACCGACGAAAACGGCATCCGGACGACAATCGAATACACCGTGAACGAAGCTGGCAAGAAAGTTAAGGTGTGTGCGCTGCCGCTCTGACTCAGCCCACGCCCATGCAAAATGTGCGCTAGATCACCCGGCGGAGCAAGCGGGTGCTGCAAAAGTCCGTCGTGGACCACACCGTCGCCGCGCGGCTTAAATGGGCCAAGTTCGGGCACGAGAAGGGCAAGCCAGCGGGGCCGGACCGTGCGACGACGACTGTGGGCGAGAACGTGGCCTTGAAGATCAGCGCAGGGAATAAGGTGCGTTGTGGCCATTCGCCGCAGTTCTTTTTGTCTAACACAAGCGTATTCAGCACAACGAGGCCGAAAAGGTGGAGGAGGAGACCACAAAATCGAAGCTCGCAAAGGCGGGTGCGGGCAAGGTTATCTGCCGGCTGTGCAAGGGCGAGCATTTCACCGCCAAGTGCCCGCACAAGGAGGCACTTGCTGGTCTCGAAGCCGGTGCGTAACTTCCCTGACTCAATTTTCTCATCTGATAATATTACTGCCGTGCAGACGCCGCGGACGAAGACACGCCGGCAGAGGCGTCCGCGCCGTCAATGGGAGCGGCCAGCGGGTCGGGCAAGTACGTGCCCATCTGGCTGCGGCCCGGCGCGAAGGGGAAGGAGCCGTCCAGCGGCAGCGGCATGGGCCGCGACGAGCTGCCGACGCTTCGCGTTACAAATCTCTCGGAGGACACGCAGGAGAACGACCTGCGCGAGTTATTCGGCATCTTCGGGCGCGTGGCGCGCGTGTTCGTCGGCCGCGATCGGGAGACCGGCGCGGGCAAGGGCTTCGCGTTCGTCAGCTTCGAGGAGCGCTCCGTCGCGCAGAAAGCGATGGAGAAGGTGAACGGCAAGGGGTACGACAATCTCATTTTGAGCGTGCAGTGGAGTCGTAAGTGGTTTTGCTCCTTCCGCCGCGGTAGTTTGCTGATTTGGCTTTTCAAGAACCGAGGCCAGAGAAATGAGTTATATCTCTACCAGCCATTGTACATTGCTTATAGAACATGCTTCTACTTCGCGTTTCGCTTGCCTCGAGATCCATGTTCGTTTACGTCGAGATCTCGACCAGCCGTTGGTCTACGAGACGGACACAAGTGTCGCACCACCGACGAGACGCTGGGGCCTAATTCGACAGCTGGAGGTCCCGTGCTCAAAGATCTTTGTAGCTTTATCGTCGGAGGCCTACTTTCCTCGTCGGTACTGCCCTCGGAATCCTTCTCTTCGCTTTCGACATCCGGCTCGACGGAGTACACAATATTCGCCAAATTCCGATAAGTCGGAATGGGCGAATTTGCTCGTCACGCATTGAAGATAGTGCCATCGCAATAATCCGGGCGGCGGGACATCAGGCGCTTGCGGGCGAGGCGGAGAGGCAGGATGCCGGGAATTTATTAACGGCGATTGCTACTATCGTAGAATGAAGCATGAATGGCTAAACCAAACCTGGCTTGAATAGTCTCTTCAAAAGTATCGCAACGCGTTTTCTTATCCCCCAATTGCTTGAAATTCTACTCGGAACCCGCTGAGATAACTTTGCATTGCACTATCTTGGATCGAGACATTCATTTCAAGCGGTACAGTTACACGATATCCATCTATAACTTCAATAGTATAAGCACGGAATCTAAAGTGGCAGTCGAGTCGCGTCGGGCGTTCAAGGCGCAAGGAGTTGGGGTCATTTCGTGCTGGCCTTTTGATAGGAGGCGAGTCGTGGCAAGAAGGGGAACGAGGGAAAGAACGAAGAACGGAGCCTGAGATGCAGAGGGAGACCGGGATTCAATTAGGGGATTGGGGTTGAGAGATGAGACGGATTGGGTTTGAGGACGAAAAAGACGAGGTCGAAGAGCGCGGAGACGTTGTCTAAGGGGCGGGTGTGTGTTTGAATTCGGCGGTTTCGGGTGTGACCTTGATCTCGCCAGCAACGGAGTTCGCGCGGTCGACTCCAGGTTTCGCGGCTTCTGCGATCCGGAGGGATGCGATTTGGGAGGCAAGAGGGTCGGACTTGGATGCGACGGACTCGGTCGAGCTGACGGCGGGGAGCTGGGTGCGGAGGGCGGCTTCAAGGCATGTAAGTCATTGAACAGGTAAGTAGGATGCAAGGATGGCTGTACCGGTCTGCTGGGCGAGTAAACTCTGGACACTTTTCTCGAGGTCGGCCTTTTCCTCGTTCATGTCTTGGATGATCTTGTCGCGCTCGGCGAGGCCGTCTTGATCAGCGATGATGGTGTCGCGCCCAGCGATGATACTGTCTTGCTGGGCGATGAAAGCGTCGCGCTCGACGAGGAGGCCCTGTAGTCGGCGGACCTCGGCGAGGAGCCCCGAACCGATTTCAAAGGCGAACTCGACTCCACACTCTGTTCGCAATTCGATTAGAGGTATGGACAGCGGCGTAGGCAGTTGGTTACTAACCGGGAACACCGCACTTGCAGGGGACATTACACCGGGCTGCGGCGGCGTAGTTCATGGTGGGTGAGAAGGAGGGGGCGAGGATGAAGTGGTTGAGGACAAGAGGTGTTGAAGCCAAACACGGCAAACTAGTCGGGCGGGGATGATCTGAATCTGATCGTCAACTCTGCGCTGTCAACCGTCGACCACAAGGCAATGCTTGTTCCACCACTTGTCCAGAACCAATGCTGTCGTTCTCCTCCCCAAGCTGGCAAGCCTCCATCCTTGCGCAGAATCCCCGCGCCGGACTGCTGGGGTCCGGGAAGGCGCGGATGGCGTCCCTGATCGTTCCGCGGGTCTACCTCTCGGACTACTTTACTGCGCGCGATGAGAAGCAGCTGGCGCAGCTCAATATCACGCATGTAATCAGCGTCTTGGACCGCGAGCCTTCAATCCCGGAATGCATACCAACCGACTCGAAGCACCGATTGCTCATATCAATCGCAGACCGGTCGGACGCGGATATACAGCAGTATCTCACCCAAACGTCCGAGTTCATAACTGCAGCTCTGGCGGAGAGTGAAGACAACAATGTCCTGGTGCGTGAGATGCGCGTTATAACACACTCGATGTTCATACATGCGATGCCAACAGGTGCATTGCTTCCAGGGCGTGAGCCGCAGCGCGACTGTAGTATGCGGGTATCTAGTCGCCACCACGTACATGACCGCGTCCGAGTCCATCTGCTACGTGCAGTCCAAACGCGCCGTCGTGTGTCCGAACCTGGGGTTTCGCAACCAGCTGCAAGCGTGGAGTATCCAATTCTACGGGAACAACGCGAAACAGTCTGGGGGTAGCCGGGTGGCGCGGATGACGGACGGCATCGCGGAGCGCATACGGGAGCTCAAAGCTTCGGCTGGGGCGCCGCCCTCCACGGTCAAATTCAAGGCGAATACCGCCCGGAAAGGCTCGAGCTGACGGAGGGCGTGCCGTTGTATATGGGCTGTTACGGGCTCCGTAACGGAGGGCTGCATAGGATATATTATTATAGTGCCATTTAGGATGGTTGTATGTACCTTCGTACCTTGTACTTTTTCATAGATCGGGGTTGAGATCCAAATCTAAATCGAACAGCTGAGGCTGAGGCGCGCGCAGATCTTGTCTGTAAGGATTGGCACCATGCGCCAGATGTTGGCTTGCGTCGGGCGCCCTTGGTGGTGAGATGGTCGGAGCTGTAAAACGGTTAAAGGCGGTGAGAAGCAAGGCAAAGCAGACCGACCTCGTCCGACGGAATGTGTTTCTCCAAGCAAGCCCAGCGGCGCCTCTGCATTGAGCCGGCCACGGCGCATCTTCTCTTCGTTGGGAAACGGCGGAAAGAAGAGCGGTGGCGGAGGTTGCCCAGGAAGCGCGAGATCAGGCATATTCGGTGGCGCCGATGTGAATGCACTGAGGCTCTGTGCATAGGCCAAGAGCTCAGGATACGGAATAGAGGCTGTCAGAGCACGGTGAGCAAAACACCGAAGCTCGTCCGGAAGCAACCCAACCTTTCTTGGCCTGTTCGATAGATTTGATCCTCTCCTCCCCTTCCTCGATCATTTCCTCCAGTTCTCGTTTGCCTGCCTCCAGTTCCGTGCAGATTTCCCGCCACCGCCGGTCAAGCTCGAGTATTTCGTCCTTGAGGCCCTCGATTCTCCGCTGCTTTAATTGGTGGGTGTGGGCAAGATTCACAGCTGAAGAGAGCGCTTCGTCGCAGGCGATGAACGCAGAAAGCGGAGGCGGCGGCGGGGGCTTGGATTGGATGGGAGACAAGGAGAGGAAGAGGGTCTGCGATAGAGTCTGGAGTTCTGTCAAGGGCCCCAGCAGGGCCATTGACATTGAGGATTCAGACATACGGTCGTTCGAGCAGAAGAGGACGCGTTGTTTGGCAGCCAAATAAAAAGTTAATTATAGCTTTGCCTCCGCCGTCAACGCCAACTGGCCTGCAGCCTTCCTTCTGTCCGCCAGGCAACCCACTTGTGATACCAAGCGCGCTGGTATCCGCGCCATGCCGCGTCCGGACCCCGCAGAACTGTTCGAGCTCACAGAAAACGGCCAAGTGCCGTCTCCGATCACCCAGCAGAAATGCTTCGCATCCTACGTGGACGGGAGCACAATTGACTGTACGAATTTATACGCACTTGCATAAGTACTGGGCTGTATCTCTTCCGACTTCAAGGGCTCAGAGAAGAGGCGATTGAACGGGAACGCACGAATAATCAGCGTGCGCAGTATGGTGTTCGCGGGCTCCTGCTTCCCTGGTGCGCGTAATTGCCCCAGTTCCTCGGGAGAGTTTGACCCGGCACCGTAGGTTGGATGCTGCGCGAATGTGGCTGGTGGTCATCTTGACTGGGTTTGGCATTGGGCTGACAGGAGGATGGTTGGATGTACTCGTCAAGTGGTATGTTTCCAACTACTCGGTTCGATGAAGGTATCGACAAATATTGTTTACAGGCTTGGAGACCTCCGTGAAGGACGTTGCTCGTACGGATTTTTCTACAACCAAGTCGCATGCTGTAGCGGCGTAACCGGTGCGCCCCGCAGTCGACTCTCAATACAACTCAAAATGAGATTCTGTAGCTGGAGAGGCCTGCACGGAATGGCGCACGTGGAGTGAGTTCCTCGGAGTGAGGGCTGCACTTGCGCAATCCCTGCTGCACACCTTCGTGTACGTTGCACTTGCAGTAAGTACAAGTTACCATCTCTCGCCAAACCATTCTCAGTCTCTCAGGTTGCATTCGCTGGGAGCGCTGCGGTCCTCGTGAAGAGCTACGCACCATATGCGTTCCATACCGGAAGTGAGCCAACTCATTTACTTGTGTCTTGAGTTGAAATGGAACAGACTCTTTTAGTCCCAGAAATCAAAGCCGTGGGTTCCATCTACCCTTCGATCACCCGACACTCATCCAAGCATAGATCTTGGGAGGCTACGTCTTGACCGCTTTCCTAACCCCGTGGACCCTGCTAATCAAGGCCCTCGGTCTTGCACTTGCGGTCGCCTCGGGACTCTCCTTGGGCAAAGAGGTGCGCGGGGACGCCGCTTGCGATAGTGTACTGAGTACTGTATCCAGGGCCCGCTGGTCCATGTCGCCTGCTGCATGGCATACCTTCTCTCCCGCCTCTTCAAGCAATTCCGAAATAGCGAAGGTTTTCCTCAGCCCTCGTGCTTTCGAGTAGTACCTTAATTATCCGTTCAGCTCAGCAAAGAAAACTGCTGGCTGCTGCCGCCGCGGCTGGAGTGTCCGTGGCCTTCGGCAGTCCGTTGGGAGGTGTACTGTTTGGCCTCGAAGGTGAGGATCGCATTACCAAACAGGGATGATCAGCGATTCATTGCGTCGCATAGAACTCGATACGTTTGCGAACGAATCCGAAGTCATGTGGAGAGGGTTTGTGGCATCTGCTGTTGCTGCGGTCTCACTGCAATGGGTGAACCCGTTCGGAACGTCGAAGCTGGTGTTGTTCCAGGTGACGAGTGCGAGCGATACATGGCGCGCGTTTGAACTGGTACTTGCATGATTCTCGATTCCTTGTTCATTGAACCAAGATCTTCACAGGCTCCTTGGCTTACACTGGGCGTGATTGGGGTAAACTCTCTCTCTTGCAATTTTGCTCATTGATGTAACGTCGCTGCAGGGAGTTCTTGGACCGTTGTTAATCAAACTCAACGTCGAAGTCGCGCTGTACAGAAGAAACAGCGTGTTGAATGACTGGCCGGTTCTCGAAGTCGTCGGCGCCAGTGCGATCACCGCTGCTATAAGCTATCTAGTGAGCCTCGTTCTCTGACTGATCGGACGATCTCTGACTTTGGTAGGTGGTGTTTTCGCGGTAAATATATATATCGTCGATGGCGTACGCCTGCTTGCTGAATCATCTCAAGAGTTCAAGCGTCGGAATTGGTCGCAAACCTCTTCCAAGAATGTGATCCCGCGAAGATTGATTACCATGGCCTCTGCAAGTGTGTTAATCCATCCAGAAACCAATGACTACACTCATGATTTTGGCTCAGTCCGACCGCGATGTGGGAGAATGTGTTCTTGCTTATCCTGACCGCCGCCATCAAAATACTCTTGACTGCGTGGACCTTTGGCATGATGGTGGGGAACCATCCGCACAATTTCCGGTCGCTAATTCGACTTCAAGGTTCCCGCTGGCATATTCCTGCCCACCATCGCCATCGGCGCATGTCTTGGCCGAGCGGTTGGCTTGTTGACGTGAGCTGCACGCTCCTGCATGACTAGAGACTGACGAACTACACAGTCAAGGTTTACACCGAGCGTATCCTACCGCTTGGATATTCCTGTCGTGCCCGCCGGACCCCTCTGTGCGATGTGTTTCGCCTGGTTTCTACGCCGTGATCGGCGCTTCAGCCATGCTCGGGGGAGTCACCCGCATGACCAGTCAGTTTTACTACACTCGCCAAAACCGCTCGGAACTCTGACCTTCGTTCCTCAGTCTCATTGGTGGTCATCCTTTTCGAGGTCGGCTGTCCTATCCCGAATTTTATTACCAATTCTAACATTTCTTCAGTTGACCGGTGCGCTTTCGCATGTTCTCCCGATCATGATCAGTGTAATGGTCTCCAAATGGGTCGGCGACGCGGTTGGGAAGGAAGGGGGGATATATGCGGTGTGGATTGCCATGAGAGGGTACCCGTGGCTACCTCCCGTGGATTTTGAAGACAAGGGCGATACTGGAGCGCAGATCATGCGTCCTCTGGGTCGGCTCGTGGTGATTGAGGATGAACGAGAGACTGTCGCTGATCTGGGTGCGTTTCGATGCCATACACTTCTAGTGCCGTTCTTGATAGTTGGCTTTCTAGATCGTTTGTTGAAGGACCACGATTTCCATGGATTCCCTGTTATTCGTCGGCAGGAATTCTTGGGCTTTGTTACGCGAGAAAAACTGCGGTTAACCATCGGTGAGTTTCCTTCTGCGGCAGCGTATCTCTGCTAACTATACCACCAGCCCCGCTACTCTCCGAAGACTCTGAGAGATTCAAGCGCTGCGTCTTCTCGCAACGAAGCTTGTCGAGTACAGAAGAAGAAGTAGATTTCTCGGGCCTGCTTGAGGAGGTCGTGTTACAACTCCGACCAGAGGTGCCCAAAGAATTGGTTGTGAGCATGTTTCAGAAATTGGTATGCTTTCTTTGCTCTCTACTTCAGCCGTCTGATGACAGTAATGAAGAATCTGCGACAAATATTTTTTACGACTGGAGGAAAGTTGACTGGGATGGTGACCAAGTCTGACGTGGTCTCCCTTCTGACTTGTAATTTTCCTCACACGGCGGCGTTGGCTGCGGGGAGGCGGAGTTGGGAGTGATTAGTGTAAATCGTGTATTAATGCGTTTTAATCTCGGACGGTTTCTTCCGCCACATCTGGGCAAACTGAGATGGCTGCAAGCACATCGCGTTTCAGGTTGAAGGGTAAACACATGTCGTTATGCATCGAACAGCTCGGGTTGCCCGTCTGCTAATCCTCCGAAATAACAAGTAAGAGCCTTTAATTTTGACCCCATCCACTCTTCCTCTACTTCCACCATTTCCCTCTTATCCTCTGTGCCGACCGTAGGATCAGTGAGTAAAGCACCGATCTCACCCAGTCCGGTATTTCGCGGCAGATAATACGCGACATTGCGCGTTATCCTTCTGGTCAAGTGAAAGAGGTCTGCCCCGTGTATTGGCTGGATAGAAGCCAGCGTGTAGCTTGGGTGCGTAGGCTCTGCTTCAGACGAGGGCATAGGTTTGATGGGCGAAGAAGGCCGCGTGTCGCCTGAGATGTAGCCAGGGCCGCCCCAAGGGGGACTCAGAAAAACAACGTCAATTTTGCGAGCGTTGCTCGGTATTGAGAGATACGAATTGGCGAAGGATATGTAGTCCGTGAGGATAAACTCTATTCGGTCTGCAACCCCGTAGATCTGTGCATTATGGCGGGCGAGCGCGAGCCGCGTCGGAGAGACATCCAAGGCGATCACTGAGCCAGAGTTGAGAGTGGAGCTAGAGCGATGACTGGTCGACACACCTCGCTCGCAGGTCTTTGCGAACGCGATTGCATTTCCGCCGACTCCGCAAAACGCGTCGAGAATAGTGTCACAACGACACCGTTCGGCTATTCGATCCGCTACAAGCTCAGGAGTGATACTGTACCAGCCCTCTTCATCAAGGAGACACCCAGACGAGTATAAGGACAGAAAACGCGTCCGCTGGTTGAAATCTGGTTGACGCCGATCGGCCACAATGTCGAAAGAAATAGAAGCAGGACGGACATTTGTGGAGATGTTCTGGAACCTCGGAGACGTGCGTATAGTGTGGGACCAGTCCAGAGGCGTCGTATTTTTGAACCCATTGCGAATCCAAGCCTTCACTCGTCGGCGCAGCGACGGCAGTGCTATCGTTCGTTTTCCTCTTTTTTGCCGGAGGGGCATCAGTTTCTGGCCGGTCAGCAGAGCCCTCTTCGTTGGATTGCTGCAAGAATCGAGCGACACCGGCCAAACCTCCTCTGCGTTTGCCCATCGCGTCCAGCAAAAAGTTGGGAAAGAAATCGAGCGCGTGACTGTCACATCACACGCCCGCTTTTGTCAACTCACACCTCCAAAAAAAAATGTTCTTCATCGTTAGTCTTGTGAACCACGTCGCTTGTGCTCTTCCAATGTAGTCCTCTCTTTCAGAAAGAACTGACCCACACAATTCTCCTCCACCCGTCCTACTTCGGGCCTCGGATGTTAAGTTTTCTGGAGTCAAAACTGTATTCCGACGTCGAAGGCACCTGCTCAGGCCAATTCGGCTACATCATCGCCGTGGTGTCGATTCTCGACATCGGAAAGGGTATGGTTCTGAGTGGGAGTGGCCAGGCGGAGTTTATCACGCGGTACCGGGCCATTGTGTTCAAGCCGTTCAAGGGCGAGGTTGTGGACGGGGTGGTCAATAACGTGAACAAGGTCCGAGTCTATCTCGCGTCCTTACTGTTTTCTAACTGGGTGGAAAAGATGGGGTTCTTCGCGGACGTAGGACCGCTGACGGTGTTCGTCTCGCACCAAGTACGCTTCGCTTTCCTGCTTGTGCGATAGCGTTTGACAACTGTGCGCTGCAGCTTATACACCCGGATTTGAAATTCGATTCCAACTCGAATCCCCCGTCGTTTGCGTCCGTGGATCAGGTAGATTTATCCCTGGATTGAGTGTACGGTCCGCTAATTCAGCACAGATTATAGAAAAATCCACTCATGTGCGCTTGAAAATCGTCGGCACTCGCGTAGACGCCACAGAAATTGTGCGTCTCTTCCAAGTTCTCTTCGATGTGAGGCTAACCTGCCTCGCAGTTCGCTATCGGGACGATTAAGGAGGATCATCTGGGGGTCATTGACTGAATACTGGTTTACTTTCGCTCTGCTCTATCATGTACTCAATATTTGTAATTGTGCAATTCAGGTTTCCATTGTAATTAGAGAGAGGATAAGACAGGCTAGGCATGTGGGATAATGTACAGGATACAGAGTCGTTACAGTCGTACAAGACGTCAAATCAGCACACGATGGGACATTTCAGGTGAGCTGAGTGCCGAGTTCATAGCCTTGAGAGCCACTGAGACGACATTAATTAGTGCCGCGTATCTCAACAAGGAACAAGAACTTACGATTGGAACCGCGAACACGAAGACGAGAAAACTTGGAGTCTGTCGGAGAGCCCTTCGCGAACGAACGGGCAGTGGGGGATATGAGGTTCTCCTTGGGCAGGCGAGGAGATGTGGCCCGGGATGGGGAGCGAGGGGGGACGTCGATGGAGAGCGGGTGCAAAGCCCGACGCGTCGCTCGGTCCTCGCTGTGGTGCGCAGCGCTGTGTTCCGGAAGACAGTCCCAGATTGGGGGGCCTGCTGCGACCCATTTGCGCGGCAACTCCATCGTTGACGCCACATCGAGTGTGGAAGTGGACGCCTCTGGGTATGCTACGAGCGTGTTAGCCCAGTGTGCACCAAGAGGGATTGCATTCGCTTACAGAACGGAGCGAAGAGGAGGGTAGGCTCGGACTCGTAGGGCGCGTCGGCGAACCCTTGGATGTCAAGGTCCAGCTCGTCGAGCAGGTCGATGATGGTCATGGTGTCGTAGGACATGGTAGAACGATAGAAGAACAAAGGAGTAAGATGCAAGCAAGGGAGGAGGTTCCTGAAGGGCTAGCTTGTGGGGGTGGGTGGTTAAGGATTGGTACACACAAGGCCGGTCCCTTTATACTTTCAGAGTGATTTGCCACACGGGAGAAGCCGAAAATAGAAGACACGAGTCGCACTCGCTTTGACCTGCTTAGACGCCCGCTTTGGCCTCCGGTGACCAGATAAGAGACGCGTAGTAACGTTATTGTTCTGGTGTGGGCCCAAGCGTGATGTTGCAACTGCCCGGCGCCAGAAAACAATGGCGGAGCGGTTGACAGTCGTCCAGCGGGTTGCTAGAGCTGCCACAGAGGTTGACGCATCAACTGGCAAAAAACAAGGGAACAGTGAGAGTCGAATGAGCGCCGGTCAGCTCTCCTTGTTCTCGAGTTGCTAAGACTACTAGGGTCCCGTCAATGCCGCTGCTTGTTCTGAGGCCACGACAACGGAGCCTGGAGTACTCGAGATCATTGTGCGCGCGGAGAGGTAAGGATGGAGAGGTCTGAGGGACGACTGGCAGTGGTGGAAGGCGCCAACTTAGGCCAACTTTCATCAACTTTCGTGATCGACTCGTGTCAAATAAATCTGATCGTCGCTTTTGCTTGCTCTCAGCACAAAGATTGTGTCCCGTCGAGTAGAAATCTTACGGAGGACATGACTACTCTATGAGAACTGCTCCTTTCATATTGAATCAAATTATTCGAAAACTGCACGTCAAATCGATAAAATCATAGGTATCCTCCGTGAATGGTGAAGTGCACAAATGCACAGATTATCCAACCTTGACGCTGCAGGCAATCAAGTCGGATACGAATCAAGGGGAGGTAGAAAGCCGGAATCGAGGCTTATTTAATTGAATGCGGGATTCCAAGGGCAACAGTCAACTACAACGGTGTCTCGGCGCCAAAGCAGGGTATAAATCGTTCCAGTGCCTCGCGGGAGAGCCAATAACACTGGTACTCGTCCTACCCGAACACTACCTGCAAAGAAGCCCCCCGAACTTGCCAAGGAAGTATCAGCTGGTGGAGGCAAGACGAAAGGAGATCAGGAACCTGTGGCTGTCCTGAGTAACGTGACCTCCGATCATTGCATCAATTCTCGCGACGACGAGCGCACCTCCGCAGCGAGCAGCATACGTGTACCCTGTGCACAGAATGCATCGGCATTTATGCGCGACTTTTCTCTTTCTAATATCCCTACCATGTCTCCTCCTGGCACAGGACCCAGAGCATGCAATCTCCTCGTTCAAGAACCTCCCGTCAAGGTTGTTTTTCTTCGACGACACAACAGTGAGTTCTCCCAAGTCCTTTCGACGCGTGTACTGAACCGGTGTACACAGACTGCCATCTACCATGACGGCGTTGAAGGAAACGTATACGTGTCGTCCAACGAGGGCAAGACGTGGCGTCTTTCGGAGGATATCCCGAGTGGAGCGGCAGCCATGGTTATTGAGCATCCGTTCGACAACTCCTACGTGAGCTTCATTTACATGGGGTCGTGTACTTGTTTCCGAAATTTCCTAGGCATTTGTTCTGACGCGCACACGAAAACATTACCGGACCGAAGACCGCGGAAAGACTTGGAGGTCTTTCGAAGTACCCATTGCCCCCGCAGTCGTCGCCAGGCCACTCTCCTTCCACTCCGATCCCAAGAAGTATGGGCATATTCTCTACCAGGGTACGGCGTGTGATAAAAGCGGTTGGGGGGCCATTTGCCACGACGAGGTGAGTCAGAGTAGCTTCTCATTGCGTGGCGTTCGCTCACTTACATTATAGACATACGTGACGACGGATGCGTTCAGTTCGACGCCAAGTCTACTTCTGGAGGAGACGTCACGGTGCCAGTTCGCACACAGCAGTGTCGACTTCAAGCACGACGCGCATTCAGACCTGATCTATTGCGTGGCGTTCGACACCAAAACTACCAACGGCGGTCATATGCTCTCTTCTTCCCGTCTCTTCTCCAGCACGGACTTCTTCAAAACGAAGAAGGTCGAAGAATTAGGCATCGGGAAGAATGCTAAAGGCGTCATTGCCTTCGCCATCGTATCCAAGTTTGCTGTCGTTGCACTCAAGGATATGGCGCCAACAAGTCAGGGCGATATGTTGCTCTACGTGACGGTCGACACCAAGACCTGGGCCAAGGCCCAATTCCCCCATGCCTCGTCAGCTAAACTCCGGGAGAATGCCTACACACTCGTCGAATCCACGACCCATTCGCTTGCTGTCGATGTTGTTCTGCAAGACCAGGGAACCATCGGGACTCTATTCGTCAGCAATTCAAACGGAACGTTCTTCGTCCAGAGTCTCAAGGACACCAACCGGAATGAGATGGGGTTCGTGGACTATGAGCGCATCTACGGTATTGAGGGTGTCGGTATCGCCAACGTCGTCATGAACGCGGATGATGTCGAGGGCAGAGGGGAGCCGAAACAGCTGAAATCCCTCATCACATTCGACGATGGGAGCACATGGCAACCCCTCCGTGCTCCCTCCACGGACAGCGGAGGCGCAAGGGTGTCGTGCAACACTGACGATGT
The DNA here is from genome assembly GCA_029449255.1 of Mycena polygramma. Lineage (NCBI taxonomy): Eukaryota > Fungi > Basidiomycota > Agaricomycetes > Agaricales > Mycenaceae > Mycena > Mycena polygramma. The sequence continues at coordinate 317,058 of JARKID010000087.1, read as the reverse complement.
GGAAACCTGCTCTTTGCATTTGCACTCCGTCACTGACGCGCATAACTTTGGACGCGTATTCTCGTCTCCTGCCCCTGGTTTCGTCATGGCCGTAGGCTCGATAGGAAACTCGCTTTTGCCTTACGAGGAGAGCGACACCTTTCTGAGCACTGACGGCGGGATCACTTGGACCATGAGTCGGAGGGACGCGCACAAATACGAGTTTGGAGACTCTGGGAGTATTTTGGTCCTCGTAAATGATGAAGAAGGGGTCAGCGAAATTCGCTACTCGTTGGACCTGGGGAAAAACTGGTACGCAGTGTGCTCCCGCATATTTACTTCACACTCACGGTAACGTCTTTGCAGGAAGACCTACAACATTGGTCTCAAGCTGCGTTCCCGCGCTCTCCTCACATTACCCGATTCCACATCGCAGAAATTCATCCTCCTCGGTCAAGTCGCGCGCAAGGACCAAAATAATGAAATCGGTCGATTTGTCACCGTGTTCCTGGATTTCGCGAACACGAGGAAGAGGCAATGTGGAGAGAACGACTTCGAGAAATGGTATGTAAGATCAGCCAACAGTCAATGTCTTATGGGACACAAGGTGCGTGCGATCACCAACCCTTCGTCGCAAACTGAGGGTTTTGCGGTTTAGCAATGGTACAAGCGACGCAAACCAGATGTGGATTGCTACGTCGGGGAGAAGTTCACGGACCCAGTAGAACATGAAGATAACTGCCCGTGCACCGACGCCGATTATGAATGGTAAAGCTTTCGAATGTCCATCTTGTCAGCCCACTAAATGTTTTCAGTGACTACAACTTCGTGCGGGACGGCGACAAATGTGTACCCGTTGGACCCGAACCGATTCCTGCCGGTATATGCAAGACCACACAAGGGGAGTACATGGGCTCTTCTGGGTACCGGAAGATTCCCGGCAACACTTGCTCTGGTGGAACAAAGGACGAGAAGGTGCCGAAGCCTTGCTCACAAGGTATCGTATCGTCTCCTTTGTTTCCCATAATTCTAATTCACGGTGTACAGCCCAACCTCAGGAAGGGGATATTATCCATCAAACGGTATGTCATGGAGCTCTGTATGCCATTCACTGCTAATCGATCTTGCAGTTCCCATTCCCGAGTCAAATTGTTCAGCACGCATATTTCAAAGAGTCGACAGTAAGTGACTGTGCCGCGTAGACCAACCACACGCTGACCGTGGTGTCTCAGACAATTATTGTTCGTTTGGAGGACCACAGTATCTGGCAATCGAGCAACGAAGGCTACACGTGGGATCAGAAATTCCCGGAAGAACGCTTTGTGGCATTCTATCACCATAAATACAGCTCAGGCCGGGCGTATCTTATCACGAACAGCAACAAATTCTATACCACAACGGACAGTGGGCGTACATGGAATCCCCTCCTTGCTCCGACGCCTCCCAACACTTTCCGTGCTCAGGTCCTCCGGTTCCATCCCGACTCCGACCGACTCATCTGGACGGGGAACAAGGATTGTGACGGGCCGCTTGCTCGGAATTGCCATGCGGAAGCACAGTATTCTCGGGACAATGGACGGAAATGGACGTTCGTCGAGAACTACGTCGTTAATTGCGCATGGGCCAAGGATGCTCGGCTGGATGCGGATCCCACGGAGATCTTGTGCGAGTCGTATCGCGACAAGACGGGCTCGCAACGGTTCTTCCAATCGGACAATCCCTTGTCGCTCGTAGAAGGATCAGCTTTCTTCACCAAGAAAAAGAAACTCTTTGATCAAGTTGTCGGCTTTGCCAAATTCTCAGAATTCTTGATTGTCGCAGAGGTGAGGAAGGCGATGTATTCAAAGTTTGGAGTCACTGCTAACACCTTCGAAGCTTTTACCTGAAAAACGATCATTGGACCTTCAAGTTTCACTCGATGGCGTCAAGTTTGCCACCGGAATGTTCCCTCCTAGCATGCACCCCGAGGCTCACGTGAGAGCGGTCTGTACAATGATCCGCTTGACCATTCTCATCTATTTTTCAAGGCTTACACTGTTCTCGAATCGAGTACTGGATCTTTGTTCCTTCACATGACCATGTCGGAGCCGCCAAATCCCTACTGGGGCAACATTCTCAAGTCCAATTCCAACGGAACATACTTTGGGCTCTCTATCGAGAACGTGAACCGGGATGACCGAGGCTTCGTCGATTTTGAGAAGATGATCGGGCTCGATGGAATCGCTTTGATCAACGTCGTCGCAAATCCTCAAGAGGCAGCTCTAACGGGCCGAAAAGCGCTGCAGACGAGGATCACCCACAACGATGGTCTGTGTTCGCGAAGGAGGGTTAGAATTAAGCTAATATGACACTGCAGGCGGTACGTGGAAGCCGTTGGTACCTCCGAAGAAGGACTCGCATGGCAATGAATACGAATGCAAAGGCACCAAGTGTGCCCTCCACATTCATGGCTACACCGAACGGACCGATCCTCGTGCGACTTATAGTAGTCCTTCTATCGTGGGATTGATCATGGCCGTCGGTAACGTCGGGGAATCTCTCGCGCCTTACGACCAAAGCGACACTTTCCTGAGTCGCGACGCCGGATTTACGTGGGAGGAGGTGCACAAGGATGCCCATCTGTGGGAGTTTGGTGACTCCGGGTCGATCTTGGTCATGGCCAACGACGAAGAGCCTACGGACCATGTCTTGTTTAGCACAGACGAGGGGCTGAATTGGCGCGAGTACAAGTTCTCAGAGGAGAAGATGCGCATTCAATCGATTATAACGGTGCCGTCCGACACCAGTCGTCGCTTCATCCTGCAGGGCATGGTTCCTCGTACCTCGTTCTCCACTGTTGTCCATCTGGACTTCACGGCTCTCACTAACAAGCAATGTAAGCGGAAGAAAAAGCTGCCATGTCTTGTGCTGATTTGTTCCTCTTTAGGCGTCCTTAGCGTGGATGATCCTGGGCACGACGATTTCGAACTATGGAGTCCCAGCGAGGAGCGTCAAGAGCAATGCTTATTCGGGAGACAGGTCGAGCCGCACTTGCTGCTTCCTTCCAGCTACTGACGATTGTTTAGACACTTTACCACCGCCGTGTCCGTAACACCAACTGTGTTGTTGGCAGTCAACCCAAGGCCCAAGAACGGATCGAAAAACATTGCATGTGCACCAAGTCCGACTTTGAATGGTCTGTTGCATTTATATGAAGAGCTGAAGTGTTGCTCACGACATCTCAGTGAATTTAATTACTACAAGAACGAGGATGATGAGTGTGTCCTCGCTCCTGGGACGACTCCGTTAGGCAACGACGACTGGTGTCGGGGCAATGAAGATTACTGGTACGAGCGAACTGCATACCGGAAGATATCCTACTCGAGTTGTGAGGGCGGCGACCGGCCCGATAGGGGTGACCGTCACCAATGCCCGGGCTTTGCGGGGCATAGCGGGTTCTTCTGGTTCATGGTAATCATGTTCCCAATCGTATTTGTGGCGACTGTGGCATGGTGGTATTACAACCGCAGTGGTCTGGCTCGCGGGTACGTCTCTCTTTCATAGCCGGCTACTGTCTTCCCTGATCAGAACTTTTTAGGACTATTCGTTTGCCGGGAGACGGGTCAGGGTTCGGCCACCACTCGGGCGGTGCGCTGGACACGCTTGCGTCTATTCCTTGGTTCCTTATTGGAATCACTGGGATTGCGTGGGAGTGGACAACGTCCCAGTTCCGAACGGCCTTCCCTATTCGCAGGGGATATAGAAACATCCCTGTGGACGAAGACGCGCAGATACTTCGCTTTGAAGACGAGGAATGAAATGAAAATGAACAGTGACCGCTGTGGAGCTGATTCCATGTTGTCCCTTTCTGTAGACTAAAGTATGGCTTTTTAAATTATTTGTGTTCGATCTACATATGTGTACTTTTTGCAATTGAACGGATTAATTGATGCATGGAGAGAACAGGAGTACCCCTCGTATGCTTTCTGTTGTTCTCTGGCTTTCTCGACATCCCCACCATCCATCAATATCTTCCTAATTAGGTTTTGATCGTCCACGTCGCCTTTCGCTGGTTTGCGTGTACTTTTTCCTCAGAGCCCTTACCATGAATCCCGCCGTACAGAACCTCGTTATATCCCTCGGGGTTATGCAAGGTTGACCCAACCCTTCTCGGCTTGCCGGTTCCCTGACACGTTTCTCCAGTGGCCCGGAAAATCCCCTTCGACGACCCAGACGTTCTCAACTATGTTCGAATTGGATACGTCGTTGTCCAAGTTATTGTCCTGGGCGTTTACTACTACATCTCTATGGCCGTACGACGCACTCCCCTTTCTTATCTCGATCTTCCTGACGTCTCTGGCAGATCAAGTCTAAGAATGACCAGACTGTGCTTAAATACGGTGGGACTAGCTCTCAGCAATTTCCTGCATGATGCTCACATTCTCGCAGTGGATGCCCCTAGTCCCATGGTGCGTTTCCCATACTGGTCCGGTTCTGGTTTCTGTATGAACATGGAGTAGTCCCAAGAACCGGGCCAACTTGTCACAACCACTGTACGAGATTACGACCTCTCGGAGGTATCGAAACTCGTGCGTGCCTCCTTCTGTTGACGCTGGTTCCCCGCTGACATCCACTTGAACCAGCTGCGCTCCGTATATATGGGAGTCGCGATGATGGCCTTCCTGCACGGCTACATGAAGTTCACCCAGCCGCTCTTCGTACAGGGCATCATGGGCTTGAAGGGCGTGTACGAGGCGATCCCCGTCAAGGTGCACTTATTGGGACAGAAGGCGGAGGGAGACCTCAAGCGGCCTTGGAAAGCGGCGGGCGGCATGTTTGGCGCAGGTCAGTTCTATTTCAAGCTCGATGGTGCATATTTTCCGACCCCGAAATCCACATAGCTGCTGGCGGTCCTCAGACTGACAACGCTGCTATCACGGAGGCGGAGAAACGAGTTGGCGGGGCAAGCAAGAAGGACGATTAAATTATTACTGCGTAATTTAATGCGAATCTTCGGTGAGTCGCTTGACTTGAATTAGCCAGCGTTGTATGCTCAGACGCTTCCCCAGTTGTCAGAAAATTACTTACTCGATCAAGTTTCTCTGGACCGATAGATGGGCTTGGATTAATGTATTCTGCGTATACCAGGAACGTCTCTGAGTGTACTTCCCACAGTCGAGCGCATCAATTCAGATTTAGACGCCAGGCTAAGCGAAGCTCCCAAAATGGATTCTCAATGTCCTCGAAAGTCTCGACAAAGCCGAGAAGCATCAACTCCGGATAAATCTATTTGGCAACCCCCCGTGCCAAAAGCACGGGGCTCTAGTGCAGTGCCCTGGCAGCCACGATGCCCATATATGGGCATCATGTATGCCACTTTTCCGGCAACCGGGTCCCACGCTCTGCTCTTCTCTCCGGCGACGTTCTCTCCATCCTCAATTGTCCTCCCTCCCCTCTGGCTTCTATTTCTCGACCCTCTATGGACACAGGCCTCAGATCAGTCATAATCCCGCCGCTTCTGTCCCGAAACCACTGGTCAAGATCTGTGTAAAAGTCCGTGCAAACTCAGCTTGCATATTGTTGTCCATCTGAATACTGCGGGACTTGAAGGAATTTACGACGCATGGCACTCTACCCACATCATGGACTGGGATGTGTTTTTGTGTCGATGGTCGAGTTCCCGCATGGTGTAAAGAATGAGCTCCCGATACGTCACGCAAGACTTCAAACTGGTGCGTCTCTCGTTCTTTCTTTCTTTCTTTTTTCTGTGCTTCTTTGTAGAATTCTTTTCATCTGCATTTCACTTAGTCCAGAAGGAGAGGTGCCGCAGTGCGTACCTCAGGTCTCAATCGCTATGCGGCAGCTGACTCTCTAAAGCCAGGCTCTTTCCGCTCATGCCCCGGGTGCTAGGCGCACTCCGACGTGCTGGCTACTCGCGGACAACAACGGCAATGCGCCGCCGTGTTTTCTGGCACAACGTCAGCGCGATAAGTCAAACGGAGACCATACGCACCAGTCGCCACCACTTGCATCCACCCTCCTCGCGTGCGGCCATTGCACGGATCCCACGGAATCAATCCTGGGGTCATTGCCTGAGACGCGGCAGCGTTGCCTCCTGCGCGCTCCAGCGTTCTCGCGCCCGGTGCCGAGACAGACAGGGTGCATGGTGCAGGACCCAGCGCACGGCGGACGTGCATCGCCAGCGGTGCAGAGCAACATGCCATTCACCGGCAGTACCAGCACGCGTGCTAATGGAGGTAGTGAACCTTGTCCACTCAAGGCCGGACGTCGGCATAGCGGTGTCGCGTAAAAGCAATGAATCGCTGCGGACACCTGTTATTGCCTTGTGCAAACCGCGCATTGTAATAGGAGCTGCGGTGCTCGCAAATCTCCGACCCGAGTTCACAACGAGCTGCGTGGTGAGTTTCATTGATATTCGTACTTTCCCCGGGCGGCGGCGCGTAGCGCCGCCCCGAAAAAAATGTCCACAGACCCGTAGATCTAGTCTTACTACGGCCCTTGCTAGCCCAGGGTGTAGACATCGTAACCGAGCTGAATAAATCTATGGCCTGAGTATGTACTGAGTGCGTCGGGCGGCGTTGAATGTATGAAAAACGAATGCTGGCTGAGGCTGGGAAGGCTCGAACGCGCGAGTATTTGAATGATGGCAAAAAGAGCTCGACATGCAGACGTCATAGACGGCTCCGCCACATTAATATTTATAACACCCCACCGTTGACCCACTCAACCCAACTGTGGCCCGAGTATTTGAATAGCTTTCTATTCAAATACTTGCCAGGACATAGCACCAGAGCCAAGCACGGGGGTTGCTGCTATCTGGCAACCCCCCTTTGTCAGCTTATTCTCGATGGCGGCTGATGGCGCGAATGCCAAGCGAGATGGCGCGAAGTCGTCGGCCTTCCCTGTGGCGCATCTCCCCTCGAAATACTGTTGAAAAAAAAATCCAGATCAGCGTGAGAGGGGTCTGTGAAGACCATGGATTTTTTTCACGCCTCAAAGTGAGCAGGAGAACACTGGATCTATCAAACGGCTCACCTGTGAGTCTGTGACCATCAAACGGCTCAAAAGCCTTCAAAAATGGACCGAAAAACGAGAAAAAAAAAGAAGATGGACGAGGGTAAGCCTACAATCGATCCCGCCCAGCTTGCAGCGCGGTACATTGTCTTGCTCGATGCTGAGGGCGGCGGGAGACTGATAGATAAAGCCTCTAGTGAGCTTATCTTATCTCTTCGGGGGTTGCCAAATAGAAGATCGCTATTTGGCAACCCCGTACTCCTGGCACGGGAGGTTGCTAAATAGATTTATCCATCAACTCCACCGACTGTTCATCTTTGCCGTTGCCAACTCGAATACAACGTCGACCTTGTCCGACCCGGCTCCTCCCTTTGTGTCTTTTGTCTCGAGTCTTTGCTTCCTTGATGATCATCACCCACTGTGGACCCACAACACGCTATTTACTCTCGCGCTATGGCTTCGATTGGGAGAAACAATAACGCCCTTGTCTTTCACGATCAGCTACCATGGTTTAAAAACTGAGTATGCAACCAACTGTGAACCTCACAGCGCAGTCCCTCTCCACTCCCATTTAAATCATGACACACTATTCAAACCACACTTGTGCGTCGCACTACAGGTTCGTGTTCCCCCTTCAACCTGCCCTCAGCTCATCGCTGATGTCTGTTCAGGTTGGCGCGGACAACGCCCAGTCACGCACACTATCATAAACTACAACGTCAACATACGCATTATCACTATCACGGTATTTACTCACTCGCTCCTCGAGCGTCAACACACGAACCTAACATCATTCTCTGTAGAATCAACGCACGCTTGCCACAGCTTCACGCGCTTCTTCAAACGAATCAAAAACAGCATTCTCGCCCTGCTGCGACGACTCACACCTCAAAGCAGACCCCACAAACCGATCGGCGTGCCGCGGCGGCTGGGTTGCCTCATAATTTACGACTAGAGCCCCTGCATTCATCGACGACCCCTAGTGCTATCTATATATATTATCGTTGTACTTACCAGTGACCAATCTACGCGACCGCGATCCTTTCTAGAGAGAAAAGCTCTGCCTCGCGAACGAAGGAGAGGACTAAGCTGCAGTCTCAGTCCCAACAGGCAATGTCATTAGTTTGCGGCCAGCGTTTCTGGCACAGTATGACATCAACAGAAACATTTTCGATCACCAAATGCCCGGCTGCGAAAATATTTGCACTTGCTTAGAGGGGATCTTTAACTCAGACAAGGCAAGGATCGAAGTGTGATATCGACGCACGGTTTCAGGTCCCTTCAGGAACGTCGGTGGAGTCGCATATTCCAACACAAGCGGTGTATATGATTTTTTTTCCCGGCAAACATTATTAGGTTCCTGAGTTTGGGATATCGCTTCGAGCTTCAAGTGGTAGTTAGGCCTGGTTAGGTTTGGTTGAACATCTAGAATTCGTGATAGGGGCCTCGCGTACAGCCACTGATCTCCTCCAAGTCCGACCTCTTCGTTGGCGGCAGCTCTCGGCACCGCCCAAAAAAAAACCAAAAATGGCCCTCTAAATCTGGCAGTAGCAAGATTTGGGTATAACATGGTATCTTGACCCTCCGACCCTCTTAGACGCAGGGAAATATTGTCAAGTCCAAGCCAAGCAGTAAATGTTTAGCCGGGAACAAACCTGATAACCGATGGACGTCGATGGACCCCTATTACGGCCCCCTGGTTGCCCTTAAATATCGTTCATTCATTCGACTTGGATCCCGACCACCATGCTGCTCAAGTTGCTGTCTTTCACCCTGCTGGCCGTCGGTGCGTCTGCGACCAAGATCACAACAGACAGCAGCGTTGCGTCGGGCCATACATTTGATTATGTGCGACTGCCCTGCTTTTTCCTTCAATTGCCTCTGATCATCGGTCTAGGTCGTCGCAGGGGCTGGGTAAACCATACGCTACTTTTCTCGGCGGCCTTATTCATAATATAACCTTCTGGCAGTCTTTCTGGAATCGTCGTCGGTACCAAGGTTTGGCAATTTGTCCAGTCGCGTGCCGAAAAATAACGAATGGAAAATAGTTGGCCGCTAAGGGATACAAGGTGCTACTCATCGAAGCGGGCAAGGACCTCCAGGTACGTCGTCTGTTCGTTCCCTGAAATGCTCTTCATATCTAAGTTTCCCAGAACAACCCTTCCATATACAATGCTGAACTTCGAGGGAGTGAGTCCTTTCCCCCTTCCACTGGCATTGTATGTTTACGTGCCTGGACAAGACCTGAACAACGACCCGGCGACTGACTGCAACTGGCACTACGTCGCCAGTGATGTGAATGGCTCTGCCCTTCCCATAACGATTGACAGCGGAAAGTGCATCGGTGGAGGCTCCTCGATTGTAAGTCGCTTTAAAGTCCCTTGAACAACCTGGCTCAGTTTATGCGTATTCAGAACGGCATGGTGTGGTATCGGTAAATATCTTCGGCAGCAACATCCAGACATACCACTGAGACTTTCGTTAGGCCAACAAGCGCAGAACTGGATGCCATTGAACACCTCGGGAACCCCGGCTGGAACTCTGACAGTCTTTTCCCCGTTAGCCTCATCGTGATATCCACTCTTTCTTATCTGACCTTGAATATCTGTAGTACATGAAGGCCATCGAACACAACCATCCCCCATCCGCAGCACAAAGAGCGGCCGGTGCCGACTACGTTCCAGAATACCATGGCTCCTCGGGGCCCGTCAACGTCTCTTTCCCTGTTCCGATGAGAATCCCAACAGCACAGATCATTTACAAGGCTGCCATAGCTTTGGTTTTCGGTATCCGAGACAGCCCTGACCTCAGTGACCGCAAAGGCAGCATCTCCGCCTCCACGTATGTTTTTCTTGCACCTAATTCTTCTTACGAGCGTTCGAATGTTTCTATAGCTCCTGGACAATTTGGTGGGACCCCGTCGCGAAGATCACGCGCCGCGCGTCAGCCGCATATTCTCTCTTGTACCCGAAGTCGAAGCAACTGCCCACCCTCACCGTCTTGACCGAGCACAAGGTTGCCAAAGTCATCTTTGACAAGAAGATGAAGGCGACTGGATTGCAGTACGGTCCAGCTAGCGGAGGAGCACTCCACACCGTGAGCGCTAAATATGAAGTTCTCCTTGCCGCTGGCAGTCTTGCCGTGAGTTTTTTTTTTTGATACGTCTTCACCTACTTGCTCTAATTAGAGACCACTAGACTCCTCCTGTGAGACCTCCTCTTCCAGGCCTTTTATTTTGGTCTAACACTCATTCGGCAGATTTTGGAACGTTCCGGCGTTGGCAGCAAATCGTAAGTCCCGTTTCCTAGAAATTTTGACGAGTCTCACCTCCCGCAGCATCTTGAAGCACGCTGGTGTCGAACAACTGGTGGATCTACCGGGTGTTGGTTTAAATCTGCAGGATCAACCGGGAACGGGCCTTTCAGCACTCGTGCAGTCAGCCAACGACTCGAATACTTTATTAATCGATAATGTAATTCGATCATCATCCCCTCATCCATCTTGCTCACGCCTTGACAGCGTAACATTTTCGCACCAGGTTAGCCCGGCCGGTGCATTCTCACTGTACCGACTAACAACTGTTAGTTATCACATTGGCCAATATCGATCAACTTTTCGGAAAACGTATGTCATCTTTTTTTCTCTTCCTCGTCGAAAAAAATGCTTACGAGAACTATTCCAGAATCCGCCACGCTCTCTTCAAGTCTCCAAAAGAATATTGCAACCCGCGCCAAGGCAGCAGTTGCCGCCGGCACGGAAGCGAATCTCGACGGGGCCACTGAAATGTTCACCACAGTCACCAATCTGATTACCAAGAACAAGATGCCCATAACGGAGCTCGTATCCGAGTCGTACCCAGCGGTGATGACTTCAGTCTTTGTTCGTGCTCTTGGTTCACATTCTCGCCCATTTCCCCCATCTAATAACTTGCCAGTGGCCACTCACCCCACTCTCTCGGGGCCACATTCACATCAATTCTTCAAATGTGAGTACATCCCAGCTATCCTTCATCCGGGACTCATTGCCGCTAGCCCTTCGATAGTCCCGTCATCACTCCCCGATTCCTCTCGGACGAATTTGACGTCCAAATTGCGGTTGCGATATCCAAGAAGGCGCGCTCGTTGTACCGGACCGGCCCATTCCAGCCGATTATATCCCAGGTTGTCGTGGATGCGGTTCCCGATAACGCGACGGATACCGAATGGGCTGCGTGGTATAAGAGCACCTCATTTGTGAGCCCACCTATTTCTACGTTTACATTTCCCTAACTTACGGCTCTACAGGGCGCTTCGCACTGGGTACGCTAACTCGCTTTACCGATGATGATCCAGCTCTGACCTTGTACAGATGGGATCGTCCGCCATGCGTCCCCGCGCTTCGGGTGGTGTCGTTTCACCCAAACTCGAGTACGTCAAGCAACGAGGCGGAGGAATTCTCGACTCATTCTTTCTTCCAGGGTATATGGTACCACGGGACTCCGCGTCGTCGATGCCAGCGTAATCCCCTTCCAAGTGACCAGCCACACCATGTCGACGATCTACGCCATCAGCCAGAAGGCTGCGGATATTATCTTGGCCGCCCGCTCATAATATCTTTATTCATAACTCATAACTCATCATCATACATACCCTTGCCCACACTTGGAATCAGGAATCATTGCTTTAGGTTCTTTCTTATGCTCAGGACCAATTTGTAGTAGGAACGACATGGACAGTAGCAGGAAGTAATGTTCGTATTGCGGTAGTCAGCTCCTGATAATTGCTCGCTTCGCTCGCAATTATTCGCTAAAGGGCAACACTCGGACCGCAAACAAGAACAAATTCTGCCCGACTTTTTGATGGCGCAAAAAGAACAGCTTCAAACTCATTCAATATGGGCTGGATGGACTCTATCTCCTGGAATAAGAATGGTGTCGTGATAGACTTGGATATGGCCAAAGTACAGGTCAATAGAGGCTGACTTGACCAGTTTTTAGACTCGTCGTCTATGCCACCAGGTCACGTGCAAGTTTCGAAAAGAAAAAGAAAACAATAAATTCGCATTCGAAGCGAGCACCCGGCGCGGTCGCGGATCCATATTATAGATCAGCTTGAAGTAAAAGATGAACGCGCCTGAAACGCGAGCCGAACCAGCGAACATGTGACCGCGTGCCAAACGCGGATTCAATTTCTCCCAGTTCGGAATTCCAACCTTCTCCGATGCGCGTACTCTCCAGCGTTCTCCGCTCGTCCGCGCGCTCAACCATCGCGCACAGATCTTTGCCCGCCGTCCCCCGCACCCGTCTTTACAGCGACCACCCGCAGGAGACCTTCGAATCCTTCACGGAGCGCTATGTCGAATTTTTCAACAAGGCGGAAGACATCTTCGAGGTCCAGCGCGGGCTCAACAACTGCTTTGCGCACGATCTCGTCCCGGCCCCCTCAGTAATAGAAGCCGCTGTGCGTGCGTCGAGGCGGGTGGATGACTTTGCGACTGCCGTGCGCGTCTTCAACGGTGTCAAGGTCAAGGTGGAGAACAAGAAGCAGTATCAGGAATACTTAGAGGAGCTGAAGGGTGTCCGGGAGGAGCTTGGTGCGTTTTATGGCCGGCGCTCCGCGTGAGGGCTGACATCCGCTGCTTTGCGCAGGGATAACATTAGAGGAGGAGTTATACCCAGACTCGGAATGGGCAAGTAAAAATTAGTGGGCTCTTCCTACAGTGCGTCTATCATCATTGACGTACGCCGATCTAACCTTTTTCTCGGGTCGCCGCCAGTCGCGCCACAGCTAATCGATGACGAGCGTCGCAGTCGCTTCCTGTAATAGCTGTCGTTCGCAGTTCATCGAGAAATACCAAAGCGAGCGTCGTCCTCGTCGTTCTGCATCGGCCACCACCTACATATCTTTTCGCCCTTCGATTGCCCGTCTTAAACCTGACTTCTGTCCGACCAGAGAGGTGGCATCGTCTGAGTTTGGTTTTGCGGTCCCTACACATGCGACGACGCCTCGGTAATTACCCGGACGAGCACAAGACTAGCAGGTGAAAGTTGCGCTACTTATGATTATCCACCATGAAACTCCGAATCCGAGTTCCCCGAAGGTGCAGCTCAGGAACCTACAGTGCCGATGTGCCTCGGAGGCTCAGCCTTAATGACATTCCGAGACTCTGACGTGCGCAAATCTCGAGCGACCATGCTACCGTTTTTTTCCGAGCTGATTATTTTGCGTCTCCTGACCTCGAATGTTGCTGATCATCCTGATCGCGTCCCAAAATGGAAGGTGATATTTGTGATTCTGCGCGTTTGTCCATGAAGCACCCCGCAGGTACCATGCGTGTTGAAAGATTCCTCCGGTCCATGGTCGGTATAAAACTAGCGCCATCGTTTTGGTGGGGCCAACCAGCATGTTACCGACTCTTTTTCTGACCGCCATGGGCATGGCCCTTGGCTCTGCACCGCTGGTTTCATCTCTGGGCACGTCTTGCACGGCTCCCCTTGGGGCTGGAACGTATGTCTCCAGCAAGGATCTCGAACTGGCACTGACTTTTATTTCCAGTGCCGCGCCGGGCGACCCGTTTTGGATGCAAAGCATTAAACATCAAGGGCTTTCTGCTTTCAACGCCAACCCGTCATCATACCAAGTCTTCAGGAATGTGAAGGATTTCGGAGCCAAAGTGAGGAAATTTTTCACCTGCAACATTGGTCCTCCAAATTGATTATGGACTGTAGGGAGACGGAGTTACGGACGACACCGCAGCCATCAAGTACTCCTTTACTCCATTTATTAGGGTGTACATTCAATGCAGTTCTATAGCCTGGCGATCAGCACCGGAAGCCGATGCGGAGGAACGCCTGTATGCAAATCTTCGACGTTCGTACAATTTAATCTGGCTAGTCAAAAAAGCTTATGAGCGTATCAGTCTCACTCCCGCTGTCGTGTACTTTCCCAAAGGGTGCGTATCAACTTGTGCAAGTCGATATTTCCCCCAGCTAACAGTGGCACAGAACATATCTCGTTTCGAAGGCGATTTTGCCCTACTATTACACCCAGTGCGAAAACCCCCACTTTGGCAAGATAAAATGCTGACCAGGACCAGCCTGATCGGAGATGCGACCTCCCCACCGACGTTGTTGGCAGCCGCCAGTTTCAGTGACACCGCCGTCATAGGTTCGCTCAATGTGCTGGAAAGTATGCTTGATGGCTTACCTTCAATAGACGCCGATCCTACTATTCCCGGTGTAGGCGAATACTACACTGATCAGAACAACTTGTGAGCTTTCCTGGTATCATCCTCGGACCCAGTCTCATCCAGGTCGCAGTTTCCGCTCAGTTCGGTAAGTTTCTTTTCTTCTCTCCGTCTGCAACTCGTCTCAAGATAATGCGCAGCAATTTTGTGATAGATGTCACTCGGTAGGGCAATTGCACCAAACGCGAGCGATGCGCTTACCTATACCCTCAACACAGTGTTCCTCCTCAGCTCTCCCAAGGCACGGGCATTCATTGGCAGGTCTCGCAAGCTACTAGGTGCGAACCTGCGGTTATGGTTCTTTTTTGTTTCTAATAGCTCTTGTCCTTCCAGCTTGATGAATATCGTGGTAAACATGTCCGACGCACCGAACACTGCTCATCAAGGTATCTGGATGGAGAATGGCAGTGGTGGATTCATGGGAGATCTCGTTTTCAACGGCGGCAAATTCGGGATGTGGGTCGGAAACCAGCAATTCACAGTTCGGAATGTGACAGTGAATAACGCCAACACGGGTATCTTTGGATCGTGGAACTGGGGCTGGACGTACCAGGGAGTGACCATCAACAACTGCCAGATCGGGTTTGATCTGGCCACCGGTGGGGGCTTCACTGGTCAAACCGTGGGCGGGGAGGCAATCATCGATGCCACTGTGTCCAACACCCCGATCTTCGTACGCAAGTCGTCCCCCAGCAACGGACAGCTCATCGGTGCCGGGTCGCTCGTTTTGAACAACATCAAGTTGAACAACGTTCCCACTGCGGTCGGTCAGACCGACGGTACCGTTCTCCTGAATGGCGGAACGACCACGATCGCGTCCTGGGGCCAAGGAAACGTGTACAGTGGGTCCAGCTCCACTGGACAATTCACTCAGGACAACCTCGCCGCTCCCACGAAACCCGCCGTTCTGCTCGACAGCTCCGGTCGTATCTTTGGAAAAACCCACCCTCAATATTCGACGTACGTTCTATTCTCTCATGGTTCATTAGTCACTGCTCACAAGTTTTCAATAGCTACGCCGTTTCGCAGTTCGTTTCCGTTCGGGACCAGGGCGCCAAGGGAGATGGGACAACAGATGATACCGCGGCTCTCAAGGCGATTTTCGCCCAGTTTGCCGGCTGCAAGATCATTTTCTTCGATGCAGGCACTTACGTCGTACGTGTTCCACTCGTCTTTGACCTGTGCATTGTATTTACCGCCGTCGAACAGGTGACTTCCACCCTCCAAATTCCTGCGGGGACACAGATGGTTGGGGAGGCATGGTCGGTCATCGCAGGAAAGGGTGCGGCTTTCCCGGATATCAATAACCCCCAAGGTCAGTGAAACCGGACTTGAAAGCGTCTTCAATTGGCAACTAATTGTCTTCCTACCTCAGTCGTTGTCCAGGTCGGCGCGCCGGGTTCCTCTGGTGTCATCGAGATCACCGACATCATCTTCTCCACCATCTCATCCAGTGCGTAAAACCCATTCCAGGTCACCTTTCTCCTTGATACAATCTCTCGGTAGGCCCGGGTGCCATCGTGGTCGAGTGGAATGTACAGGAGACCTCGCAAGGAAGCGCAGGAATGTGGGATTCACACATCCGGCTCGGTGGATGTATGTCCCATTGTGAAATTGGTTGCTCCGTGCTAATGCCCGACAAGCTACCGGGACAAATCTCCAAGGAAACTGCCCGTCGGATGGAAGTGGTGGATTCACCAACTGCTTTGCCGCGTTCCTTGGTCTTCACCTTACCGCCTCGTCAACCGCTTATTTGGAGGTTTGTGCATCCCGTGTACTTGTTCGTCGTTGCTGATATGTGCTGCAGGGTACTTGGGTATGGCTAGGTAAGCTTTCCTTTGGCAATCCGTTCGGAACTCTTTGCTCAACGTACCCTAGCTGATCACGACTTGGATGGAGATGGCACGAGCCAGATTTCGCTGTACTCCGGCCGTGGAATCCTTTCGGAATCAGCAGGGCCTGTCTGGATGATTGGGACCGGCAAGTTCTTTCTCTTCCCTCCGTCTGTGACTTGTCTAACGATGATGCAGCCTCCGAACATCACGTACTCTACCAATACAGCCTCGTCGGCGCCAAAAACCATTATATGGGTCTGATTCAGACGGAGACGGTGATTGATGATTCCTTTCGATCCTAAGTGCAGTTTATTGACGGAGTTCAACAGCCGTATTACCAACCGGCGCCTAACCCGCCCAGCCCATTCACTGTCAACAGCGCTTTCCACGATCCGTCCCTGAGCGGGGTCACCTCTGCGTGGGGTCTGGTCGTCAGCGATTCCTCTGATATCTTGGTATTCGGAGCGGGGCTGTACAGCTTCTACAGCGTATGTCCCTTCCGCTCCCATTCCGAACCGAGCGACTGACGTCCTTGTAGAACTACGTCCAGGACTGCCTGACGTCCAACACCTGTCAGAGCCAGATCCTCAACATCGACTCGACGTCGTCCATCTCGATCTACAGCCTCGCGACCGTCGGCACGACCTTCCAGCTCAGCATCAACGGCGCGGGCGTGGTGAACCAGAGCCAGAACCCGAATGGGTTCGCGGCGACGCTCACTGCGTGGACGCGTTGAACTTGAGTGTTTTGAGCGTTACGTGTTTTGAGTGTTACTTCCGTTAAATTATGATCAGTATACCGTTTTGAATGGGGTGTCGGTGTAACTTATGCTGCATTTTGTATTACATACCATGCATGTCTGTATAGATAGCATATCAACAACCATTTGAAGAGATTCTAGGTGTGTGTTGGGCTGTCTCCAGAAAGAAGCTTCGTCGATGTCCCTCACACCTTGGGCGGCAAGCACAAGTTACTTACGGACAAGCGTTCCAAGAAGAGAATAGAAGAACAAATGCAGAGGGAAAAAAGCAGAAAGTACAGATCCCAGCCGACGTGGGGTAATTTCCTCGCGCGTTGCTAGCGATTTGGCCTTCGATCTGGTCTGATCTGGTCCGCGGACTCCGCCTTTTTCTGATTCTGTCGAGTTTTAAAATCAAGTCACACAGCCATAACGGGCACATGGTGTAGTTGGTTATCACGCTCGCTTAGCACGGCTTACGTAATAATCCGCCTGCGAGAGGTGTTGGGTTCAATTCCCAATGTGTCCATTGAAATGTCTGGATGTTATGTTTTTGGTTTTTTCTTCCCGTCAGGGACTCACCGTTCCGTCTGAATCAGTCGCAACAGGAACGAGAGAAGTGCGAGGGCTACTGGCCAACTCAGCCCAAAGCCAGCCACGTAGAGTCGACAAACGAAGATAGAGACACTCTCACCTTTCTGTCTGGACGCCAGTACAGCATATTTCCGGCTCACAAGAACGGCCGTCTAGCTCAGTTGGTTAGAGCGTCGTGCTAATAACGCGACGGTCTTAAAGTCGACCCCCACAATGGCCATGGGGATAACCCACAGGTTTTGTTTTGGCCTTGGTCGGGAGAATCACCGGCGACAAGGCTTCGCCAACGAAGTCTTGGACAAAATGCACTGCGCCCGCTATTACTGTAATGAACACGGTGATGTGAAAGCAAAAGTCGAGGAAGACCGGAACGCGCAACGACACGATGAGATATGTTGTAACTTGCATTGAGAATCTCGCAAGTCCCTTCTACCGGTAGGATAATCACAAGCGGAAGCTGGCATCGAGCCATAATTAAGGTAATGAACTATATGTTGTGTGCTGTGCCTGCAAGATCAGGGGAGAGGCGGGATAGAGGGGAGGGGGAGGGCAAGGAATACAAATAAAAAGACACACAGGATCAAGCACCCGATTGAGATTGTAATCGTACAACAGTTCTTCTGCGCCCCAACGTCAAAAAATCACAAGAAATCAATTCTCCTTCATCTCCTCGTCGATGGTGTTGAACGCGTGATAGAGTTCTGCGCTGGGGGACGAGGGAAGGGGGAGCGGCGAGGCGGGGGGCTTTGTGAATACATCTGCGGCCGGCAGCGCGGGTTGGATTGCTAAACGAGAGAGGGGCGGCCGGGCGGGGGCGCACAACGGCAGGGCGGGGAGCGGGGCGGACGGCGGCGGAGGCGTCGGCGCGAACAGCATGGCGACGGGGCGGCGGTTCGTCAAGGGCCGTTTCGAACGCAGGCTAATCATTCAATAAAGTGTCAGTGAATTTGAAAGAGGTGTGAAATGCAAAGACGTGAGACGTACCGCGAGCCGACGCTGCCGCTGCGCATGCGGCCCAGCATGCTCGTGTCTTCGGAGGCAATGTCGAGGCTGCCGCTGCGCGACCTGCCGGGGGAGGCGGCGGCGAGGTGGGCGATGTGCCAGGCGTTGCCTGCGGCGCGGGTGGGGGACTTTGCGAGCTTCATGGCGCTGACGGGGGACATGGCGGACGTGATGCTGGAGCGGCGCTTGCGCGTGGGCGACGAGGGCGCGTTCTGGGCGCGGTAGGAAGCGGCGGGGAAGTATACGAGGTCGCCCGTGGCTGAAAGGGACGCGTTGTCGTGGTCCATGTCGTCGTCGTTGGGGTGGGTGTATGTGTAGACGGAGGCGGCGGCGGCGTGGAAGCCGGACTTGTAGAAGCTGCTGTAGCTCGAGGTCATTGTGCGAGAGAGGACGAGGTGGTTGAGAGAAAGGGAACGTGGGCGTCTCCTTTTCAACCTTCCATCAAAACGCGTTTCCAAATTGACACGGTCACGCGTGACGTCACACAGTTGAAAATTTTTGACAAGTCCGTTTTTTGCTAAATACAAGTGCTTGTATTTAGAAAAAACTGACTTAGAAATTTTTCGCGAAAAAACGCGAGCCACAAGTCGCGAACGAAAAAAGCGAAGTCCGTTTTTTGTTTCGTTCAGTCTTTTCAACCTCCATCAAAACGCGTAAGCAAAATGACACGAATAACGTAACGAATTGGCGACCTTGTTCTCTTCCACGATCGTCTCAGCTTGTATTAGCCTAGTGGTTGCCCTTGCGCCCGTCCTTCGTGCAGCAACGCAATGGCTCCGGTAGCAGACCGAGCAGCGGCCCTTTCAGCATGGATTTCTCGGCATAATGCAATGTACTGCAATGTAATCCACCCGTCAACTGCAACAGTTGCGACTACTAATGACTGGTCGCTCGAGCAACGTCGCCGGCAGCCCTCTCGCAACAGTTCATATCTTCCCTGAGCAAAACGCGTCGCTGTCTGCCAGGAGCACCGAGGGCAACCGTCTCGAACGACGCATGTTATCTCGTGAAACGACGAGTGGCGTCGAGATTTAAATTCGCCCATGTTTGAGGAGAATATCTGCCACCTCGACGCTTTGGACCTGGCTGCTTTGTCGACGCTTGGGCCTATGGACTCTTTGCTCGGACGCTTTGACCAAACCTCTTTATTGTCAACGCTTTGAACAATCGACCGACTATAAGAAGCGGCTCATGTCTCAATGTCCTCAACGCCCTCGACTCTCTGACCATGCCGAAATACCCAGGACTGTGGTTCAAAGATGGCGACATCATCCTCTCCCCAGGTACCCCAGACGCAGACTGTCTCCGCTTTCTGGTGCACAAACAGATGTTGTCCCGTCACTCTCCACAATTCGCTGCGATGTTCCACCACCCATCTGAAGCAATCTCGGGCATCCGCTTCTTCCAGGTCAACGACCGTGTCGAAGACCTTGCGGTTCTGCTCAGATGCTTGTATTACCCCAAGTGCGTCAAAATAAGTTATGCTTCGAGCCTTTGGAGTTTAATATACTTACAGCGACCTGCCCTTCAAACGCGACAAGCCCACCATAAATTTGGACCGACTCCTTCGAATCTGCAAGAAATATCGAATCTCCGATCTAGCAGCAAGCGTCATCGCCCAGCTCAAATTTGAGTGGCCAACCTCGCTCGCCCTCTGGGAGGTGCACGAAACGCGCGTCCGAAAGCTCGGCATCGCGCACGCCGCCGCGCCCGACGGCCTCATCGACGGCCAATACCTCGACGACCGCTTCCCCGAGCCCGCCTCCATCATCCGCCTCGCCCGCGACTTCAACATCCCCGAGCTCCTCCCCGCGGCCTTCTACGCCCTCTCCCTCATCAGCCCCTCCGCCGCGTACGACACCTATCACACCCCCGCCGCGCGCGCGCTCCCGCACCACGCCGCCAAGCTCGCCCGCCTCGCGCGCTCCGCGCGCTGGGGCCTCCTCACGCCGCCCGACCTCCTCTGCCTCGCGAAGGGCCGCGACTTCCTCCGCTCGCGCAAGGCGCTCACGCAGATGCTGGAGAAACCCACGCGCAGCGCCGCGTGCCGCGCGGGGTGCGACACGCTCCTGGCGGCGCTGCGGGACCTCGCGGAGGAGACGCACGATATCCTCGGCGCGCTCACATACCCGCGGCTCTACATCACCGATCCGGTGAACCCGCCAAAGTTGTGTGCGGTCTGCGCAAAGGGGCTTTGCGACGAGATCGCCGCGCTCCGTCTTCGCATATGGGTCAATTTTCCGCACTGGGCTGGGATCAACGTCAAGTGCACGGCATAGTGTGCTCGTGGCGATTAGGGTGGAATAAATAAATACATGTAACTTACAGTTCTTTAATTGACCAAGTGCCGACACATATCATACAGCAAAACATGGTAACGCAGAGCAAGAAATAAGAATATAATAAACAACAAAACACCCTCCCTCCCCCAATCCTCAACCAACGAGCCGAAACCGCACAATGGTCTTCTCCCCGGGGAAATACTTGTGCGAGTCGTCCGGCAGGACAGCGATCTCAAGCTCGCCTTGCATGCTCTTCGTGTGCGGCGGGTGCGGGGGGTGCCCCGGCAGCACGCGCTTGGGCAAGAACACGTTCACGAGATGCACGCACGCAAAGCGCGTGACGACGCCCCCGGGCTTGCCCAGGATGCTCACCCAGCTCGTCGGGCTGAACTCGAGCCCCCCCGCCCGCGCAACCGCGTCCTTGACACTGTGCACGCCCAGCTCGACCTCGTCCTTGCGCGCGACCACGTCAAAGTCCGCCGCGACGATCGCGTACTCGCCGCTAAAGTCGAACATGGCTTGCGCGGGCGGCTGCGAGGCCGCGCCGTTGCCGCGCATGAGGTAGTAGTACTGCTGCGCCTCGATGAAGTTGTGGAAGCGGTCACCGAAGTCCTTGAGCAGCGCGTCGCGGCTTTGGTACGCGGGATACGGTGAGACCCGCTTGCGCTTCCGCGGCGCTTCGACTGGCTATGACGAGTGTCAGCGAAAAGCCAGAGAAAGAAAACAAAGGGAAAATGGGGCACCTTCTCGGGGGAAGTCGAAATTGGTTGGGTCTTTGCGTGCCCGTTCGTGACAGCGCCCGGTTTCGGCTTGTTTCGACTGCCAAGCGGTCGACCGGGTGGTTTGCGCTGTGCTTTACGACGCACGCATTGCGTGCACTCTGGGGAGGACATTTCCTTGTTTGGAGGAATGAGATAGCCACAGTCCGCATACATGCAGCGTCCCGGCTTCCTCACCTCAGCCTGCACAAAAACGTCCATCAATCTCACGCATGGCCACAACAACAACAAAAAACCGCTCACCACCGGAAACTCGTCCTGCACCACGCTCGCCGTGGGCGCCTTCCCCTCCTTCACGAGCAGACGCTCAACCTTCCGCTGCTCGCGCACCCGACACGGCGCGCACATCAAGAACGAATACTCCTCCTCGCTCGGGATAATATGCTCGCACCCGCGTCCCACACACACGCGCGCGCCCTTGACCTGCTTCTGCTTCTGCTGCAGCTGCACGGTCGGCGCGACATTCCACGTCGTCACGGGGTCCGTCGCTGGCCGACGCGCGCGCGAGGGGCCGGGAATCGGCACGCCGGCACGCTCGAGCGCGCGCCGGTTTTCCTCCCGCTGCCACTCCTTCTGTGCGGCGTGTGCACGTATCGCCTGGACCTCGGCGGGGGTGCGCGCTGCGCGTGGTGGTAGGTAGTAAGACGTTGGAGGCGGCGGCGGCGGCGGGAGGGCGTTTGGAGTGCCTGTGGCGGCCTCGGACGGAGCGCCTACAGTGGCTTTCACAGTGCCCGCAGTGGCTTTCACAGTGCCAGGCGTGGCTTTCGCAGGGCTGGTCGCAGTGCTAGCAGCGACGGTCCCAGTGTTCGCAACAAAAGTAACAGTGCCTGAAGCGGCAGCCGCGTTGCCCGCAGCAATGCGACTGAGGCGTTCGCGTTGGTACTCGCGGTATTGCTTGCGGCACGCGGAGCAACACTTCCAGCGGTACAGCGAATGCGGGGGGAGAGGAACCCGACAGCGTGCGATGGTGCAGAGGCGCGGGGCTTCGGGGGTGCCACTGGTCGAGGCGGGCGGTGTCGGCAGCGCGGACACAGGCGGGGGCGAGGGCTTTGTGGGCGATGGGTTGGGTGTGCGTGCCGGGATGCGGATCTTGAATGATGGACGGGGAGCCTCCTTGAAAGAAAAGAAAATACAATCAGCACCAAGATGCTCGAAGGAGCGAAAAGAAACCAACTTCGACTTCGCTCTCCCCGCCGTCAGAATCGGTCAAGTCGGTCAAGTCAGACATTTCGCTATCCCAGCCTCCTCCAGCCCAGATGCCGGCCTCGTCCTCTTCCTTCTTCGTACTTGATTCCGAAGGACCACTATTCACTTTGCCCTTTCCCTTCTCGTCGACCGGGTCCACTTTGTTCACCGCGTCCACTTTGTCCACTGGGACCACTTTGTCGACCGGGACTGTTTTGTCGACCGGGACAGCGTTGTCCTCCAGCACCACTTTGTCCACCGAAACCTCAACTTTCTTAGCAGGGCCCTCAGACGCCGACGGCTTCACTTCCAAAGGGACGTCTTCCGCCGCCTTCCCCTTTCCCTTATCCACCGCCGGCGCTTCCGATGCCGCCTTCGCAGGCTTCGGCGTCACCTTCAACTTGATAACCACCCGCTGCGCCTTCGGCGTCCGCTCCTTCTCCGCCGCAGCCTCCTTCCGCCCCGCCCAGCTCCCTCGCACGCACGTCAAACACCGCCGCCCCGCCGCCGGCACCGTCCCCTTGCACCCCGCCGTTGCGCATCCAATCGGCGCGGGCGCAGGAGGCGGCAGCGAGTGCGTCGTGTATACAGGCATCATCTGCGGCGGCGGCAGGGGGACGGGCATCGGCATCGGCATCGGCATGGGCATCGCGCGCGGCGGGATCATCCCCGCAACGTGCGGGACGGCGTACACCGAGGCCGGCACGGGCATGGGGAGCTGCGGGAGCGCGATGGGGCCGGGCGCCGGGGCGGGCACGGTCCTGGGCGCGGAGACCTTGAACGTCGTGGGCTTCGGCTTGGGTTTCGGCTTTGGGGCCGCATTCAAGCTTGAGGAGCCCAAGGAAGTGCGGGGTGCGGCCGGGCGCACCGTGCGTCGCGGGAGAGGCGCGCGCTGAGCTGCGGGCGCATCGGAGGGGGACTGGGACGGGTCGGGGGTCGGAGGGGTATACGCAGCGGGGGCCGGAGAAGAGGCTACCGGGGTTGGAGAGGAAGACTCTGGTGGTGGGGGCGGAGGAGCGGACTCGGGCTGTAAGGTACAATTCGTAGTTAGTATTGCCGTTTAGTCTGAGGCGGAAGGAAGGTGGATTGAAATGCATTTTCCCATTGAAATCAAGCTCGAAGGGCGACGAAAGAGTAGACCAGAGAAATGCCCCATGAAGGGAGCTGCTCCTCCGTTCGAAGATGCAGCCAGCGCGTCGAAAGGGAATCCAGACAGTAGTGCCGCCAGTGCCCGAAGCAGGCCAGATCGTCTACAGGGCGAACGACGCACGGCGTTAGTGCGGGCGGCGCATTACAGCGGGAAGACGCGTCCAAAGAGGGCGAGCGAGCAGACACGGATCCGTTACTCGCGCGCGCAGGTTGGGATAAACGGACCCCAAAGAAATGAAAAGGCAAGGCATCTTCGCCGACTGAAACCGAAGAAGACCGTTGCAAGTAAATGAGAGAACCACGAACCTCGTCGTCGGGGTACGCCAGCTCGAGATCCATGCCCATGTCATCGTCCAAGTCGGTGTCGGGCGAACCAGGGACGGCCTGTCGGGGATACAAATTAGCCATGGTTCCAACCAAATGTCGGGAGAGGAGGAGGCGGAGACAACGCGACCTCGACAGCACAAAAGGAGATGGCTGTGCGATCGCTTTTTTTTTCTGCGTCTCGTTCCGCTGCGCGTACCAGAGACCGCTAAGATAGACAGAAAATTGGCGCACTTTCATCAGTGCGTCCTCTTCGGGCACCAACGCGACTCCGTGCGCCTCCGGTATAATGACATAAGGTATGAGCTCCCCGCGGGCGTTAAAGTGGGCCGGGGCGGGAGGCGCGCGCTGCAGAACCAATAAATATAAGAGACGGCCTGAGACGGGCGATAAATAAGCAAGAGACCTGGCCGGCGGTTGGACACGCGGAGCACGTCCATGAGGGCGGGTGGCCGAGCGAACACTGGGCCATGCCCGCGGCGGGGGGGCGCAGCACAAAGAAAACCCAGCGGAAAAAGCGGGCTCAGCAGCAGGCCCGGTATTGGTGTATCAGGAATTCCACAGAATGAGAGACGGGCAGCGGGGCGGTCAGCCTTGTTTGGGAGTATTTTTTTTCTGCCCCGAGTTACCGACATTGCAACTGCCGTCGGAGTTTGAATTGGCGCGTGTACATAAGCTCATTTGCGTTGCCCGATTCGAAGCTCAACGAAAGCACAATTGCAGTACACTACAAGCGATAACACCAACAGCTACTCATCCAGAGGAATTTTTACAGCCGAAAAGACCTTGTCTCTGTACATCTCGGAAACAGCAAATACACACGCGTCGGCACGCGGGTGGCGGAGGAGCGCGGCGATGGTGGGGCGAGGCGAATGGGTACTGCAGCGCGTCAGATATCGAGCCAGCCAGCCAGAGATGAGAGCGACATACGCAAAGGGATCAAGTTGCGATGCACGATTATTTGCATTATTCGTGTTATTGGCGCTAGCTCTAGAATTGGCCGCGCGACGGCAAGGGGGTCGGGGACGTGCGAACGAAAGCATGGGCAGAGCAGGAGTCGGGTTGAAAACAGTAAAGTCAATGCGTCGGAGAGGATCAACCTGCAGTCTCGGTCTGGGATTGTTCGGAGTCTTGGGGGGGCTTGAATTAGCGGGAGAGGGGTAGTATATGGTATGCGTGGCGCGCGTTGGGAATAATGGGATCGTGGCAGCAGGAAGCGCGGGCGATTGGGTGCGAGAGACTGGGTGTTGGGGAGACGCGGTCGGTTCGATGCGCTGCTTTTTGAGCGGCCGAGAGTCGAGTTCAACGGAAGATTCGTCGCGGTTTTCAGAGCCGAGCGCACGTTTGAGGGTATTGCGTTTCACGGGCAGTACATATTCTTCACGAGGGGCAAGCAGGGGTCGGTTCGGAGTGAGAGGCTTCCTCGCCAGAGTATTGGTGACTTTCATGCCTTGGGGAATGGGGGCAGCGGGCACGATCTTGGTCGGGTCAAATTGGTCTTGGATACACTTGAGTTACGCATTCTTTCAGTCGAATAACCAACAAGAATCACCGTCAAGCAGATATTTCGACACAGGAACTGCAAACTGCTCCGACACTGATTTCGAGATCCACCGCGCATGGCGAACCTGGCAAGGAACAGTCTATACGTGCGCGCAGAACGACTGGGGTTGGACTGACGATAAGAGACCTAGATAAAAGTCTTTGCGGTGTTCGTCAGGACATCCTAGAGTGTCGCGTCCGGACCCACTCTTTCACCCAAGGATCGTCGGGCCCGTCACAGAAAAAGACTTTGGCCTGATAGAAGTCTTGCTTCGAGTGGGTTAGGGAGCCGCCGTGTTTCACTGCAAGATAATTAGTCCAATCTTTCTGGCATTGACCGATCGCAAGAGAACGCACCCCACAGAGAACGGAGAGACGCGTGTACGGAGGGGCTAAAACATGCTACTTGCAAGTTATCCGTAAATTCAACAGGGAAGTCAATGCAACACACCTAACCCGCTGAAAAGCATTGCTCGGAGTCGGAAGAGAAGAGAATCGGTGTGGCTGTGCTCGCCCGACGAAACGGTCATGTGAAGGCGTGACACGGACAAACACGGCCGCCAAGCTCGGCAATTTCCGCCTAGTACACTCCCGACCGCATACGCCATTTGGTCAGCCACTACCGTCGCCTCTTTCTAAATTATATGGGGTCCCTCAAGCCTGTCAGCAGCGTGCCGTGGGTCCAGGTCATCTATCCTCCCACCCTCCACTAGTAGTAGTATTAGACACCATCTGTATCTGGCACTTGGCTCGGTCCGGAGGCTCAACAACGCGACGAACATCTCTCCTTATCTGCAATGCTGGTAAATCTGCACTGGACACATCAACGGCACGAGAATCGAGCCCCACTGTATTGCGGCTGATGCATAATACCGCAACGTCAAGACTCGGATCTCAATCTCAGCGAAAAATATCTGTTGTTATGCCGCCACCAGACAGCTGAGCGGTACCGTCCTGAGTGTCAGCCCGTTTTCGATCATCTTTCTAACCCAACCAGTGGAGCGGACAGCGCGGTTGCATTCAAGTCTGCAGTCTACAAGGTAATACTTCTTGGTATGGGAGTTACCTTATTGAGCGAGATGTAGTACAGGGTTCCGTGCCTTCTAGGTACCGCCGGCACGGCGGGTCAGATCGGAACCAGACTCAGAGGCCAGCGACTCGGTGGAAAGTGTATTGCAGCTATGGGCCGTGTATCGTTGCAAGTTCCCCTTCCCTTCTTGAAATAAATTGGGACGCAAACAAAGGGTGGACTTGGGCTGGCGTGATACTATCCCTCTCTCCGGACGTAATCTCTCTCTGTTACGGACCCCGAGCGTGGATATTCCAACTCGAGCCTGGGCAACCAATAACGTGCGAAACTGGGTTCCCTGTTCTAAATAAGCCAAGATGCTTTTGATTTCAATTTTCAACAAAAATCACCCACCGTATACGCAACATGACCCACTCGGGGAGTTTTAACTCCGAGATCGCAGACGCCGTTGACTCATGGCCAGCGAGCTTCCTCACCAGCTCGCAAGCCCATCTTTGGACCTCGATGTTGGGTGATTGAAGTAATTCCAAAGCATACCTCAGTCCGTGTACATTGACAATAGCCTGGGCCCCGTCTGGCCATTGCGAGATTTTGGAAAGTGCGTGAGTAGCCTCCAGGCTCACTTCAATATCTTTGTCGCTGGCAAAGATGAGGACCGGCATCTACAGTTGAACAGGGTATGGTCCAAACTCACGATAAGAGGGACATAAGCCTCGCACAGGGTTTTAGGTCCAGGATGGCTGGTGCAGTGCATTCGTGAGTCGCCAGGGCTCCTACGAGCGCGCACGACGAAATCTGCACTCGAGGATCGGGCGAGTCCAGCATTCCGATGAGGAACGAGTCGAAACCGGGAGAGCCAATCATTATGCGAGCGTCTGCTTCGAATGTAGCTCTATCAATGAGCTCCGACAGAATCTTGGCCTTGGTGGCTAACGAGACAAAATTCCACCTATGTACATACGGCTCAAGTCAACGAGGCGGAACAAGCAGACTCTTCGTGACACGTACGGAAGATAGGATGAGTAGATCTCCATCGTTTCCGTTGAAAGTGGGCTGCCGCGAGTTTTATTTATGAACTCCATGGCCTGGCGGTGATACATCAGCTTCAACAGCGGCTTCGCCGCTGCATGAAGGTTGATCGTTGGGCCTCGCAGCCCCGGGTTGCTATCCGACCACCAACTGAATACGCTTCTGCGGCTCTCTTGACGGGTTAGAGGTTGCATGGAGGGAGGTGAAGAGATATGTTGTGCCATACCTGGAACAAATGGCTGTAACTGCTGTGCAAAACTGACATGTGAGCTTAATTTGGTTCGTCGCGTTGAGACCGCCGGAAACTTTCCCTTATAGCCTGTTTGAAGGCGCCAGCGATGCCATCGAAGTGACTGTTAAATATTCAAATTGTCCGCCAGTGGGCTAGATTCGCACAAAAGAATTATACAATCGAAGCTGTTCTCAAACGAAGCCCGCAACGAACTCCGACGGGCAACGGAACCATATATCTCGACGAAAACTTGCGGTGCGAAACGAATATTGCGACTATGCACAGACGCGGGTCTTTTGGCAAAGGTGACGTCTGGTTGGTTGATGCTGCGGGGACGGAATGCGGAGAACCTATGGAGGGAGAGCAGCATTAGAGGAGATGGGCTGCAGAAGGCGCGACCAGAATTCAGGCTGAGCGAAACGCCCAGACCCCTCAAATCTGGTATCGGGACCTTGTAATCATTGCCTTTGTTTGAAATCTGGTGTCCGTTACCGCAATAAACGTTGCGCTGGGTTGAAGGAGGGGAAAGGGGTTGAAGGGATTTTAGTTGCCAAAAGAAGGTCGTGGAAACAAGTGGAATCCAAATCACTCGAAAAGGCTCATTGCAACGCGCTCCCTCCTCCGCGACCTCCGTCCCAGAAAAATGGCTAAAAAATCCACAAAATCCAAGAAAAAGGCGGCCGCCGGCCCTGCGGCCAATGGGTACGTGTATTCCCATGCTGTACCGCTCCGGACGCATGTCTAAGCCAGTCTCCAGCACCAAAGAATCCGAGCCGATACCGTCCGCAAGTGGTAGCGGGCCCAGTACCCCCGTCGTCGAGCGCTCGCCGTCACCTCCTCCACCACCCCCAGCGGAGCCAGAACCGGAGGAGGATATAGCTATCCGCGCAGAAAAGGTAAAGGAGCAGGGGAACATCGCTTTCAAAGCAAAAAGGTGCGGACAGAACCGGCCAAGGACGCGAGACGGGGTTTTAACACGATTTTCTCGATAGATTCGGCGATGCCGTCGAACTGTACTCGAAAGCAATAGGTATGGGTCATCCCGCAGATTCAATTGAAGAAACTGCAATTTTTACACAAAAGAAATGAACCCCGCCGAGCCCGCGTTCCTCACAAACAGAGCGGCGGCATACATGGGCATCAAGCGTTTCCGTCCTGCACTCGACGATTGCCAGCTTGCCGCGACGCTCCAGTCCGCCGCTCCGTCAGCCAAGACACTCCTCCGCCTTGCTCGGTGCCAGTTCGCCCTCGGGTCTACTACCCCCGCGCTCTCCACTCTCCGCGCCGTCATTGCTCTCGAGCCCAAGAACGCACCCGCCCTCCAGCTCCAGAGTAAGATAAACCTCCTCGAGGGCCACCTCAAAATTTTCGAGGCCTCGAGGGCCAAGAAGGAGTGGGCCCACGCGCGCCTCGCGCTCGACAAGTGTCTGCAGGGTATCGAGGGCGAGGGCGGCGAGATCCCCACCGAGTGGCGCCTATGGCGCGTCGAGCTCGAGCTCGCACGCGGCAACCTCGAAGCCGCCAATACCGCAGCCAAGTGCGCTTCCTTTCCTTTCTTCTCCTTTCCTTTTTGATTTATCGACGATCCCCGAAAGCGATGCGTTGCGGTTAAATCAAAGCTCGCCGGACGTGCTCACTTCGCGCGGCCTCGTGCTGTTCCTGAGCGGGAGACTGCCGCAGGCGCTGCAGCATGCACAGTCTGCGCTTCGCGGCGACCCCGGGCACGAGCCTGCACAACGGCTGCGGAAGCGCGTCAAGGACGTCGAGCGGCTAAAAGAGGAGGGTAATACCGCATTCAAGATGGGCCGGCTCGACGAGGCGATCGAGAAGTACAGCGAGGGGCTTGAGGTGCGCGCTCTCATTTTTGCACCCTTAAATACTCAACTGGCTATTTAGCGCGTTGGTGAGGCAGAGGAGGAGGCCAAGGGCGGCCAGATTCGCGCCACGCTGCTGTCGAACCGCGCCACGGCGCTGCTCAAGGTGTGTTTCTCCGCTGCCGCATCAATTCACCGACATTGACCGAACTACAGCTCAACCGGCACGAGGACGCCCTGCGTGACACGGACGCGTCGCTCGAGCTCATCCCGACGTCCTTCAAAGCGCTGCGCACGCGCGCGCGCATCCATCTGCACCTCGAGCAGTACGACAAGTGCGTCGCGGACTTCAAAGCCGCGATCCAGCAGGTCGGCATGGACGTCCGCGCGGGCGACGCGGACGTCAAGGCGCTCAAGACGGAGCTCAAAAAGGCCGAGGCGGCGCTCAAGCGCAGCAAGACGAAGGATTATTACAAGATCCTTGGCGTCGCGCGCGACTGCACGGAGCAGGAAGTACGTAAGGGATATAGGCGCGAGAGTTTGAAGCACCACCCGGACAAGGTAAATCATCCTCGCATTTTGAAAAGATCTGTTTCTCACTATCATGATAGGGAGGTGACGAAGAAAAGTTCAAGCTCGTCGTCGAGGCGAACGCGGTGCTCTCCGATCCGCAGCGGCGGGAGCGCTACGACATGGGTGAAGACGAGGACGGGATGAGCGACTCCTCTGGCATGGGCGGCATGAATGGCATGGATCTCTCCGAGCTTTTTGCGCAGTTCTCCTCGCAGGGAGGAGGAGGCTTTGGCGGGGGCGGGGGATTCGGCGGGGGCGGGTTCGGCGGCGGTGGATTCCACTCGCACGGCGGCGGGAGGAGCCATGGGTCCCACAGCTTCGGCGGCTTCTAGACAGTGGAGGGATACCACGGCTACATATTATTCTATAATCTTGCTTTCACGTTCTGTCAATCTGTACCGAGCGTCAAGGCGCCGCGATCCCAAGGAAGGATTTTACATGAGAAACCTTCTTCCGTTGTTCTTGCGCGTGAATGTTTGCATGAATATTGAACGTTCGCGACATCGAATCGGAATCGTCAGAACATCGGATAGCATTGCAGATAGCGGATTAGGAGATAGGATGTGCGTGTGATAAATACACGAATAGGAAACACGTAAGTAGTAAGACCATACACGAAAGAGAAAATCAAGGGCGAAATACGAGATCTAGGCAGAATCATACAAAAGCATAAGATATAGACCTAGATAGACGGCGAAGATAATGTATAATATATGTATAGGGCGGGGTGAGCGATACATGTAAGTTGCGTTAGGATAGGATGGGTGTGTGCGTGGACGGCGTACGCGTGAGTGTCGGAGGTGAGTGCGTGCGTGGGGGCCCTGGGAAGGGCGCCGTGGCATAGGGTGGCTGGCGATGAGCGCCCGGATGTCGAATGGATCATACGGCGGCGTGCATATCATGGTACGGTGAACGTGGTGAGTAGGCGTAGCGTAGCGGCGTTAGCATGCATAATGATAATCTCTGCCATGAGTGGTTCGTACGTGCGTCGTGGTCGGAGCCGTGCGGGGTGGAGGGTGGAGGACAGCGGCTACGCGGACTGGAGGATGAGTTTGATGAAGTTGTCGAGCAGCTCCTGGCGGGTGTCTTCGGGGATGTGCTGCGCCTTACGCAGAAGGCGCTCCACGCGCGTGACGATGCCCGTCGGGCCATCGAACGGGATCTCATGAGCGTCGAAGCGATGCACATCTGGGTCAAGTATCAGCAAGCATCCTTCTCGTACGACGTTAAAAACTTTACTCACACTTCTTGAAGCTCCGATAACCGTCCTCGTCCAGCGCGGTGCGGAACACCTCTGCGACCTCCTTGCCCTGCTGCTCGCGACGGCTGGCGCTGAGGCTGCGCCCGAATGATGACTCGGGCATCACGGCGTCCTCGCGCACCTTGGTGGGCGCCCACGCGAGCCCAAGCCCGAGGTCCAGTGAGCGGCCTTTTTTCCCGGATCGGTGGCCCACGCTGACGCCAGTCTGCGTCGAACTTGTCGTGCTCGATGTTGACAGGCTCGCGTTGTGTCCCCGGCCTGGCGATAGTGGGGGCGACAATGGGGGCTTCTTCAGCCGTTCCCGCTCCTCCCTTTCCCGTTCTCGTTCCCGTTCGCTGTCGCGCGATAGCTCGCGCCGCACGCCATGCGGGGACAACGGCACCGGCGGCTCGAAGGGGAACTTCCCGTGCTGCCGCTCCTTGCCGACACTGACGGCGCTTCTCATCGCGGACTTGTTCAGCCCGAGCCCGTTCGTGAGCTTCGACAGCCCCGCGCTCAGCCGCTTGCTCGTGCTGCGCCCCCAACTGCTCGTGCCGGGAGGGGCATTAGCATTGCTATGGGAAGTCGACGATGTTGACGCGCCAGTGTGATTCGGCTCGACGGCCGGAGGTGTTGGCGGGGGCGGAGGGACGACACGGACGGTGCGATGTGCACCAGAAGTCGATGCATAGAGCCGTGCGGCGCCAACGCCCGCCATCCCCGCACCCGTCCCACGATCGACAGACGCGCCCCGAGAATTTGACTCCCTCTCACGCCTCATGCGCGAGCCCACGCCGAGCGAAGTCGAGGCCCCCACGCCGCGCACCCCCAACCCAGGACGCTCAAAGTCAAACGAGCCGTGCTTGCGAGTCGAGCCCGCCCCGATAGCGCTGCTGCTTTTGGGCGCAGTCGCAGTCATCGCGAAAGCTGTTGTCGTCGGAGTTCCAACAGTCTGGGCGGTCACATGTTTGCCGGTGACATTTCCCATTCGGGAATTCGCAATGTTATTGTCTCCGTCAATCTCGTTGCCTCTCCACTCCTCGATGCCCCCCAGCCGCACGCCGTTGTACGCGCGGTAGGCGTGCGACGACGAGTCTGTAGACTGCCGCCGCTCGCGCGTCGAGATCGACGACGTGGAGGTTATCGTCGCAGCGCTCACGCGCGGGGTCACGCCTACAGCCAACTGAGTAGCTCCTGCAGAGTTGGCTCGCACACGCGGCGTCGCAACTGTGGAGACCGTGGCAGACGTCCGGGCACCCACTGTCGACCCCCGCGGGTTGCTGATGCTGCTCCGGACGCGCGGTGCCGAGGTTGAGCCGACCACACTCGCCCCGGATACGCGCGCGCGAGGTGTGCTAGCACCGATGGAGCTCATGCTGCCGCTGGGCACCCGCGGCGCATGTGTCGGCGTCACGGGCTCGTGCGCGCGCGCAGTGTTGCCCACCTCGGACATGTACTTCCGAGACACCTTTGACGCTGCCTTCGGGGTCGTATGCTCCACGACGATGGTAGACGGGGAGATGTGGGGGGCCGCGGGCTTTTGGGACATCGGTGAGTGCGGCTGCTTAAGAGTGGGACGAGAGTGCTGTTGACTGAGAGTGGGAATTTTGGACGGGGTGCGTGTGGGAGAGACTGGTCGTGGACGTTCCGGATTGGAAGAGACGCGCATGCCCGTGCCCACGAAGAATTTTGAGAAATTGTCCAGCTTCGAGGACGGCGGGGGTCCCTCGCCAATATTTGGCTTGGGTTTGGACTTGTCCAGCTTTGATTTTGGTGTCGGCGAAGCGGCGGCGGCACGACGGGGTGACGGCGAAGCTTTGCGAGCTGGGGACCGTTTACCTGAAGGACTGGTCGGACGGCTTCCAAAGGAAGATTTTCTGGGGCTGGGCATAGGAATGCCAAAGATGCTGAAATTCTTCTTGGCCACCTGTTTCGTCTCTACAGGCTCCTCCTTCACCTCCTTCACCGACGCAATGGGAATTCGCGACGGCACGCGTTTCCGTGGGGTCACATTGGCCGGGGTGACGGTGCTGGCGGTGTTTGTGGTCGCAGCAGAAATGGGCCTCGATTGAAGCAGCTGAGGGGGCTTGTGGGATGGGTCTGGTTGAGGATTTGCGGGCAATTCGGGCACTAGGTGAACGGCACTGTCTGCAGCGTGGTCCGCTTCCTCGCCTCCTTTTGATCTTGAACCCGAGCGTGACCGCGAATGGGAGAGGAGATTGAGGATCTGGGACGTCCTGCACGTAAATACTCAACTGACCAGGAAGCGGACGAGAAGAACTGACGCCCTCGGGTTTGCGCTCCTTGGCCATATCGTCTAGCATTTCGTGCGTCACGTAATCGAGGTCTACCTTTCTCGAGCGTCGAGGTGACCCTTCCTGGACTGGTGTCAGCTGGAAACTGTGTGCAAGGGCATGGAAGGCGTACAAGGCTGGCAGGGACCCGGCGGGAAGTAAGGCTGCTTGAGCGGATTAGGGTCGTGAGCTTGAAAAAGGCCGGATCAGCTGCTGCCTCGAGGCAGAACAAGAAAAAAGCTATACTTACATCCAACCTGTTGATCTTGCCAAGGAGGGAGAGGCTACGGCGGACATTTGTTGACGGTTTTGTAGTATCCTCGCCGTGGGCCTCGTCGTCGGCCATCGAGGGCTGGATTTACTCCAAGCTGTGACGCTCAAGTCAAGCCGCGTTCACGTGCACCAATATCAGCACTGCTTCAGACGCGTTCTCCGCGTCTACTCCGGTCTAGTACGCCGGCCAGGTCCCATACAAATCATCCCTTAACAGGCCTAGCGCTCAATCCCGCTCAATAACTTCAATTCAACATTCAGGGAGGCCTAAATGGAAATAAACTCGCTATGTTTCAGCGCTGGCCGCACTGATCGTACGCCAGAGCGCCTGCCACAGGTCTCCGACGTTACGCGACGTATCGTACATATCCGTCCGAACGGGAGGGGAAAAAAAGGCAAGTGCCCGCACCATCGGGTAAATACGGGTGCAATACGATCGATATTCCGAACAACGCCGAAGCCTGGTCACGCCGATGCTCTTGAAGCTGACAAAAATTTGAAAAAAAAAGCGGGGCGGCTCCGGTTGCACAGTGACTCCGTAAACAGAACATAGAAAACCGCGGTTGAACTCAAGCCCAACCAAAATCCTCCGCAATGTCGATTACTCTCCGCCCGTACAAAAAAGGCTCCGACGAGGACTTTGAATTCATGTTCGCGACGTTCAACTCCTGCGTCGAATGGCTCGCCTCCAAAGGCCTCGAAGCCCAATGGGGCGCGGAGCCATGGGGCGCCAACACCAAGGAGCGCCTCCGCAACAAGGTCCCCGTGGAGGACGCGCGCGGCGCACGGCGCTGGATCGCCGAAGTCGACGCGGAGCCAGCCGGGTACCTCGACATCACGCCGTTCCGCCCCGACTATCTCCCCGCGTCCGAAACAGAGGAGAAACCGGGCGCCGAGACGTTCGTGAAGAATCTGATCGTGAACCGGAAGTTTGTGGGCAGGGGCGTTGGCGAGTTTTTGCTGCAGCATGCGAAGAAGGTCGCGGTGGAGGAGAAAACGGAGTGGTTGCGCTTGGATTGCTGGCGGGGGCCGCCGGGGAAGGACGGGCTGGTGCGCTACTACGAGGGGCATGGGTTCGTCAAGGTGAGAGACTTTGTGAATCCGCCTAAAGATGAGGGCGAGGAGGAGTGGCCGGGGCGGTTGCTCGAGATAAAAGTCAGCGATTTGCGGTAGACTTCCCTTCGGAAATAGCGCCTAAAAGAAATCAATTTTGCGCCGTTAACGGATGTATCATGCGTGCGACGGAGGATCATGCACGCTGTGACTCGTGGTGAAGGCATGTTTTATAGAAAGCCGTCGAGTCTTCGAATTTCTCAAAATCGCACTCATCATGTCCATCACCCTTCGTCCTTTCACAAACTCGGAGGCCGATTTCGAATTCCTATTCGCGGCGTTCAATTCCTGCGTTGAGTGGCTCGCTGCCAAGGGTTACGGAGAGCAGTGGGGCCCCGAGCCATGGGGCGCCGACGTCAAAGAGCGCCTCCGCAACAACGTGCTTGAGGAAGGCGCGCGCGGGGCGCGCCGCTGGATCGCAGAAGTGGACGCAGAGCCCGCAGGATACCTCGACATCACACCGTTCCGCCCCGATTACCTCCCTGTGTCAGCAGAAGAAAAACCCGGCACAGAGACGTTCGTGAAGTCGCTCGTTGTGCACCGCAAGTTCGTAGGCAAGGGCGTCGGCGAATTTTTGTTGCGGCACGCGAAGAAGGTTGCGGTGGAGGAGAAGACGGAGTGGTTGCGCTTGGATTGCTGGAGGGGGCCGCCGGGGAGGGACGGGTTAGTGCGGTACTACGAGGAGCAGGGATTTGTCAAGGCGAGGGAA
This sequence comes from Mycena polygramma, assembly GCA_029449255.1. Classification (NCBI taxonomy): domain Eukaryota; kingdom Fungi; phylum Basidiomycota; class Agaricomycetes; order Agaricales; family Mycenaceae; genus Mycena; species Mycena polygramma. The sequence continues at coordinate 281,103 of JARKID010000087.1, read as the reverse complement.
TTTTCGGAACCGCCTAAGAAGGAGGGCGAGAAGGGACGGCCGGGGCAGTTGTTTGAAATGAAAGTTGGCGACTTCGAGTAGGGCTTGGTCCGACAGTGTTCATCATAAAAGATATTTGTTTCGTCTGCACTCGACTACTAGCACACGAACTGGTGAACGAATAACAAGCTATACATATACTGACGAAGGATAAGTTGGTGAAGGTGCGGGCATCAAGGACCAAATTACCAAAAATTATTCCGAATAAGCCAGATGGCCGGACTGAATTGTGCAACTATGTACTGCACAACGAATGAGCGGGAATGAAAGCGAGCACATGCGAGAGATCCTGACCAAGATTATTCCCGAACGGTGAGGGAGAAGGCCTTAATATACACATGGAACGTCTGAGGCGGATAATTTCGTTCATGTAGAGGTCTGAAGGTGCTGATAGTCCAAAAAGCAAAGTACGTAATGATTGAGCTGGCCGGCGGGACTGATATACACAGAAAAGGATGGCTCTGAAACATGCAGATTAGCTACACACCACAGCTGAGGCTCCGACGAATGTCACTGACTCGGAGCTTAATTATCTTTGGATTCGTTGTCCTCGGTTCCCTCAACATTGGTCTCCTTTATCGTAGACGCGTCAGTCGTTGTCTCCAAAGACCTGGGTTTCTTGGATTTGGACTTCTTGGATTTGCGCTTCTTCTGCGGCCTTTTCCAGTAGGACACCATATACTCGATCCTGACATCTCCGGTGATTAACCCAACTCGCTGAGTTGGATCGTGCTTGTTGTAATCTCGCTCAAAGGTATCGGGCGCGAAGCTCAACGCGGGAAACGCGAGGCTGCCTGTAAAAAATGAATACCACTTCCTCAAATCGTTAATAACATCCGACTTGCATGGGGTCTGTGTGTAACCGGGAGTGAGTCCGATGATTTGCTTCGCGTCCTTCAAAACCACTCCCGCTTCCGCCACGTCGCTCACAGGAACGCCGGGTGGATTAGAGATGCTGACGAACATGACTAGGGCAATGAAAGGCTCGTCCCACAGATCGCCTCGAGCGTAATTGGCGGGTTTTTGGACTTGTTCCCAAGAAACGGGCGTGTAGACGGCATTGGGGAACGGCAAAAATTTCGCTACCTGCTCTTTGATTTGTGCGCGCGCAAACGCGTCGATATAACCCGGAATCAAGTGGGGGGACTTGATTCCTCGTTTGTCCCATATGACAGGCTCGGAGGATGACATTTATGGGGGATCGGGCTGAACCGGGATTTTCAGGAAAGGTCGGATAAAGAGTAACTGGAACCGCAAAAAGAAACAGCTGAAAACAAGTGGCCGAAACGGGCCTTTGAAGGGCCGGCGAGCCTTGCTATATCCGCCTCGGCCATGACACCTTTTATCCCGAGTCTAATTGCAGAAACTCACCGACGCCCACCATGCCATTCAACTTCTGGTCTAAGAACGCCCCATCCGACGAGCCTTCATCCTCCCGCCATGAGTCCCAGCACATGGAGATTCTCCTCGACCACGAATACGTCTTTCTCCGGGGAACTGGCGTAGATGTTGAACCGGCCCGCATCTCTGGAAATATCGCTCTCTATTTGACCGAATCCACCACAATCCGATCTATCACTCTGCAGTTCCGCGGAAAGACCTATCTCCCCATCCCTCCTGTGGACGAGCACTCGTCGAATTACCCCCCGACGACATATATCTTGTGCAAAAACAACTGGTCGTTTTTGGAGGGGCAGAAGAAACATGGCTATACTCTCAAGGCTGGACGCCATCTCTTTCCGTTCCAGCTCCAGGTTGGCGGGTCTCTGCCCTGCAGTGTGGTCACGGACGCGTTCGGCGGCGCATCCATAGCCTACAAGCTGCGCGCCGTGGCCCAGCGCTCCGGGCTGAACCACAACATACAGGCCGTCGCCCCTGTCTACGTCGTGCGCTCGCTGGGGCAAAACGCGCTCGAGTACCAGCAAACGCGCGACATCGAGCACGCGTGGCTGAACAAATTGATGTTCTCTGTGTCCATGCCTCACAGCGCGTGGGCGGCTGGCGACGATTTCATTTCTCTGCTAAAGATCTCGCCGCTGGTCAAGGGCGTCGGCGTGCTCAGCGTGACCACTTCTCTGCGCGAAACGACCAAGGTGTTCGGCCGGACTGGCGGTCTTACTCGCACCGTCGCATCTGTGACGCACGAGATAATCGGGGGGAAAGCGGTCGAGGTGCAGGAAGTTGTCGACCACAAGGGCAAGAACCACTTCGCCGTACCGGCGATACCATCGCGATCTCCAACAACGCCAACCGAGCCGGAGGCGGGCCCCAGTAGCAGCAACAGCACTCCTTCAAACGCGGCGCCGACCACTGATCCTACGCAAAGTGAAGATGATATTGTCCGTGTCCCTATTTCTTGGTGATTCGTTTGTGTGTTTAATAATCCTCCGCAGGTTACTTCGCTCCCTCTGCATTTCCCTCCCCAGTTGACCCCGAGCCATGCCCTCGATCCGATAAAGGTCTCTCATATCATTCATTGGAGCGTCATCGTGACGAACGCAGACGGTCACCTCTCGGAATTGTTCTGCTCCCTGCCCGTCACTCTCCTCGACTCGCAGCTCCTGAAAGAAGCCCGGGCACATACGAAAGTTGCGCGCCAGCTCTTCGTTGGTGAATTAGAACTGGCCCCCGATTCGGATGGGAACGACACGGAACTACCCAGCTACGTGGCTCACGTTCGCGATCGCGTCGCCAACATGTTCCTCCACAACACCCTGCGCGTCAAGAACCCATGGGTTCGCATGGGTGTGAGCCCCATTCTCGGCGATGGGCCAAATGTCTCGTCTGGGGACGGCACCCCGATCGAGGTCATCTCCGACACGAATGACCCGTACGTCTCCGACCCCGAGCACCCGCTCTTCCTCGACTGGGTCAACGCCGAGCTGCTCATCTCCCACGGATCGACCAAAATGCCGCTCCCCGCGCCCAGCGTTGAGGACAGCGCAAGCGCGGGTGCGGACACAGGCACACACACGCCCGGCCCCGACCACCCACCCACACCCCCGACGCCGTCCACGGACGGCTTCGCAACGTACACGCACGACAGCAACGCGAGCCGCGCGCTGCCCCAGCTTCTCGACATCACGATGGAGCCCACAAGCGCCCTCACGCACCCGCACTGGCTCACCACGCGCCCGGACCCGCACGACGCGCGCACGTCGACGGTCGACCTGCAGCGCCGCGTGCGGGAGATCTCGCGGCCCCGGTCGGAGGGCGGCTCAATGTTGTTGCACCGCGCGTTCACGGAGGTGCCGGACTACGAGGTTGCGCTAAGGGGGTTCCTGGGCGGCGTCCCGCCGTTGAGCAGCATGCAGGGGCTGCCCTCGTATGACGCGTCGGAGGCGTCGCGGAGACAGACGCCGGATCTGGTCGGACAACCTGTTGAGGGTGCCTCTGCGACGAACGCACCTTGAATTTGGGTGAGGCCTCTGGTTGCGTTTCTTCCGGGTAGAATTTGTAGCACCCACATTTGTATTATTACTGCACGTACACAAATAAACGCTTTAATTTGCTCCAACTTCCAACGCAAATCGAAAGAAGGATCTGGTCGCCGAGCCGCATGTGCCTGTGTGTCGTAGCGACGTTGACCTGGGCCAGCGTCCCGAGAGAGTTTGCACGCGTACCCCCGCACAGCCATATTGCTGCTGCCGCAACATGGAAAGTAGCGGGATATGCCGGGATGATACAAACACATGGGGACTGATGTCAGATCAACTGGAGCCAAAGGTGGAGGTTTTCAGCGCGGAGCGTTCTGAATCTGCGAGCAAACGGATTGTGAGTTGGGTGGGGGATGGCGAGCAGAAGAAAACTTGGCAAATCCCGTCGATCCCTGTTGTTTCGTTCGGAGGCAGTCGCCAAACAAATAACCTCCCGCATCTTGTTTAGGAAATCGTGGTTACGAAAACCCGGTGCGTCACACGACCTCGAACACACTCCCGACAAGTCACAAAAGCGAACTATCCTCTTGTCGCGAGTCGTGCAAAGCAGCTGAAAGTACGTGCCTGGTTCGGTCCCATGGACTAGCAGGTCCAGATGACATCTGGTGCTGGGCGACGACGGTAGATGCCAAGCTCTGACAAATGCTGACGGCCATTCAAACTGTGGAGGGCTGCAACAGAACATGATCGGTCTTGTTGTCCGTTTCATATGGTGATTTACCATCAATTGATGCAGTAAACCTCCGATGTGCCAAAAACTTGTGGTATCTCTTCCTCTTCGTCTTCCACCTTAACGGTTATTCTTTCTCTTTCTCTTTCTCCTTCTCCTTCTTTGGCAGCGCCAACTTCTGCACTTTCTTTTTTTTGAAGCCATGCTTGCATTAATATCTCTGCTTTCCCTTCTTCCTTCGGCCCTCTCCGCGCCCATTTTCGGTCTCAGCCTCGGGAGCGAAGACAACACGGATGCAACGACCTCTCTCGCGCTGCCGGATTTGGAGAGCTCCCTGCTGCGCCCTGCGCAATTCGCGCGTGTCGCGTACTGCTCGAGCCAGTCTATCACCAGCTGGACGTGCGGTGACCCTTGTAAAGCTCTGGGGAATGTGACGTTCTTGCAGTCCGGCGGAGGTACGTTGCTGTCTCCTCGTTCGCGGAACCATATCTCACTTTTTATGCACAGACCAGGGACTCATCCCGTTGTGTTCGTGGCTCGCCTCTGTTTGCTACACAAAACTGACCACATTATACAGACTTCATCGCGCACGATCCGTCCGATGAAAGCATCGTCGTCGCGCACGAGGGCACTGATTCGAAGAACATGTAACGAGCTTTATACTACCAGTCTGAAGGGTCACTCATGTTTCTTCAGTCTCTCCATTATTAACGACGCCAAATTCTTCCTGGCGGATCTCAACGCGACCCGTTTCCCGTCCACAGCAGGCCAAGGCATACAAGTGCACAATGGTTTCCAAGACACTTTCGAACGCACTGCGGACGGCCTGCTCGCCGGCGTCATGAAGGGACTGGCAGACACAGGTGCCAAGAAGGTTGTGGTCACAGGGCACAGTCTGTAAGAGAAATTTTCGCCTACACCGCGTCTCAGCTAATTCGATTGCCGCACACAGAGGTGCCGCCGTTGCGACCATGACTGGAGCCTTCATCAAGCTCAGCGTCGACCCTTCGATCAGTGTTACCGTCACTGGCTTCGGTCTCCCGCGCGGCGGAAACCAGGCCTGGGCTGATTTCCTCGATAAAGAAGTTCGTGGCTCGACTCGTGCTTCTTCTCGAAAACACGCTCATCTCTCTATTAGGTTGGTGTTACCTTCGTAACCAACCAGAACGACCCTGTGCCCACCGTGCCCCCGCGTGCACTCGGCTTCGCGCACTCCAGCGGGGAGGTGCACATTGTGGACGACTCGCAGAAGAACTTTGTCGCATGCCCCGGGCAGGACAACGAGAACTGTGCGACGGGCAACTCGTTGCTCTCGGTCAGCGTCAGCAACCACAAGGGTCCTTACTTTGACGACATCTCTTTCGGTCGCTCGGCTTGCCCTGACGGCTCCACGTAACGAAGGGTTGAACGACAGTCAACGAGGGAACTTGCAGCAAGGGAACGTAGTTTAAATGTCACAATAATAGATTCAATGACCCATTGGATAATTCAAAAACGACAGCTGCGAATCCAGTCCGTTCAGAAGAACATATACTATTACATACATCGAGCCCCTCCTTCATCCGTGGAGGATCCTGGTCTTCTCATCACCGCTCTCCATCTCGTCCATCGCCTCCCTGCAAGGAAGTGAGCAAAAGTCGCTGTAGATATATATGCGTGCTCACGCATAAGCAGTTTGACACTCCTGCCACAAACTGCCTTTCCAATCCGACTTCTTCTGCCTCTGCGACTGTTTCGAAAGGAAGTCCTGATCCAGCTCTGCAATTATGTGTCATTGCGTGTCCAATCATCCGATAGTATTAACTCGTACCTCTGATTTCTCCCAGTTCTCGCATCTTGTCGAGAGGAAGATATTGCCTGAACCATGTGTCAATATCACCAGGCTGATGGGAACACTTGCATCACGCACCATGACTTGGTCTTGTCCCAAAACCGCACAATGTAAAGCCAATCCTGCCCTTTCCGCTTCTTGCGTTGAGCCTGCGCTTCTGCGAGGACCTTTGACGGTATGCCTGCATCAGTATCGTCGTACACTAGCGCAGGCCACCAAGGAAAGGACACTGCAAGCCTGGATTAACCCATGGAACACAGCGATGATACTCGGTCTCTTACCTGCTTTCGCCCACACTACACAACCGATCAAAGATCGTCAGTCGCTGGTTTGGTGGCGAAGTTTATGCAAGACTAACCAAGTGTTCCGGGCTCAAGTCGTTTGCGTCCCTGTGGCACGACCACTCGCCCGACGTTCCAGATGGGGTCCTTCATAGTGATACGAGATGATTTGGCGACCAGTCGAGGTGCACTTGCTGATGGAACAGGCTCGGTCCGTTTGACGATGACACGCTCCTTCGGCTTCGCGTCAACTTTCTCGGGCTGAGCTTCCTCGGGCGCAGCAACGCCTTGGTCGGGTTCGACAACAGCTTCACCGGGTTCGACAACACGTTCGTTGTCGACAACAGCTTCGCCAGGTTCGACAACAGCTACGTCGATGATAGCTTCGGGTTCGACAGTAGCTTCGCCGGGTTCGACAATAGCTTCGCTAGGTTCGACAGCGCCAGGTTCAACAACAGCTTCGCCAGGTTCGACATGGTTCGACAACAGCTTCACCAGGTTCGACAACCGTTTCGCCCAGTTCAACAACGTCTTCGCCCGGTTCAACAACACCTTCGCTAGGTTCAACAACGTTTTCGCCAGGTTCAATACGTTCTTCAAGTTCAGCGTCACCTTCGGCAGGTTCATCAGCAGGTTCAACGTCGTCTCCGGGCGCATCCTGGCCCTCGTTGGGCGGTTCCTTGCCCTCGTCAGGCTTATCCTGGTCGCCGTCAGCGTCAGGTCCTGGCTTGCTCGGTCCCGGGTCCGCTTCGATATCGCTCAGGTCGCTCAGATCCGAGTCCCCGTCCGTGTCCACATCTGCATCTGCGTCCGCGTCGGCCTCTGCATACGCATCCGCCATGCTGGCATCGTCCACAGGCGATGGTGGGACCGGAGAAAGCGGCTCCGCGTCGTCGATTTCCATTTGGGATTGGGAGGACGATGCAGCGTCGGCAGCAGCAGCAGCCTTGGCAGCAGCCCGCTCTTCCTTGCGCCGCAAGAGCTTCTCCTTTCGAATAGCAGGCGTATCCAGCTCCTCGACGATGACTTGCCCATCGGGCGTCCGAATGACGTTGGGAGGTGGAATGGTTACTCGTTCGGGCGTGACCATAGGAAGGGAATGCAACCGCAAATGACCCGAGTCGACGGATATGTTTGCCGCCTTACCTTTGGAACGCGGCGGCCGCTCGCCCTCGTCTACGTCCATGGAATTGTCCGCATCGGTGGCAGCACGTGACGACAGTGGCGGTGAGCCGGTTTGCAGCGTTTGGTTATCTGAGGCGGCAGTACTGAACACGGACAAACGGGATGTGCCGCCGTCTTGCATGGAGGTCAGACGCGCTACGCGTATTCGATAGATAGCACTTACCCAGGCGGATTTTCTTTTTCGGCGGAGGTGCAGTTGTTCGCTCGAGGGGAACGCGGCCGCCACGGCGATGACCCGGCGGCAAAATCCAGCCTTGCTCGAACATAGTGAACGACCCTTTCTGGTCAATATGATCGACCAAAGGAATGTCGCCCGGCGCTGGGAGTGGAGCTGAAGGTTGTCTCTGTCGAGTGGCTCTGGATGATTCGGATTGTGACGCGGGGGGCGGCAGTTTGCTCTTATTGGTGCTGCCCTTTGGTCGCCCTCGTGGCGCGGATATTGAACTGGATGCCCGAGCATTGGCTTCGGTTTCGAAGGCGACAGCGGCAGCGATGGCACCTCGAGTTCTGGGGACACGAAGGCCGGGAGGGGCAGAGAGTGTTCGAGCGTCGCTGGAACTGATACTGGCCTCGGCCTCGGCCTTCTCCAGTGCTCGTTTCTCCTTTTCAGCGGCCCGCCTCAACCTGTCGGCCTCCCTCCTCTTCCGGTTCTTTTCTTCCCTCTCGTCAGGCGGAGGAGTGGGCGGGGGCGGCGCTGGTTTCCGGTTTTCGAGCTCAAAGTTGAAAAGAGAGGTGATGGGGTCCGCGGACAGGATGAGCTCCGATTCATCTTGAATGACCTCGCTGGAAACAAGGAGTTCGAGAATCTCCAGTGGAGGCTCAAGATCGCCAATAGGGGATGGGGTCCACGGCGGAGCGCTACCCTCAATCAGTTCGGTCGTGCGTAGATTGGGAGCGGAAGAAAGGTGATCCAGCTCCGCGAGAATCGGTTGCGCAGCTATCTGGATCCTCAAAGCCGTTTTTTGGAAAGGGGTGCCGTGTTTATTGTACAGAAACTGCGTTGTCAAGAACCAATTGAATGTCGTCCTGATCAAATCGTCAATATGTGAGTCAACGGCTTAAACTTTTTGAAGAGAGAATTTACCTTGAAGCACTGTATATCCCAGTATTGGTAATCGTCGAGTTTGGATTCGATTTCACTCCAGGACATAGGGTTTTTTGACAATATCGAAGTAATCCGGTACGTCCTTCTTATTGACGGGTAACTTGAAATAATCATTCCGGTCGAGTCTGGAGGTTTTGAGTTGACATTGAGAGTGCAAGGAAAACCAATTTACGTACCCTGTAATGCGGTCGAACGCCGCTCGAAGTTTAGGAAGATGCACAAAGAGTGCACTGCCAAGAAAGTCGTAGATGAGCTCTGCTTGTCTGAGCTTTCGAGTCTCGCGCTTCCGGCTCAATTCTGTCAAGCCCCTCAAGTCCTCGAGATCTTTTCGCAGATGTTTCAGTTGCTAAACCCCGTCAGCAATAATGCGACGGAAACAGAGGATAACAAACCTCTAATTTCATCACCTTCTCCTCTTCTCCCTGAGACCTCGAGCCGGTGCTTGCAGTCCAGGGTTCGAGATGCAATCGTTTTAGCAACGGTGCTCCTCGCCTAGCCTCCCGTTTCAAACTCCAGTACTTGCACATCATTGCAACAAATTCCGGTTTCTTTCGGAGTTTCGTCCTGTTGATATACTGGAGAATTCTGTCGATGATGATTGCAGGCACCAACGGCGGCCCAGGCTTATATGTCTTCGCGTATGCTCGCGCCGATTTTGACAATTGGGCGCTTTTGTATGGATCGTCTTCCTCCTCCTCTTCGGCCAGCTGAGCGGCCTCGCGGATGGCTGCCTGTTCTTTCTGGAAGACACTGAGCGATGGGTGGTTTATTCGAGAGTGGGACGTACAGGTAGATGCTTGTCGCAGAAGGCGGTCAACGCGCCAGGCTCGACGCCTTGTGCGCTCTTCATTGGCAACAGCAATTTCTCCTTGCGAGCGCACGTCACATGGAATGCAAGGAAACAAGAGCTTTTCCCGCATTGGATACACGCGCCTTCTCGTGTCCCGCATATTAGGCATTTCTATTAATGGTCAGAAAAGACCAAACTTTAATCGGATGACAACGAACGAGTTTCCAGCGTTGCTTCGAAACTTTGTCCACGCCGATGATGGGCTCCATGAAGACATCGTTTGAGACGCGCGTCTCTGGGACCCAGATTGCGCACAGCAGGTGTATCCATTCTCCTTGGGTTGTTTGTTTGAACGCACCGCCCTCATTCGGACACAATGTGCAAGACTGTACAATATGAGAACAGTAGATGCGAGAGGGTAAAGCCTTACCACCGGATTCTCGGGGGACACGGTACATTTCCGACATAACCATTGCCCTTCAGGAATATAGGGAATCCCATAGCAATCTGCCCTATTAGTTCAGTGCGGAACAGAACACACGAAACTAAATTGACCTTGATGAACTGCGAGGTTGCAGCCATCACAGAACACGATAGCATTGCTGTTCTCGCCCTCGGAATCGTCACAAATGGCACAGGTCGAGTCCTCCGAGGGGAGGGCCAAATCGGGTTTGGGGATATGTTTAGTCTTGATATAGATATTTAGACGCATCCCGGAAGAGCTAGAGGGTTACACGCACCAGGTTAAACCACTCTTTCTCTAGGCGGTCCATTACCACCTCGAAGACTTCATATGTAACTTTGTCCAACTGCTCCTTCTTCCGTTCTGCGTTTACCGCATCGAGCCATTCCTGATCTGCGCGCCGATTATGAGGTCCATTAAAGACGCGACGACAGGCGCGCACGCGCACAACGCACCTTGTTCGTCCATGTCATATTCGACCTGCCGCTCGAGGTCGATTTCCAGTGGCTCTGCAACAGCATTCATTCAATACACGACCTGCAATTCACGTCTCCCGTGTCGCACCTATATGGCGGATGTACTGGTCGGGTCGGTAGAAGTCGGAGAAGTCGTTGTCTACGCGTCTCGTGAGGCAAGGGGCGAACGGACGAGCAAAGGACGTACACCCGAAACTACGCGCTTGACTGTCATGTACCCCGCTCGGCTGAGTGGAAATATCGTCTTCAATCTTCTGGAACGAGACTTTGGGTAGCACGGGCATCGTCGCCACCGGAGAGACGTGGCCACCGCGAGCCATGGCGTCTCAGGCGGACAGTCCAAGGACGACTCAATTCTTTATTGAAGGGGCGAAACAAACGGATATTGTCACTTGTTTATTTCCAAAGTTGTCAAAAATAAAATAATAATCTACAGGTTAGTACAGCCACCGGAAACAAGCTACAGCTCAGTCTCGTCCTTCCCGACAGTAGATTCAGCAGCGGGGGTCGCAGTAGCGGAGGGAGTGGGCGTCGCGGTCTCCTCCGCTGCTTTAGCCGCCTCGGACTCTGGCGTTTGGCTTTCTTGGGCGGAGGTGAGCCGAAGCCGTTAGTATCGTGGAAATTCGCCGCGCTGCCATCCAGAATGGCCTGCTCAAAGTCGATGAGATCTGAAAATCCGCCGTGGAGAAGGGCCATCCGCTGGGCCTCCTGCTTCCGTTCGATTTCAAGCTCCTCCTCCGTCGGCTCGAACTCCTCCGTTTTGGCCTCCTCGTTGATCACCGTCAGATCTGCGCTGCCGTCGATCACCGAGTCGAAGAATTTGGACAAGGAGTCCAACTTGTTCAGGCCTAGAAACGATATTAGCCTCGAATGTGCTTCATGCTAAAGCGCTAACCTTCATAGCGGAAAGGAGTGGTGGATCCAGGAGAATAAACAAGAACCTTGGACTCCTTCTTCTCTCCTGCCTCGAAGCCCAAGGCCACGGAGGATTTTCCTTTGCGGTCGCGATGGGTTCCGAATTCCAACTGCCCCTGGTATTTGTTGGCGAGTACTTTCCAGAGAAGCGGTACTTTCTTGTCCTTCGTCAGAAGTAGTGTACGCTTCACGTCGACTGTCTGCGGTAATTCAATAAACACGGCTGCCTGTGCCCAGCCCATTATGACCAACCTTCTCGATCCAAGGAACGATGTCCTCTGTCTTGTACAGTTTGGTGAATGCGCTCGGTATCCGACGCGTCACGAAATAGTATAGAGCGCTGGCCGTACGTTCACCGCCTTCGTAAGTTATAGGGTTGAGCGCCTTCCCCCTTGGGAACACCTTGAATCCCGGTAAGCGCGTGGCTCGGGGCAACAACAGCGTTTATATTCACCTTGATGGTGGGGAATCCTTTAACACCCTGTTCCGCACAGAGGGGTTTGTTCTTCTCGGCGTCGCAGTCAACAGCGTACAAGGGAAGCAGAGGGTGGAGGCCCAGAGCGGCCTTGCTGTACTCCGGTACCAGTCGTTGGCAATGCTGAGGACAATTGAGACGCGAAGCAGGCAATACAAGCACCAATTCATACCCCGCACCAAGGAGCGACGAAAGCGACCATGCTAGTTTCCTGTAAGGCAACCTCAACATGATACTAACACCGGCGAAGAGACACGTACGTTCGCCTTCATAGCCTTTTTGAAAGACTTTGCGTCAAGCATCTTCACCAGCGAGTCCGGAGGGAAGACACCGGCCGAGACAAACGCAGGGACAAGCACGAGCGACAGCAGCAGTCGGGACGAGAACATCGTTGCAAGCAGAGTTGAAGGTGAATGGGAACCCAAGCAGTATTTATACACCGAGGTGCTGGAAGTTGACCAATCCGAGACTGGGAGACACGTCAACTCTTCCTGGCGTTCCCGCTGGGCCGTGGGATCAGCGGCAAGTCCCCAGTCGCGCCACGTCTTTAACCGGTTCCCGACCTCCCACCCTCGCCCGGGACCGTAGCTCTGGTCTATCCCGTACGCACTCAACAATATAGTAGCGTTCTCAGCGCTTTTTTATTTAGTCACACCACCGCGTGTGTCGTTTGGCGACCTCCGGCTTGATCACTCTTGTTCAGAACTACTTGCGACACGGTACACGGCTGCGACGGCGTGGAACTCTGCGCCAAAAATCGGTCAACTTCGAAAGGATCGCTGGAGCAGGAGAATCTGGTGTTATCTAACGCGTTCAGACCGTCGAGATCAGCGGGCTTCAACATTCAAGTTTACTTGCGTCGTGGGCTCATGACACTCCCGCGAAACAAGGGCGACCGTTCGAAAATGCGATCGACTGCAAACGCTTTATGGTCTGTCTAAACTGTCCAGTCGAGCACCCACATCGCGTGGCCCTGGATCCGAGCCTCGAGGCTACAGACCATCACGCACCTGGCCCGCGCACGGCATCCTTATCCAGCTTTAAAAGGCTTTCTTCAACATTTCGCTCTATCAACCGTGCTTCCCCAACTACCTCCTCACCGATCACACATCGCCTGAGCGCCCTCTGGTTTAACTCTCTCTCAAATAATGCTTCCGGTGACAGACTTCAACTTTGTCGTCTGTGGATTCGCAACGCTGGCCGCCACTGTCGGCTACGCCTGTGCTCGCAAAGCTCGACCACTCCCGTCGTATGTCACGAAGAACTTCGCATCGGACTAAGACTTCTACCCTCTCGCCAGACGTGCTGTCCCGCAACCTTTACCCGGAGATGAGCCAATCTCGGACCCAGCTCCCGAATCATCCAGCAAAATGGTCGTCGAAAAGCCCATCTTCGTGGACGAACCCGAATCATACACGACGCCCTCCGAACCCACCTGCGAACCCGAACCCGGACCAGAAACCACACCAACTACCGTAGTCCGCGCCAACAGCTCGCTCAAACGCAAGCGGACGCAGGATCAGGACGACGCCGAAGCCCACGAAGCCGACCCTGTATGTCTGCACATTGACGAAGAACAGTCCGCGTTAACACGTCGCTTTCAAGGATATGGGATACCCCCATGTTTGTTGCCTCCCTGTGAACCCCTTTCTTCTCTCATCTTACTCCCGTCTCCCAGAATCTGAGTTCGATCTACCCAAACAAACGCCGAAGTGGCTCTGTCCCGGCGGAGGATCCCACTAATAGCGCGGTTGGTACCTATCTACCGCAATTATCCATGCCTCTGACTTGAACCGTTTGTAGAATGAAATGGCCCCCCAGGCGCACGACTCTTCCAGCAGCGAAGAGCCGCAACCGGCAACCAAGTTGGAATTATCTGATCCCGTCCCGTCTGAACCGAACCCGGATGTTGTTGAGAGCAGTTCGAGTCCAGAAGCACCTAAACCTGTGCCCGCTTTCGCAGGATTTGCGTTTCCGAAGACCCCTCCACGCATCACACAATTCCCTACCGTCGTAAGATCCTACTCGTTCCATTCCACTGACTCTCACTCGACTTCAGCGAACCACGGCTTCGCCAGGATTCGCCAATTTTGGTGGCTCTTCGTCCCCATTTTTCTCGACGAATTCGCAAAAGGACAGCATCTCGATTGCCAGCAAACCGATCTGGGCCAGCACCACTGCTGCAGCTGAAACAACTATAGCGGGTCTGGATGGTGAAGCCGACGAAACGGCCGTCTCGCAGTCTGCCCTCGTCGCAGTGAAGCCCCAGAACGTCACAATACCCCGTCAATACATTCCAGTGCCACCTATACACACACACAGCTGACCAACCACCATCGACAGATTCGACCGGCGAGGAGGACGAAGACATCATCTTGGAACTCAAAGGCGCCAAGCTCTACATCAAACGCGGGGAGGAGAACTTTTCCGGGGGGATGGTGGGCCATATCAAGCTCCTCTCCCACAAGACGAGCCCTCTCAAAACGATTGCGTGCGTCCCTGACTGCCGTCTTTGCGGACCCTATTAGTAGTATGAACGAGAAATGCAGTGTTTCGCAGGGAGCCACTCTTGGAAGGTTTCCATGAATGTGCGCATGCAGCCTACAGTGCGGTGCACGTTCGACGCGCAGGAGAATATACTGCGCGTGGCACTGAAGGAGCTGCAAGACAAGTCGGACTCTGAGTCTGTGGAACCGCAGACAGTTATATATGCCTTTAAGGTTTGCAGTCCGTAGTATCAGATGCAAGATAACTGACTGAAAGGTACAGCCCAGTCGCTCATGTAGGAAGGGCGATTTCGAAGACTTTGCAGAGGCTTTGCTCGCGCAGGCACGAGAAGGCGGCCAGTCATAGTTCTCAGCCTGTAATTATGTACCAGTGAATTTGTGTTGCAAAAACGGGCGCAGCTGCTGTGAAATGTTAAAGCAGGGTTTGTGAAAGCACGGGCAAGAAAAAGCGAATTCAGAAAAATGACTCTCGACCTGGGAGTCGAACCCAGCTTTCGCGCGGCCGGGTTGTCTTAGGCCCTTGACAGGCGCGTGTACTAAACCGATATACGAGTCGAGACATGTTAAGAAGCAAAATCCTTGGGTCATAACAGAACAACGAGGGTTCACTGTGAGGAGCTGAATACGCCGCCATTCCACAACTTGCACCAAAGTTGCACACAACCGCCACCATGGGATACTCGTCCAGGTGGGACCAACCCCCGAAGGAACAACACGCCTCCAAATCTCGGGCTGGTGAGATACATCTACGAGGATTCAAACCAATGAGACTCATTTTTCCTCTTCCTGACATCCCACTTTCTGCTCACCTCGGTCTACACCATGGCTTCAACGGCGTGTAGAAGACCGGTCCCCGTCTCTGGCTTATGAGAGATACGAGGGTCATCACAAGCGGTCGACACTCTGGCTCTGCGGTCCGCTCCCATGTCTCTCGCCACTCTGGGAGCCGCGACGGGCGAGAACGGTCGACAGAACGGTCGGAGGTTGGTTTAGTTGTCTCATCCCGACATTTCTGGGCTTAGCTTCTTGCCTTAGGTGAGGAGGGCGCGTAGAGATCCGAGCGCTGAGTCCTGAGTCTCGCTCGCGATATGACGAAAAACATTCGGTGCGTCTCGTCCTCACTGTCTCCATCGACCCTTGCTCAAAGGTTCTATGATAGAGCAAACGGCGTCGGAGCCCCAGCCCCCGCAGGGAGAGAGGCGAATCCGTTAGTGTCTTTTAATCTACTATTAAAGCTTGCGTTATAACCTAGTACGCAGCGCCGCCACCACCGCACATTAAGTCCAGGCCCCGGCCGAGAACGCGAACGTGGACGCCGCCGCGCGGACTCAGTGGTACGTCTGTCCTAAATTCCTTTGAAATTGCAGGTTTTGACCTCGGAAGGTGCTGTTATGCAAATCCTAACTCTCGCCAACTAATAGGACGGAGACGAGTATTCTCGCGACAAGGACCATGGGGGGTCCTCGACGACCCGTGACCGCAAAAGCAGCAAACGACGGAGCCGGGATGAAGATGACAGCGAGGACGAGGAGGATAGAAAGCGGCGAAAACGACGGAGCCGGGACGAGGATGTCAGTGAGGATGAGGAGGACAGAAAGCGGCGGAAACGGCGCAACCGTGACAAGGTCGACAGCGAGGATGAGGAGGACAGGAAACGGCGAAAGCGGAGAAAGGAGCGAGAGCGTTCAAAGGAAAAGGACAAGGAAGAACGAAGGAGCATCTTGACCGGCAAGAAGGTGAGATGCTTTTGCTGCATCTCACGCGAGTGCTCACTTTTTGCCACAGATCAAACTCAAAGTCAAGAAAGAAAAAGGTGACGAGGAGAGAGAGGCGAACCGAAAGGACTTGTTACGATTCTTGAATTCCATGTAGCCCAATAGCGCAGACTTGAGTTTGGCGGAATATTTATTTGATTTCGTAATACAAGTAGCGGCGCGTCGTCACGGCGAGTTTGCCGGCTCTTTTACGCGTTTTCTACTTGTCCCGCAACCCTATCTTTCTTCCGGCCGTTGTGCACACTCGCCAAAATGGACACCGACCTCATCAAGCTGGTGAACAAGCTCCAGGATACCTTCAATAACCTTGGTGCGCGTTGGAAACAGCGGTGGTGCACTTGAATATGTACTGAATCGTTGCTGTTCTTCCTTTTCCGCAGGAGGGGAGCTGGACATGCCCCAACTTGTAGTTGTAAGTTGACTGGGGTCTGTTTGAACCTCGTACTCACCCGTTGCCAGGTGGGCAGTCAATCAGCAGGGAAATCCAGCGTTCTCGAGACGTGAGTGGCCAGCGTCTTCTATAGTCTTACGCTTTCCTTATGGTCTTGCGTGCGTTTTAGCATCGTTGGACGGGACTTTCTTCCCCGTGGCCAGGGCATCGTTACGCGCCGGCCCCTAGTCCTCCAGCTTATACACACCCCCGAATCCAACGATCCCTCTCCCAGCAGCCCGACATTTCGAGAATGGGCGCAGTTCCTCCACATAGACAAAAAGTTCACCGACTTTGGCGACATTCGCAAGGAGATCGAGCAGGAAACTTTCCGGGTGGCGGGGCAAAATAAGGGTGTTAGCAAGTTGCCAATATCGCTCCGGATTTACAGTCCAGATGTCCTAGACTTGACCCTCGTTGATTTACCCGGGTTGACCAAGGTGGGTTTCTATACGTCCTATGTCTATTCCAAACACTTACGCTTCACAAGATTCCCGTTGGAGACCAACCAAGTGATATTGAACGGCAAATTCGGAATCTGGTGCTGGACTACATTCAAAAACCAAACAGGTGCGTGCCTACCCTTCGCTTCAGTGCCAATTGCTTACGCAGTCGATCCACAGTGTAATCCTTTCCGTGTCGCCAGGCCAATGTTGATCTGGCCAATTCGGAGTCCCTCAAGCTCGCGCGTCAAGTCGACCCGCAAGGCCGGCGGACAATTGGCGTTCTGACGAAGCTGGACTTGATGGACGCTGGGACGAATGCTTTGGACATTTTGACTGGTCGCGTCTACCCGCTCAAGCTTGGATTTATCGGCGTCGTGAATCGCAGTCAGCTGGACATCAATGGGGAGAAGAGCATGGAAGCAGCGCGGGACAGTGAAACAGAGTTCTTCAAGAACCACCCCGCTTACCGAAATATCGCCCACAAGAACGGGAACGAAATACCTGGCTAAATCTCTGAACCAGGTGCGCCTTGTCGCGTTGCACTCGAGAAAATGTTATTGACCTTGTGCAGGTCCTCATGAACCACATTCGAGACAAACTGCCTGACATGAAGGCTCGGCTAAACACCCTGATGGGTCAGGCTCAGCAGGAGCTCAACTCGTTCGGTGATTCAGATAGCTTCGGAGACCAGAACTCAGGTTCGTGCTATGGAAATATTCTTCCTTCACGGCAAACTCATCGTTCCATAAAGCAAGGAGCTCTCATTCTGCGTCTAATGACTCAGTTTGCACGCGACTTCGTATCTTCGATCGAGGGCACAAAGGTGGATATCTCTACAAAAGAGCTTTCGGGCGGTGCTCGGATATACTACATTTTTAACGACATATTCGGACACGCTCTGGATTCAATCGACTCCACAGCGAACCTCGAGAACCAAGACATCCGAACGGCGATTCGCAACTCTACAGGACCTCGCCCGAGCCTCTTCGTCCCCGAAATTGCATTCGATCTCCTGGTAAAACCTCAGATCAAGTTGCTGGAAGCCCCTAGTTTGCGCTGTGTAGAGCTCGTGTACGAGGAACTCGTGAAGATCTGCCATAACTGCACTAGCACGGTAAATATCTCCCTACGTTAACGAGCATGTCCTGATAATGCCTTGCAGGAGCTGCAACGGTTCCCTGGCTTGCACGCCAAACTGATCGAGGTCGTTTCCGAGCTGCTGCGGGAGCGACTGGGCCCCACCTCCGAATATGCGCAGAGCTTGATCGCTATACAGGCGGCGTACATCAACACCAACCACCCTGCCTTTATCTCCGGCTCTGCTGTTGCTGCGCAGCAGGCCAGCTCCCCTCCGCCTCGGCAGATTCCTCTAGTGAGCCCCCTTTACTCTCTTGGCTTCGTGGTATGAATAGTTGCTCTCCAGCCTGTGTCCACAGATGCGACAAATGGCACTGGGACAGACGAGGACGAGGACTCGTCAGATGAGAACGGTCTTCCCAGTGGCATCTTCCCTTCGCGCAATGCCGAGCGCTCGGTATCCGCCACATTACATGACCGCGGCCGGACAACGAATGGATCCACCCCTACGCTGCCCAACATTCCGGCAAGGAAGATCCCAAACCAGCAGCGGCCTCACTCTGCCATGGCGCAGACACACCGCGGTTCACCGCCGTCCGCGCGGGAGACATTCTTAAACTACTTCTTCGGACAGAATGGCCCGGGTCCGGTTTCAGGCGCGAGTGCGGAGCATTCCAGACATCAGAATCGGCCGAGTGGAAGCGGGCAGAGCGTTGTGCCGGTGGGGCGAGACGTGTCTGCGCTGTCTGCAGGGGAGACTACGAATATCATGGCCATCGCGTCCGGACTGGGTGACGGGCACAATGCTGCGTACGACATGAAGAGTCTGGGGAAACATATTGAAGCGGTGAGCACTTTCCGTTCTTCTTGTCAGAGACGGCACTCATGCGTTCTCAAGATTCCTTCGGACGGGAATCACCTCACTCTTCGCGAAGAGATGGAGACGTCCCTCATCCGCTCCCTCATCGCATCATATTTCGGGATCGTTCGCCAGAGCATCCAGGACCTCGTACCCAAAGCGATCATGCACTTCCTCGTCAATCACACCTCGTACCATGTGCAGAATCGCCTCGTCGCGTCCCTATACAAGCCCGAGTTCTTCACAGAGATGCTCCACGAGGATGAGGGGCTGGTGTCAGAGCGGGCGAGGGTCAAGGCACTACTCGATGCATATAAGGAGGCGTTCAAGACCCTGTCGGACGTTAATGTCAAGCCAACATAAAATTATGAATCTATCCAAACACACGTCGTCATTCACGCATTTTACGCCTTAATCTACATAGTATACGCTACACGGCATGTCGGATATTCGCTAGATATTTCTTCAACAAAAACATTGCTTTCCTGCTAGCAAAGCGATTGAGACTGCGCTGCAGGACCAGCGAAAAGAAAATGCTGAAACTTGCTGGAAAATGCACACAGGACGCAAGAGGGGGGAGTGGATTAAATCCACAAAAAAATGCCATTCCGTCTAACGTATCACACAGGCAGGATAGTAACAACCAAAACACACGAGGACCAGTAGTAGATGCAGATATGTAACGACAGAGCAGCGGCGTGATCCCAGGCACGGGAGGAGGAGCGTGGAGTGAGCAGTCAGTCCAGTCCGATGAAGTTTGTTGCGAGAAGGCGTATTTATGAAGCGGTGATCTCTTCAGCAGGCGTCGTTTCAAGCTGGGGCTCTGCAGCTGGGGGTATCTGCGACTTGATCGCAACCCACTTCTCCTTCTTGACAGCGGTGTCCTGTGCAGGCTCGTCCGCCTTGTCGGACTCCTCCTCCTCCGAAGTCACCGATTCTTCAGTCTCGGCTTCCATACCGGTGGCGGTCTCGGACTCGGAGCTCGAGGAGGAGGAAGAGTCATCAGCTGTGGGGGTTGCCGACGTTGCTGCTGCGGTGGTTTCAGTGGTCGTGTCGGTGGGCACAGAAGATTCACTCTTCGTTGCGGTCAAAGCCTTCTTAGCCTTAAGACGAGCTTCTTTACGCTCGAGTTTCTATGGGGTCGGTCAGTTGAAGTGTTATCAAGGACACGGCAGAGTTAGCACCTCTTTGGCCTCCTTCTCCTCTTTCTATACACGAGGGGAAGTCAGTCAAAAGGACACAGGACCGACGGAGAACGTGCCTCCTTCGCCTCTTTCTCTTCCTTCTAAAAGCGAAGTAGAGAGTCAGATATGCCTATAAATATAACGAATCCGCGTACCTCTTTCTTCTCCTTCTCTTCAGCCTCCTTCTTCTCCTTGGCCTCGCGCTACAATGAAAAAATCAAGGGTATCAGTAACGTGAGATCACACAGCTCGATACAAGAGGCAAGAGACCTCGGCTTTCTCCTTCTTGAGTTTTTCGCGAGTTTCACGCTCTTGAATGATCCACTCGTCGACTTCCTCGACACACTCACGCGGGCGGGTCTTGTTCTTAAGGAGGTAGCCTTGAAGTGCGGCGACCTGCAAGCAGAATGAGGCCATCGCGCCGCACTGAAATGGGGTTACGCACACTCAGCTCATCCTCAGGAATGGCTGCTGCGAATCGTTTGGCAAGTTCAGATATCTCAGCTTCACTCAATATAGGAATAGCATGTGTCGATTTCTTGCGCTTGGGAACCGGGAGGTTCTTCTGGGAGGCATCGGTAGACTCGGCGCTTGCGTCCTCAGGCTTGACGGCGACGGTGGAAGGCTTGAAAGGGAAGAAGCACTTGAAGATCCCCTCTGCCTGCCACTTAGTAGCATGGGTAAAGTTCACCCAGACGTCCATGCGTCCCGGCCGACTGAGGGCAGGATCAAGGCGCTCAATGTGATTTGTTGTGGCGAAGAGAAGGCTGTAGGAAAGTGAGCACGGAGCGAACAGCAGTACGGATGATGACGCACCGGCCTTCAGCTGCAGCAACACCGTCGAGACTGTTTAAAAGGCCACTCAAACTCAATGTGGAACCATCAGACTCAGCCGTTTCGGTTGTCGACGACGTCTTCGTGGATGTCGGCGCTCCTGTGGAACTGGCATCACGGCTGACGGAGCGCGTGAACGCCGCGTCAAGATCCTCCAGAAGGAGTATACACCTGCGGGCAGTGGTATTAAAAGCCTGGATCGGTCCGACGACAATGGATCGTACCTTGTTGGGACATGGCCCATTAATGTAGTGAGCGTGTTATCGCTCATGCTATCATTGCAGGTCCCTTAGCAGTCAAATGGAAGGAAATGTCACATCGGCTTACCCCTTGGAGGAGAGGGATACGACGTAGATATCCAAACCCAGTTCGCCGGCTAAAGAGTGAATGAGTGAAGTTTTGCCGCTAGGAATGGTTTCAGTCGAGGGGAAAGCGCGCTCGCGAAAATAAATCACCTTCCGGGCACACCATGCAATAGATAACCGCGCCGGAAAGGGATGCCTTGCGCAATTGAGCCAAAATGCGAAGGGACGTAAGAAACAACAAACCTCTCTCAGCATACCTGACAGTAAAAGATAAGACAAGTTGCGACCTCAAAACAATTAGGTGCGCACCATTCTTCCGAGCACAAGAAATCCTTGCAGTCGGCCAGGAGCATGTCTTTGACACCCGGCTGGAGGACGATGGAACTCATCGGCCTCTTTTGGCGAGCACCGTTCCATCGCCAGCACCCGTATGTGCTGTAACATGGGTTTAATCGGAGCTCAAATTACATACGAGAAAGAAAATGCGTACGTGTCGGCCATGAATATGTGAACACGGTGCTCGGCGTCTTTCTCATACTCCCGCTTCGCCTCCAAGACAAGTTTCTTCAAGATGTCGTTGTTCCGAGCCACAACACTGGGAACATGTCAGCGGGATCCCGAGGAGGGCGGGAAAACCCACCTAATCTTGAGAGCGGAGCCTCCGAAATCGTAGCCACGCTTGGTTCGCATTATCTGCACACGGAGATTAGTGGCTTGGCCGAAAATAAAGCGATGCACGTACCCTGAGCCAGTGGCCGCGCTGGGCACGGAGATGGACGGTCAGTATGCTCATAATTGTCTACCGACGGAAACTCACGTAGTATATTGTGTGGGTTGTGTCTTCATGGTACATGCATCCGTGGAGAGCGAGTGAGAGGGAGAGAGTGAGGAAAGAAATAAAAAAGCAGAAAATGAAATGAATTTTCTGCGCTCTGGTCACGTGTGCGCTTTCCACTCACCAACGCTAGGCATGAATGCGACCTTGCGCTTGCGGCGACCATGAACGAGAGAGTCGTCTTCCTCTTCCTCTTCCTCTTCCAGGTCCCCGGCCGTCGACTCGCTCATACCGTTGCGCGCTGAGCGCGTAGTGATCTCGAACTCTCGGCTCCGTCCCCAAGCAGGTTGCTGAAGAAGCATCAGCTCGGAGTTGCCTTAACAGTCCGTCGGTGACGCGTACCTTGCCCAGCCAGTGCATCAACCTGCAGCGACTCAGTCATGGTAGAAAGCTCCGGAATGAACACACACCAGTCATATGGATAGTCCTCTTCACTAAAGTGAGCGGTGAGGAAGAACGCTAACGTATGCATGTTAGTGGCCGCAGCTACGCGCCAGACCGCTACGCACAGTCCACAAAGCCGTTCCAAGCCGAGACAGACGCGCGTCGAGCGGTCTCCACCGTGCCTCCGATGACCACCAGTTTCTTGAGTGGCGCGGTCGTCAGTGTGGCAACGAAAGGATTGATTGGTATGTGGACCCACAAGAGTATCCTGCAAGGCTCCCGTGCTCACGCCGAGGGGCGACAACATATTGGAGAGTACGTTCATGGTGGAGGATGAGAGTGAACCAGGACTGAGCGGCCGAAATGATTCGCTTAAAAGGGCCTCGGGTGTTGGCCTCGTGGTTAAATAAAGCCAGGGTAGCGCTCGTCCTGAATCCGCCGTGGCGTCGCGCGTTTGGGGATAAAATTCAAAAAGCGATCAGAACTGAATCTGAGATGATTTGACTCATAGCGCCTCACTGGCGCCTGCTGCTCATTACTCTGCCAGATAACTACTTCCGTGTTCTTTACGTTTGGCCGTGTTCTAACTGGCCCTACAGTGAAATACTTCGTCCTCTCAAAAGCGCAGAAATTCCCCGGTTGAGTGGGAATTGATTTCGCCGCTGTATGCGCCTGTCGCCATTTGTGGGAACCAGTGCAAGTCACACCCAGCCCGGACTCCGCCTCCGACCGGAAAGGCTGTTGCGGGGAATGTACACCCACTGCTTCCTTATTGGGCCCGACCGACAATTTGACTAAAAGACGAGTCGAAACGACACGTTGCGGTCGCGTATTCGCTACGCAGCGCAGCGGACCGACGCGGCGACGACTGTGCGGGTATTTATCCGACTAGCGCAGCGTATAGCCTTACCCGCGGACCACAGTTGCAGCCTGCGGTGAAAAACTTTCCGAACAAGATTGGTATGTTACGAGATCTCACTTGAAGATTAGGTTGACCCAGAAATAAGAATGACGAAGCCTGGGACGGCGGAACCTCAAAGTCAAATGCTAATCGGTGGCGCCAAGTTCCAGGAACTGGGGACGTGACGGGAAGACAAGATCAATTGTTCAGATTCCCCGAGAATCTCAGATTTTATATGCTCCCGCGATGATCATTTGTTAGGCGACGCGAGCAGCATCAAAACTGGGGAGCCCGAGGAGCGTCTTGATTTTGGTTACCCAGATAATTGGCGCCAATCGCTATCTCGCACATGGAAAGCCTCTTTAATTTATATGCGCGTCTACACGCATCCTACTACCAACAGGGGCTAGCTGTTATTTTTTTTAATCTCCTGTGACCCTGAAGAACTTCGGGCCGGTATCGAGGTTAGCCATTGGTCGAGGGCCATTCATTTCAGCAAAGCAAACACTGTAGTTTATGCCTACTGTAAATATTCAGACATGCTCAACGCCTTCGAAATACCGATAGACAGGAAGGGCATTCGTCAGATGCATGTTTTCCAGGAGTGCACCTGACCAGATTCGCCCCTGCATTGTCAAGATAATACACAGGAGCGCTCCGCAGAGAGTTCGAGAGCCGAGTTGCGAGGCGTCAATCAAATATGGCGATTGTTGGTGCCCACAAAGAACCCCAATTGGGCGAATCTACAGCAATGCGCAGCGCGCGTCTGCTTCCGCGACGCCGTAGCCGCAGAAGAGACGCCAGAGGTCAACCAGAGGTAGCAAAAAACACAGCCTAGCAAGGCCGGAGCATTCCATTTCCACGAGATAAACAGTTCACGCATGAGTTCACTCTTCTAGTTCAGGACAGAACGACCCGGTCGAGCACATCAAGGTTCTAAGGATGGAGCGCCACCAACAGACGGTAAAACCAGAAAGTGGGGACCCGGGACCGCGCTGGACGCCCGGCGGCGGCTCCAGAATTGGAAGAGCCGCATATGACTCCAGGTGAGAGAGCATTTCTGGGGTTCGTCCGAGTCGCATCGAATCTGTGAACCCCAAGAGTTTAAACGTCGCTTGAGACCCTCAGCGGCGGCAACGACCACAGCACTGTAGCCTGGAGTAGTTTCAAGCTTTTTGAGGTCTCTGAAGTACATAGCTATTTAAAATCCATCACAAGTCGATCAGACATAAATGCGGACGCACCTTTCCATCTTCATCACTTGTTGTCAGAAATTGAGCCTCCGCGAGTGAATGGAGCAAGAAGGAAAGCATGGGACGGCGTCCAGTGGCGCGGGCCATCGGAGCGCTGTACAGGTTGCATGGCTCGCTGGCATGCACTCGTCAAGCGCACGTTGCGAGAGCCAAACCGGCATGGACGGGCCGGAGAGTAACGAGAGTTGAGTGGTGGAATCGAACGAGGCTGGAGGCTGATTAATTACGTCTAACTCGGGGTTGCGGGATGTTGGCGGGATGTGGAAATGAGCAGCCCAGATAATATCATAGATGACCGCAAGGAGGGACCACTGGAAACACTTAGAATAATCGAGTCCTCGGATCAAACTGCTGAACGAGTGGCGACAGGGACAGTGAGATTCAAGAAAGCTGTATGGCTTACCGTTATCAATGTCAACTGTTAGGCCGATAATGTATCCCATGCGGAATTCTGGACGTTCGATGCATACAGAACAATCACAGAAGGAGAAAACAAAGGTCCGAAGTAGTAATTCCGACGGAGGAGAGATTCGATTCTTGCTGTAGAGCGGCGGATTCCGATATTGGCTTGTAATAGACTTGCGCCCGTTAAGTAAAAACGGGACCGAAAAATGCACCAGTATGATGTTGAATAGACCGGTTTTGACGAGCGTGTTGAGAAGATCGGAATACCGACGGCCGCGGTGGAAATGCGGTTCACTTTTTTTTTTCCAGGAACGTGGATGAGACGCGGTGTCTTTAGGAGGCTACGTGAGAGGCACGACTTGTTGAATGAAAACTTTTCCCCGCCGAAGGAGTAGTCCACCAGTAGACAGGGCAAGCGGCACAGAGAAAGGACCCTGAGACACAGCGGAAGTCGAAGGAAATCGAAGGCAGTAGTGTGAACAAGAGAGAAGAAGCCAAGGAATCACATATAACGGCGTGTGCGGTGTGCCGCAAGGTGAAATTGTAGGACACCGTGCAGGGGCAACAATTAACCATTAACCCGGGAGATGCGGAAGATGAGCACTCAACGACCAGCCGAAGGCTCTGACCGTTCACATCGCCGTGTACCCAGGACGTCAATAAACGGACGGATACTATGAGTGAGGTCAGACTCCGCGGCAGACAGTCGGACGCGCAGAGTGTCGTATAGCTCCGAAGTGTAGGTCACGCAAGCACATTCATGCTGTTCTATGCGCTGGTGGTGGTTGGTGTGAGAACAGACCGTTGTTTATTTGCGCTTTCTTACATCAGCGACAAATACAGGGCAGAAGTTCAGGCAAATCAAGAAAAAGCTGGTAATACAGTGGTCCGGTTAGTACATGGAAGGGCGATTATTATCCTGAATTTCGTGGTAACAAACCCATCTCCAACTCTTCAGCTTCCTCATCGTCCTGCGCCTGCACAACTTGCAATCCCTCAGCCATCTCCCGTTTAACACATAACTGTTCAGCAACGATGATCATAAGTGCCGATCCAGCAATCATGACCAGCCAGAAAAAGAGGGAAGTGGGTATTGATGCGGAATAGTAGGTGGTCAGAACCAAGTGATTGAAAACGAGAGTCAGTGTGAAGTCGAGAATGAGCCGTGGCCTCCGAATTAAACCATAGAGGTAATATATGCTGCGAGGAACGTCAACGCAACGCGACTCTGAGGCCAGAGATGGACGTACTCTGCGGAGCAAGCAACGAGCCAACAAAAAGCGATAATCCAGCCGCGCATAGGATCTGTCCGGCCATCCCATTGGTCTTCCCGCCAGCCAAATCCGACTTTCTTTCCGCCGCTCCAGGCCCCGGTGTACGCGCTCCACCGTCCTTCGCCCTGCATACCTCGGACCGTCGGCCGGCCAGCCATTTCTCGCCAGTCCATTACCATTCCTGCGGAGAGATGAGGATAGGCCAGCGGTCTTCTAAACTCGCGTATACTGACCAACATTTGCGGCACCTCCTTCGTAATTCAGCGACGTTGGCTCAGCGAATAGGCTGAGCAATGGTGGTACACAGACGGAGAGGGTGAGATAATGCAAACTTTGCATTGAAACGATCTAAGTAAAGGAATTAGGCAGGAAAGGCCTCAATAGATTGCAGGTACCTGAGACACGAGGAGGACTGGGTCCCAATTCACGTTGAGCTGGGACATGAAGTAAAGATCCAAAGAGAATGATCGCTGTGATCGAAGCTGGTTCCAGCGATGTAGGTAAACAGTTGATGTGGCTGTGTCGAGTTAGATCCGCGGAGCCAAATAAATGTCAAGTTTAATGTTCAACTTTTGGTTCAACTTTTGTCGGAAGACTCGGAATCATTTGCAAAGTCAAGCAATAACGCATACGTAGTCCAAATTGCAACTAAGATTATATCGGGACTCTTCTTCTGTTGTACATTCTCACACCACATATCTGTAGTGCGTGTCAAGTCAGTCAAGAGGCTGAACTGAAGAAAGGCTCAGAGAAGGACTGACCTGAAAAGGGGCGATTCAGTCCCTATGGCAAATAAATCGGCCCTCCTATTCGTGGCGATATGTTGCTCGGAACATATGTGCTCTTTCGCTTCGTTGAGGCGCCGGTACAGAAGTGTCCCGAATAACGACCCACAAAACGCCAGACATAGAAATCCAATCATAACGCCTATCCACGGTGGTCAGCCCGAAATTCGCAAGAAAGCGGTATGGCTCACTGTGGCCTAGCCGAAAACGGGGCGTGTCCCCAGTGCGGTACACGAAAGACGCACAAATTCTGTCATTGAACTGTCAGCAAGTTGACCGGCATTCTCGTCCAAGGCGGCACAAACCCGCCAAGGTTTCCAACCATCCCTATTAACGCGATAACAACACCCTTCTTGAGAGACCCTCCGGCGTTACCCGCGCTCCATGCGAGCGTCAGTGGGATCCCCGGGAAAATCCCGACCGCTGCAATGATGCAACCTGCATATCCAACTGCAGGCTGCGTCTCGGGGTCTGTTGCGAGTAGTATGATGTACCCTACGATCCCGAATAGACTGACGGCAGCGACGAATGGGCCGCGCATTCGCGCACGGTCGGAGATCGGGCCGAGGAGGCAGCATGAAATGCAAGCCGAGGCGTAGACGGGAATGGAGAGGCTGAATGGGTTTGTTATTGGTATCCTGCCAAGTACGAAACCGATGCTCTCACAGCTGTGCGTTCGTCGCCGAGAACCCCAGTGCGTGGATAATGGTGCTATCACAATGAGTGGATGCTTCCTACAGAGACATAGATCTCGACTCACGGGAGGAACAGTGTAAATGAATATATTGGGACAGTGAAGCTTTGTGGTTCGACGATTAAATGAATGAACCCAGGATCATCTGCACATCAACGCACCCAATGTATATGATTGCTTGCAACCAGGACTTGGGGTTCCTCAAAGTCTCCCACACGAACTTCATTTCAAAGTGTGAAGGCTCGCCCGCGGTATCCCGGCGCAAAACATCCGTCAAATGTTCTCGTTCTCGTGTTGTCAGAAAGGTCGCGGTAGCGGGGTACTGTTCGTATTTTGGTGGTGTCATTTTGAATAGAATAGAAAATACTCACGTCGACCGCTACCCAGAAGGCTAACAGGGAGATGACCACCGTGACTGTGAAAGAAATAAGAATATTGGGCGTTGTGGATCTGGATCCGCATACGGAGGCCCTCCAGTAGAAACTTCATAGATTGGGAAATTAGATCTTGGTCAATGAGAAGCAGTAACTTTTCTCACAATCCACGACCAGCCAGGTAGTCCGCCGAGGCTTCCGAAATCAGCTACGGGCAATCCAAGTAACTCAGCTTACCCATTCATTCTTTCGATGCAGAACGCCAGTAGCCCTCCGAATGCGCCTAGATGTACGGTAAATGCATGCCTTGCTCTGAATCATATACAAACCTGCAAGTGTGGCAGAAGAGAAATAAAATGCCATCGGGCGAGCCTGCTGGTCGCGACGATACCACAATGTGACGTAAAAGGCTGTAGCTTAACTTGGGTATCTGCAGGGGAAGTAGATTGTGGTTGAACTGACCCAAGGCAGGACCAAGACCAGACTCCGCCACCCCAAGGAAAAAGCGTACACTTAGGACATGATGAAAGGCAAATAAATAAGGAACGATCTCGGAAGGAGCTCGCGCTCACATGATGAGGTCCTGCCAAGTCCTGACGAATGCCATCGAGACCACTAAAATATCCGTTTCAACTCGATGGAGGGAGATATGAAAGAGAGAGACTGACTGACTATCCCCCACGTTAGGGTAATAGATGGGACTGTGAAATCATGAATGACCGATATTGAAGGCGGCATGAGAACGTACTCCAAATCGAAGGTCGAACTAGTTTCATAACTATGTTGCTATCGAAAACAGATCGAATTTTGAATCAATTGGCATGCTTCATGCTCACCAAGGAATTGCAAGTAAACTGTAAGTGATCTCCAAAAGGATTAGAACATTCGCAAGGCAGCTAGACACATTCATCGACCCACAAAAAATGCAGCAGCGGCTAGCTGGTATCTCATGCCCGACAGTTTGAGGTCCTCAGCCATCCCGGCAATCTGGCAAGATGAAATTTTGGATACTTGTTCACATATATGTATATGAGCATAGTACCCTCGCGTTTCCTGCAAGGGCGATATTAAGGTCAAGGACCGTCAAACTAGGCGAACATACCCAGATTGCTTCGATCCCTTTCCATAAAAAAGTAAGCAGGTAGTTCTGGGTGATTGAGGATGGACGTACAGAAAACAGCACAGATACAGAATAGTTACCAGGGGGATGAGTCGAAGGTCAACTTTGCGGCGGACCGCGTTGTCCAGCCGGATGCCTTCATCTCCGCATTCTTCACTCGAGTAAGAGGTCGGAGTCAAGCCTTCGGTCTTCACAGTGGGTAAATCCATCAACGGCACGGCAATGGGCTCGACGTGAAGTGGGGCGGCCTGGCAATTGGAGAAACAGGCAAGGTTTCATTTATTACAGAGTAGAGTTAGTTCCTTCGAGTCGGAGCGGCGCCGCTCTTCAGACGCGGGAATCGATCCGCTGACGTCTGCTCGGATTGACTATGGGATATGGCTTCCGTGGCGGGCGCGCCATGACCCAGCCACCATCATGATGATACGGTGTCCGCCGGTCACTAAGTAGTCGCATCCGCTGCTGGGCCGAGTCCGGATCCACTCCCGATGCGCTAAGGTGGAGCGATAAGGGCATTCAGTCAAGTTCGTAGAAGATTGCTGGAAGGATGACAGTGGTGGAAGTTCAAGTTCAACGATTTTCAAAGTCCGACGCCGCGATCTTTGATCCTCACAAAACAAGCCACAACCGCAGCTTGACCGCAACCACCACCATCGATTTGGTGTTTCAAGCTTCGATAAACGGCACGATAGATGCCTCCTCGCTTCCCTCTGCGGTTGGCCACTCGTAATGCTTCGATCAATCTGGATCGGAATCGTCAACTTGCCGCTAGATCGCGAGAATTCAATATCCTCCGTTATTACCAAAAAAGAAGTGCTACTCTCGGCTCGCAGTCCATTTACCTCTGGGGAAGTGGGATGGGTCGCACGTCACCACGTAGTTTAAGGATCTTAGCCGTATGTCCGTCGAGAGGTCGATCTCGCACTCCGTCCGTCGATATATTCTGTCGACAACCTGGAGAAATGACATTAGATCCATCAGGATAACAAGTCTGTCCCAAAAACCACCGGCCTGATCTCCCTGAACCTGGCATGTTCACTATCCAACAGTCACCTCCTTGGTTTGTTCTTCGATGGCAATCTTGACGACGATCTATCGGCTCTTTATTTGCTGTAGACTGTAGACCGACGACGTACGTTCCATGAACTACTCATTTAGCCTGAGATAAAGGGGATCTTCCGGGATGTGCTATTTCTTCGACGTCCGTTCTCGTATTGCAGGTCGCTTCCGTTGCAATACGTGCAGATATGGATTGTTCCCGAGCTTCCAGTGATAGACACTGAAGCCCATGCAGTTTGCTCGCGAACGGGCAGAGATACGGACAACATCCTTCAATCGCATTGGGCCCAGGGAACAAGCCCATACTTACCTTTGATGGAATCGCTACTAATGGTCTCTGTCATGCGATAAACATGCAATGAGTAAGTTAATAACGATATAATGTACAACCTGGAATGTAAATCACCACCCTCGTTTCCGTCCACCTTTGCCCCATTTCTCTAGTAAGAATCCCGTCATGTACTCGTACACCTCCCGGTTCGCCCCACGCCGATTAATATTATGGTCGCTGGAAGCCAATTGCGGTCAGAAAGACTGGCAAATGAGATGCACGCGTCCCTACCTATCAGTGAACATCCGGAACCTGAAATTCCGCACGCGGGCTTTGGTGAACATGTCCAGCAAGTGCGCCGAGTTGGCGAAATGCACGTTGTCGTCCCCGCTCCCGTGCGCGAGCAGGTAATCGACCTTCTGGAAGGCGGTGACATTGGAAATTGACGCGTTGATGTATCCGCCTGGATTCAGGTCGGGGAGATTCATATACCGCTCCGTGTATATCGAATCTGCACTCGCGTTAGGTATGAATCTGGAATTTTCCTGGAGGGTTTACGTACCATATAACCGCCAGCTGGTCACAGGCTGTAGGGCAGTGAGGTGACGTTCAGAGGAGGAGAAGGAAAGACGTACGGCAACCGACATCGCGAGCGAATGGATACCAGCATCGGCCTCTACCACCTTGGCGCTCATGAAACCTCCATATGACTGTTTGTGCAAGACCACCGTTAGCAATCAGCCATATCCTAGGAAATCACTCCTCACCCAGCCCCAGATTCCAATCCGCTTGGGATCTACATATTCCTTAGATGCCCAACTCCTACACAGAAAAAGAAGTCAACATCAAAGCAGCCTCCAACAAAATGCACCACCAACCGTGCCGCAGCAACCTGGTCCCTCGTCTCCCAAAAGCCAAGGTTGTTTTTGACCGGATTCCGCAACGCGCGGCCCTTGAAGCCCGTCCCTCGCCCGTCGACGACGACGATGATGTACGAGTGTCCGCATGCGAGATATTCGTGCCAGTCTCCGCGGGCAAAGGTTAAATCGACGAGCTGGCTGAACGGCCCGCCGTACCTGGCGAACGAAGCAGACGGTCAACGTCAGCGCAACGCAAGCGAACAGCGAAAGGGAATCGAGATACTTACACACGGAAGAGGACAGGATACTTCGTCCGCCCGGAGTCGTCCATGCGCGGGGGCCGCACTTCCTTTACATTGAGTTCTCGAGGGACTTCCGTCAGCCGAATGGATCCGCGGCGGGAAGTCATCAGGCTCACCGTATCCATCCACCTCAATGGTCGAGTGCACGACCGTGGCGGACTCATACTCCTCCGTTACGTTCGTCAGGCGCTCGTTCGTCGTCAAGACGTACTCAAATTCTATAGGCGGAAAAGGTTTACTCAGCCAGGAGCTCGGCTTAAGCGATAAGAAACTAGGACGCACCACTATCTGCTGCCTTTACGACCTTCTGGTTGGGGATTCCCGGGCCCATGTAGCTGAGCAGGTAGAATCCAGCCTGCGGGGAAAAGTCCGCGGCGTAGTATGCAGGTTCGGAGGAATCGGTAAGAGCTTTGGGGGCCATGATGGTGGATTTCTCCTGCGCAGTCAGGCTGAGGGAGGGGAGGGAGACGGAATAGAGATGACGTGAGGTCGAAAGTGGATTGGCTGCCTCGAAGTATCTGCGAAGATGTTATTTGGGAACAAGAACACGAAAAGGAGTACGAACACGACCCCATTGGATACATCGACTCCTAGGACGCCCTTCGTCACCTCCCACTCGCCGGATGTCAGCCAGATTGGGGTGGAGCTGCTCGCGGGACTGAAGAGCGCAAGATGATTGAAGCCCTCTGGAGTAGGAACCACATCCAGATACGCGGCAGCGACAGTCCCGGCAGAGAGAGACGATACAAGGGTGGAAGGGAGCGCATAAATGTTTTGGAACTGCCGTGTGAATCAGTATAGGTTGGACGCTTTTTTGCACAGAAAGCACAAACATTGTCGACCCAGCCATCGTCTCCCTCCTCGCCATCTTTGCCCAGTTTCCTGACCACGGTGCCCCTCTCACGCTCAGCAAGACTCAGCGTAGACGCCGACTTTGCGAGGTTGTCAAACAAGACGACGCTCCCGTTGTCAGCATTCCGGTTCAGCTCTTTCAGAATTAGCATATCGTCGCTAACCCATTTGATCTCGGAGATGGTACTGTCGTCGTCGGCGTGTCTACCGGCCCAGTTCAGGGTGAGGATCTCGACGTCAGTCGCTGAGTGATCGAGATGCGCAGCCAGGTCGAAGACGGCGACCTCGACAAGCGGGTTGCGGAAGCCCGGCTTCGGGTACTTCATCTTGACCTCGCCGGTGTATGGGACGACGGTGTCCGCGTCATCCGTGGGATTGTATATCGGGAAGGTGAACTCGTCGACAAGGCTTTCATCGAAGATGAGGAAGGCGAGTTTGGACGACGAGGGGGAGAACCAGAGCGCGCAGGGTGACGACAGAATCTCTTCCTCGTATACCCACGACGGGACACCATTAAAAAGTGATGTAGAACCTGTCGTGGTGAGGCGGATTGGGGCGGGCGATCTATAGCGTGTGAGAGTTTCCGACAAAAAGAAAAGGAAGGCCTACGTGGGTGACGGGAGAATGTAGAGATCGTTTCCGGTAACATAGGCTATCGATTGTCCGGTCGGAGACCATGTCGCGTAAGCCACCGTTGGGGGATGCGTAGGCGGGATGAGGGCTTTTGTCTTCTTGGTCGCGATCTCATGGATGTAATAATTGCCAAAACTCGACCATCGCCAGAGCTAACAAACACGGTGAGAGATAGTGCCAAACCGGCCGAGCTCAACTACCTTTTGATGGTCGGACTTGACGAGGATATATTTCATATCTGGCGAGAGCTTCCAACTTGCCCAGGAGAGGGGGAGACCATTGGCCTGATGTGGGTCAAGAATAGTAACATGAGAGAAGGAGGATGGCTCACGCTTTTCACATCGAAAGTATACACCAAGTCTTTCGTTGTATTAGTTTTGAGATCAACTAATTTAATGTAGCCGTCCTCAGATATGGAAAACACCCCGTCGCCAGCTAAGCACAAAGACAAATTGAGAACAACGAAATATGGGGGTCACACGACACACCTTCTGGGACCCAGGCGAGACTGCGCCTATCTACGGTGAATGTGCCGTTATAGACATGGTCCATGGTGATTTTGCGCACTCCCGGGGCATGATAGGTGGTTCCAACGTATGAGTGCGCGGCTATTATACCGATTATTCCTGAAAGAGCGACGAGGGAAACGAGTGAGATGACTAGGAGACGCAGGGAAGTCGGTCGCTTTAAATGGAGTCAATGCTGAGCTCTGAATGTGAACGACTCTACAGACCCTGTGAGACAAGGGATTGCCGCGCTCCGCAACGCCAGGACTGGAGGGAAGGCCCTTCTCGAGCAGCGTCTCGTCTTCCTCGTCCGAGCTCGGCGCATCAAATGGACCATCACCGTAGTATGTTGGCGGACGGATGCGAATGGGTGACGGGCGGTCCTTCAGCAGAGCGTCCTGCTCGAGCTCTCCTTCTGGGTGGTCTTGGAGGAGAGGCTCATACTGCGTATTGGACATGAGGGTGCTGACGAGAAATTACTGCTGGTGAGGCTGTGCCGTGCAAAGTATAGCAATCGGATGGGGATATGGTATCTAATCTTTTTGAACACGTTGACAGTAATAGAGAAGAGGGTGGATTAGTCTAATGATGGCGTGCCGTAATGGGGCCCAGAAGGCTGTCGCGGGCGAGAATTCGGAGAAGGCCAGGGCGCAGACGGCTGACGTCGTCGGGAAGGCGGTCGGGCCGTTGGGCGCGATGTATGGCCCTGTATTGCAGCGGCCCTGGCTGGTTTGGAGCAGTGACCTGCGTCACGGTGGGCGGGTGTTTCATGTGCCTTGTATTCTATATAATTCATTCTTCTCGCTTCTCTCATGTCACCACAACAATTCCGCTATGACGCCTCCGCCGCTTTCACAACAAATTCCGCTTTTCATCAAGTCCTTGCCAACGTCTCCGTCTTTTGCCTTACTGAGAAATGAGGGCGCACAACAAGAAACTGGACTTCGGCTTTTTTTTCTGTGCGCACTATTTAAACCGAGAAGATCAAGTTGTTGGCCTCAGCTGTCCGCAATGCCCGCTGAACGCTCTGACAACGCTTTCACCGCTTTCGCTGCATACAGCCGCTTCACTCCTCTGCTCAGGCGACATTTGCCCTCAGTTCCGAACTACACCCGCATTCGTCAACTCCTGCGACAGTGGAACGACCTCGGGATCCCTGTAACTTGGTGTCCTTTTGCAAACGATTGGGTCGCTTGGAAGCTGTATGTTTTTTTCTTTTTTATTTTCTTTCCTTGCCTGACCCAGCCCACGTTATCAGCCCGATGCGCATCCTCAAGGGCCAAAAACGACTGGTCCGTGTTGCGGCCTCCGGGTTCCACAAAATCGAGGGTCTCCAAGCGCCCCGCTGTCCTCACACATACTCCGATCCTTCCCAGAGCATCATGACTCTCCACCTCAACAAGGTTTTCGACGCAACCGGCCTCAAAGCCAACTTCTACCGGTGCGATACTCATCCCTGCAACTGTATTGGTACGTTGCCTTTTTTTTTGACGTGCTTCTTGACTTTGTCTGACCAGCCGCACAGTGCTCATTCCAGACCCCGAGGAACTCAAGACCCAGTACATTACGACAGAGGAAGAGGAGTTGTACTTCGGTGCGTCTTCAGTTTTGACTCAATGTTGTTCTCTAAAATTCCGCCATATGTCGCTCAGAAAAACTATACTCTCTCGACCAGGAAGAAGAAGAAGTTGCCTCTGCCCTCCATCATCGCACACCCTCGACTGCTGGGTCTGCCTCGACGTCAACGTCGACCAAGACTTCTCCCACAACTTCTGAGGGCGAGGTCGAAGAATACCTCCTTGGGGAAGATCCGCGCTTTCCTCGTCTGAGCGACCTCCCTCCAGCTTTTTGCGGGCTAGTCAAACCATATTTCAATGACCGTGTTGCCAGTGCACGTAAAACCGTTGGTGAGTCTCAGACTTAACCCTGCGATCTTCTTCGTTAACGCTGTCGTCTAGATCTGGCCTTGATGCACTTGGTGAACGAGAACGATGAAGCCGGCTTCTATTCCCGTATGTTTTTTTCTTCCGCTACCTTTCACGCCTTTTAACGCTGGCTCATAGGGAGCCCACAACACCACCCAGTTGCTGCGACGCCAACACACGCCCTCATGACGGTCTACGACCAGACGTGGCATCCTGCCTGTCTCATGCGCATCTTCAGTAACCTGCAGCACATAGACTCCCATGTGGGTCGTGCGATCCGAGAGTTCCACTCGCCCATTGGAATACCAGTTACCGCATGGACCTCAATAATCGGCAATCTTTGTGTATGTGCATGCTGTCAATGCGCCTTCAGCATTGATGGCTACAACTCGCATGTCGTCGAGGGACGCTGTTCTATGGCAGCACCCATGGATTTTGGTGCGTTTATCTTTTAGCCGGCCACTACACGTTTCTGAATACATCTCCAGTGCCTGTTAAGGCTCATGTACCACCCCGCATCGCCGTTCGCACATACCCAGCTGGCTATGTTGTACCTCTACAAGAAGATTATGTCGACACGCCCTCTGGTGTCGCATTTATGGAATGGAACTCTCGCATAGGAGTTCCCATGGACGTTTGGGCTTTTTTGGCATCCAGCGGGGTCGTTTGTGAGAAGTGTAAGCTCCGCCGTAGTTTCCAAGCTCACAAGGGTCATTGCAATGCGACGGGGGAATGTCAGGACCCTGGTGAATTGGCGGGCACCTTGGCGTCGTGATTAGTCATTAGGCGCCTGTAAAATGTAGATCAATCTTGACTTTGTTTCATCTTGACTTTGTTTCGCTTCAAAACTTGATACATCCGCTGCAACTTCAGCTTCTTTCTTAGCTCTTCTTCTGTGGCACCCAAGAGCGCAATTCCGACTCTGAGCAATGTCTTCCGTCTTGACTATTCTTCTGTGGCAACTATTTTGCGGCGGAGCTCAATTCCGCCTAAATTACCTTCTGAAGGCTCCTGGAGGTATAAAACTCCGTCGCGGCTATCCCGCCCTCACTTTGTCGCTCGCTCCATACCTACCCTTATGGCTCTCTCAACTATCCCTCGGTTTGATGCTGAGTTTTGCGAGTCTTTGTCTAAGGAACCATGCGAGCTCGTCCTGATGCCGCGAAGAGTTGGCCATCTTGTCATCGCCGCATGGTACGTTTGGTCGAACCCCTTCCATTTTTATTCGTCATTGACAACCCTTGCCAGGCCCACTGTGAATGGTGTACGAATGACCCCCAAAGAGCTGATAGATTTCGTTCTCAAGCAATGTCTCCATTTTTCGTGTTTCTGCTTCCGCATCATGGGGTGCCCGTATGCCTGCGAATTCACCATTACTGGTGACCAGTCTCGCGATGGCAGGGCTTTTGCATACTGCCATTTTGATCCGCCGAGATGCGGTTACTTTTGTGCGTTTCAATTTCAATTTTTCTGATTTCCGGTCAGTGCAATTGACACTACGAGCAGTGGATTTGGCTCGCATCTATAAACACGCAACACTCGAGATGGAGTACACGACTCCACTTCTCTCGTCGCTTCCCTATGACCACTACACGGGGATCTTTAACCGCCGCGATATTCTGAGTGCGTATCTCACCAGAAAACTCGAGGACTACAACAAGGATCGCCCCATCTTTCTGCCCCAGTTCTTCCAGGGCTATCTTGGCGATGTCACCGACTCCGATATGGCTGTTGACAGTTTATCCATCATCCGTAAAGTCCACTATATACATCTGGTGCCCGGTCAATTGGGACCCAAGCATAGTGCGTTCATTTCATCCTTTTCTTTTCAAGGTGCTCCTCCGCGCACTATCCCGCTCCATATTTCACGCTCTACTCAAACCGATGTGGTTATTGACAACTCCATTCTCGGTACTTGGCATCGGGGCGAAGGTGTTTCAGGCGCTCAATTTCGGGAACTGGTCAAGAAATGTAGTCTTTGCAGTCAGTTTTACTGGGCGAACTTTTATGATGCACATGTGCGTCGGTGCGGCAGGGCGGATGGAGAACCAAGGGTTCTCCGTAATACGGGTGTCTGATGCTACGTTTATTGCTTGTATATTCTCAAGGCTGCTCGATACTCTGTAGATATAGTGTTCGCCATCTTGTATGTTTTCAAATGCACTTTCTTGATCAATGAAAGAGATTTATTTCCTGTTATGCATCAACTGAATCGCTATCTTCTCCCTCACTTTCCTCGCCATTCTCGGCATCATTGGGCATCCAACCATTACGATTACGCACCCACTTGTCTCCGAACTTATCAGTATGAAGAACAAGCGACAAGCGTATGCCTTTGAAGTCGAGATTGAAGTGGGTGATGTCGCAAGACGGGAAAATCAGTATATCCCAGGGTTGTAGACGAAAAACAAAGCCTTAAAACAAGGCGATGAGAAAGAGCAGAACAAGGAGAAAGAAGAACTCACCTGGTTCGTATAAACAAAGTTCTCCGCCTGTCCACCGTCCGAACGGAATGATAACACAAAAATCCTTGTCGAGTTGGTCTCTATGAGCTTTTGTGGCGACACCGATGTTAATCACGAAACCGCCAAACGGATACGCAAGACTGCGTTCATTGAGTGGGAGTTGATTGACGAAAACCTTGATGATCTCATATTCGTCGGGCAATAATTTCTTGAGCTGAAAGACTCGTTAAGGAAGAAACAAATATGCGAAAAGCGTCGTACGTGGTGTTCGATGATGATTGTGATAAGGTGAATCATTTCGGCAAGTAATTCAGCCTCTTCTGGGTGCTCCTCCACCTCCTTCGACATATAAGGAAATCGTTGGGTCTTGTTGCTGGTTTTTGAGCTATGTACGAAATTGGGATGAACATTCTTCGGGGCACTGTCGCCCTGTTTCTTGATCTCAGTTCTGGTAAAGGTCTGAGAATGGATGGCGTACCTTTTTCCCATAGCGATTCCAGACATTGCAATGCCATGCTAGAAAGGGGTTGTCTATGTGCGACTCGACCTCCGATACTTCACCTGTCATGATGGACGACAGCTGAGAGAGGAGTGTCGTATTCAAGTGAGGCACCGTGTCGGCAAGATTTGTGGCGACAAGAGCTATCAATTGATCATCCGCGTCTCTGAAGTGCAGGACCTTCCTGGATTGCGAAATATGTCAGTCTTGAGGAGGCTTTGCAATGTCCACTTACCCTTCCGCAATCTTCGTATCCATGCAGAGATACGGTCTTTCAGAGTTCTTGAAATCGCCTCGATGAAAGGCATGTATCTATGCCGATCATTGATGAGCATGTGGCAAGACACCAGAACTGAACGCTAACCTCTGGCTGCAAATCCTCGAGCGCTTGCACCTCATGCGCAGTTGCGGCCTTGGCTCTCTCCTGAAGGGTAAAAGGTTTGCGATTTTTTTTGTTGACGGGAGAGGGGGCGTTTCCGAGCTTGAAAGTCGTAGTGATACGTATCTCCTCTGCAACACAGGAGGAGTCAATGTAGGCGGGCGCTAAAACGGGAGCGATCGCAGGGGTTAGCATGTCTATGTCGAGGCAAGTCCAGACAGCGTCTTGTAACGGGAGAACAAAAAAGCTGCGAATGTGTCAGCTCGCACGGTGCAGCTACAAAATGGTGCTCGTACTTGACGTTAAACGCTCTGACATGTTTTTGGATAACCCCGAGAGCGCTGAAAGGGATGGTATTGGTGTCAGAAACATGTAATGCGAAAGCCGTAGAGTCCAATGTGGAGCTGAGCTGCTTAACAAGAGCCATCTGCGGGACGATGACATCCCTGACAAGCTTCCCGCAAGAAACGGTGAGAGAGAATGAATCATCGGGGACTACGGTAGTGTCAGCGGTGGAATAGCTGCGGCAAACGGAAACAAACCGGCGGGATTGCATAGCGTGAAGGCGAGAACTTGTATCTGCTTGCAAGAACTCTTGAAACAGACTCTCGTTTTCATTCCGCAAGCGGCGAGTATTGGTATGAGATACATAGAGCCTACTGACGTTAGATACAAGCTAGGTGAGCGAAGATGGAAACTCACTGGCTGAAACCAGATAAATCAGCCTCGATCCGGCGGTGTACCACTTCTGAAGGCTACGGTGGGTTATACTGGATCCGGAGTCTCGGCACTGGCGGTGGAGAATCCCCAGATTGAAGCGTTTCTTGTCTTTCTTGCAAGCCTTGCTAGTGCTGTAAGAATGGAATCTCAACATGGGTTCACTACAAGAAATTTTGCGCTCACAAATCAAACAAAAAAGCGAAATGAATGTACGTCATCATCTGGTGGAAGTCATTGACAACTGTCTCAAGCTCTAGTGCGGCGCACTTGAGCGCGAGTGTAATC
The DNA here is from genome assembly GCA_029449255.1 of Mycena polygramma. Lineage (NCBI taxonomy): Eukaryota > Fungi > Basidiomycota > Agaricomycetes > Agaricales > Mycenaceae > Mycena > Mycena polygramma. Next base: position 241,238 of record JARKID010000087.1, on the reverse strand, counting down.
AGAGGTGCAGGTTCGCCAGCAGGCGCCAGATTGCTGGGTGCAGGGGGGGCCGACGACGAGGACGAGAGGGAGATGAGCAACTGCTTCAGGTTCTGCTGAAGCTCCGGTGAAGTTGAGCCGTACGACAACCATACAATTGGCCGCGCAGTTACAGCGCAAAGGGTGGGGGGATCCTTCTTGATACTCCATCTCTCCTTCGCCGGTGTGGATTTGGATTTGGATTTGGACACAGCTTTGGATTTTCCCTTGCCTCCATCGTCGTCCGACAGCTCATCCTCCTCGTCCTCCTCGTCCAACGGAACACCTGAAAGCTCCTCCTCCAAGCTTTGCTGAATCTCTGCTATAGTCTTTGGAGCTCGCCCGGAGACAGGCATTGCTGCCCGCGCTGCGGAACCTCCGCGTTCGCAGTCGGCCTTTCTGGGCTCTCCAGGAGCGCCGCCAGCACCATCTCCCAGTCCGCCGACCAAATGTCCACCGTCTTTGACTGAGACATCGGCGGTGATCTCAGTAATGGACGGGCAAATCCGCTTGGAGCGTCTGAGTCCTGCAATGTCCAGACCAGCCAGCGCTTGACTACGTTTTTTTGAGGAAGAAAGATCCAGGTCTACGAGGGTGCTGGCCGGAGAAGACGGTGCGGGCGTGCTGGCGGCAAGGGTGGGTGATGTAGGCGCTATGGAAGGGGACATGGGAAGGCTGAGGGCAAGGTCCGGCAGCGGGGAGAGAAGACGCGGTGGGGACTGCAAGGTGGGAGCCGGAGTCAGGGAGAGGGGGGATGAGCAGTGTGAGGCAGCAGTAGTCGGAGGGTCCACTGCCATCTGTATGTCCTCGTCGATGGAAACCCAGTGAAGTTGGCGTCGACGGCCCTCAGAGGCAATCTGCGCCCGAACTCTACCAAGCACCTGCTCGGTATCGGCAGCAACCAAAGCCGGATGCGAAGAAGGACGGAGATGGGGCAGGAGAGAGAAGAGGACGGCAGCATCCTCATCGTCAATTTCCAGTAGCATTGAAAGGGAGGGCAAAGAGATTGATCAAAAAAAGACGTCGGCTGCAGACGAACTCCCCCCCGGAGGGGACCACGCTCCGTCACATCGCGTGAGGTTACCGGCGTTGTCGAATTCAAGGCTAGCCGACGCGACGCGACGCGTTTCAGGCATTAGAAGGGGAAGCCATGACGGCGGTGCCACACAAGGTGTTGCCAAACAAGCACAGCCTGAGCTCGTCAATCTCTCCTTCTTCCCTACCACCACCGTCTTACCCGTGTCCCTGGGCTCTCGGTGGGACGCCCATCCCGGGGTAATCGGCCGCGGGCGGTGGTGCAACAGGTGGTGGTCAAACGGGTATTTACGACGCATGTAAGTACTCACGTTCCTGCGATCCCGACCTTGTTAACTTCGTGATTCTAGAACCACGACATTGCCTCGAACGCAGGCGGGGCGAGGAGGGGAAGAGGGCGGAATTGGGAAGGGAGAAAGGGGCGCAGGATACCGCCCGTGGACTGCTAGCTGGAGAGTTCAGGCTACGAGGTGCGTGCCCCCCCTTCTTCTCCCTTATTTTGCGCTGTGTCCGAACGAACCTTGTACAGGACTGTTGTGTACACGACTATTCTGTCCGGTTCAAGGTGCGTTTTCTCTGACTGTTTTGGGTATTCTATTCTAACTCATCTTTGTTTCACGTATGCATCCCCCACCCCGGATCCTTCTCATCCAACACTAGCCCTGCGCTGCTCAGCGCAGCTTCACTGCGCCACCCGTGCACCTGCCGCCCGCAACCGTACGACGTCGATCTCGACGCCGGAAATGTACAGGAGGAGATTCAGAGTCGGAGCGTCGCAAGAAATATAAGGTACGCACCTCTCCCACTTGACTTTACTTTTTTCCTCTTGCGTCCGGCGGGCATGCGCGCGTCGTATCGACTGCGTCGCAGTCGCGCCATCGTACAGCGAGCGCTGCCGCGCCGTGACTTGGGATTGAGGCGGGGCGGGACGATTGAGGCGGGGCGGGACGACTGCGCGAGCTGCAGCACGCGAGTTGGGACTCGCCGCTCCCCGCGCCCGCTTGGTCGGTGAACCATGCATGCTCGCATCAAGTGCGCTGCGTCGGTGCTGCCGGGGCGCTCCAAGTCGGCCGACGCGCCTTCTGGATGCGCGTCCTCTGCGTGTACTGCTGGCGTGTCGTCTCGACGCCGTCACGCCGTGCGTGCGCGCGAATCGGGAGGTGGCAGGCGGGCTGGGTGAAACGGAGTCGGGGCGAGAGATGACTCGAGGTACGCACCCTCACCCTTTTACATTTACATTTACATTTCTTTCCGACTCGTCCTCGCCGCGACTCCTCCTCCACCACCCGATTCGCACGCTGCGTCTGCGCAGCGAATCGCTGGCGGCCTCGTTCTGGCCGTGTACGCGACGACGCGGGTGGTCCGCGCGACGCACATGCTCTTTCCTCTCCTCCGCCCTCTCTTCTACCCAAACGCTGACGCCCACCGACAGCGTTCTGCGTACCTCGCTCGCACTGCATCGGCACGACCGCGCCCAACATTCGCATCCGCGCCAACGACACGCGCAGCCTGCCCGAGTCCTGTGCCAGGTACATACGGAATTTCTGTTTTGTCTTTCTCTTCTCTTTCCACTCCCATCCCCGCTCCCTGCACCACGTCCGTCCACCCGCCGCGACTCGTTTGCCGCACGGACTGCGCTCACTGCCGACGAGACGGCTTGCGCATCCCTCTTGTCTCTTTGTCCTCACACGCACGGGCACTTACTAACGTACCCGCAGCCCATCCGCATCCGCATCACCAATCTCTCCTCAAACTCTGCGCGCAGACCGTCCGCGGCGGGGCTGGAGGCATCGGAGATGGAAAGGAAAGGGAGACGAGGTACGCATCCCCATTCTCCTCCTCCTTGCCCCCTTCTTTTCTCCTTCTTTTTTTCTCTCCCTCCCTGCTGCCGACTCCACTTCGTCCACTCCGACGGATTCGCACGCACCGCGGGGCTGCGCTGAGACAAACCGAGACGCGGAGTGCGCGCGGGGAGACCCACATCCAGACGGCGCGCCCACCCGCTCGGAGTGCCCAAGCCGCGCCAGTGCGCGCGTCGCTAGCGCAGGTCTCGTTCGAGATTGTTGAAGAGCAAGAGCCGGCGGCGCCGCAGGTCGTGCGAGTCGGGCGGGCTGAGGTTAGGGGATTGTTATTCTCCACCCTTCGCCTCCCTCCACCCTTTAAGCCTCCCTCCCCGCGCAAATCCCAACAATCATCGCCCCGCTCTTCGCCCTCTGAACGCGCCCCGTCGCGCACTTCAACCCCAGCGGGCACACCTCGCCCTTGTCGGGCTCACGTCGCCCGGCGGAGTGCCGCTTTTTATTCCCTTTTTTGTCCTTTTTGGAGACGGACGGACGTTTCTATAGACATTTTTTACTATGCTTCGGACTTTCTACCTACCCTCGACCGTACTCTCATTCGCAGTAGATTGTATCTATATATTCATCTCAATATATTTTGCTTTTTCTTTGCCAATGGTCCAAAGGAGATACTGTCCGAGTCCATCAATCTTCGCGACGATCGCGTCGATCTCTTCTCTCTGTTGTCTTCTCCCTTCACGGCGACCATGACCCTCCCCCGTACGACTCCTGCAACTTCTCAGAAACCCGTCTGACCCACCCACAGTAAACTATGACCTGTGGCATGAGATCTTACGCACTCATCTTCGACCTGGCCCGGACTGGCCTGCCGATGCGCTCTGTGAAACCCAATTCACCTGCTGGGAGTTTTGCAGGATCTTGCAGCCCGCAATGTACCGTCATGTCAATCTCCGCTCCTTTGCTTGTGCGATCTCCTTCTTCACCACCGTCTCTGGCAACACGGACCGCCATCGTCGACTTGCTGAGAGTGTCCAAACTCTGCAGTTCTCCTTTGACCTGGATGGCGACCCAGATAACGACGAACTGGATTCGGTCCCCGAATCCGATTCTGAGGAAGAACTCTCTTGTGAGGAGGATCCTGCCGCCCAAACCGACACTCAAGCCGACCCCGACGAAGAAGATATGGACAGCGATGACGAACCCGTGGATTTTGTGGACATCCCCGTCCCGGAGCATCCGCTTGTGGTCGAATTTTGGGCCCGTTTCCAAGAGGCACTACCCAAACTCATCCAACTTGATGTGTTTAGTGTGTCCTTTGACCACTATGACCCCTTTTTCCTCCGCCGCCTTCTCACGTATGGGAATCTGGCTGATACCTTGCCGAGCAGTGTCGATAAGCTTCATCTCAAGCCGCTTCCAAGTCAATACACTCTTGCTGAGGAGGTAATTGAGTCATACTGGAGTTGCGTCTGACTGACATTGCGCAGGACCTTGTGTTGGATTGTTTCGCATGGGACCTCACCCCTTGGCGCCTGGACATCTCCCTCATCCCGCATATACGCAGCCTTTTCGTGACCACCCCGTCTTACGTTGTCTGGCCACCAACCAAGCGCCAGCTGAAATTCTCCATGGACTCTTGGACAGCACAGCTGAGACGCGGCTCAAACTCCGATCTGAGGGAGATCGTGATCAACAGCGGCTTCGGCGACAACGGCGAGAGCATCGATTGGTTTGAGCGCAAAAAACTCAAACAGCACCCTGAGTTCCAGCTCCTAGACGTCTTTGACAGGATGCGTACTCTTGGTGGAGGGCTTGGTGTTCAGCTCGTATGGAGGCGTTCAAGGCTCCGAGGGTCCATCGGTGAACATATATGGAGATTGGTAAGAATTCATGTCTTGGAGCTTCAATTCTGCTGATCTTTTTTCTTCTTAGGTGCGAGTTACAGAACCGAACCTCTCCCTGCGAGAAGAGTATTTCTTTGGAAATACGGGAAAAGATTATAGAATTCGATGGATGCATATAAACGAAGATGAGTGGATGGATCAGTGGAAAGCCTGGTATATGCTGCAGATTGCACCGGGTCGGCCTTCCCTATATTAGTCTGCAATATAAATGCGACGCGACGCGACGCGTCAGATGTTTGTGACGCAAGTAAACGTGCTGATGTGACCGTCGTGCTCCCCTCCGGAGGGGAGTTCACCGTCCCGTTGCCACCGCTGCGACGTTCACTCTCGCCGCCTCATGCGGGTCATCTCCATGCGGGTCATCTCCCGCTATTCTCCGCCATTCTCCGCCACTTCCCCTTGGATTGTTGCTGCAGCCGCTGGATTCTCGGTCACCAAGTGTCGATTCTTCCAGTGGGATGACTTTCCGCACGTTCTGTGCCTGGAAAGCAGCCTTTGCCAGCGGGCGTTGTTCAGAATATGGGTTTATCCGCAGCTGTTTACCTCTGTGCTTGCCTTTTGTCCCGCGCTCTTCTGGCGGTCCGCTTTCCCAGAAGTCTTCTAGCTTGCCATGCATCTCTTTCACCAACTTCTCGGCCAACATGATGAGAGCGCGTGTTGACCAAAGCTCAGGCTCAAAAGGACACATTCAAGGTCTTTCTTTTCCCAAAAAAAAACGCCCGTCTCACATCACCCACTGCCCACTGCCCATTCCCAGCCGCTATGCGAATCTTCGAGGCAAGTTGCTCTGCTATCCCTCCTTGTTCCCTTTGGTCTGACAGCTCTGAGCAGCAACAGACGCAGGCCCCCACCTGCCAGCCTCTCTTTGTTCCCGACGTGGACCATGATCGCCATTCAAACGGTGCTCACACTCAGTACTACGCTGTCAACGCCGGATTCGTTCCCAATATCTATACCGACTCGTGCGTGCTCTTTTTTGCCCTCCTCCTCTTCTCATTTCTCTAATCCTCTCCCAGCATGGCCGCTGATAACCAGATTCGAGGATTCACTAACTACGAGCGCAAGGCTTTCGCTACCAAGGCCGAGGCTCTCCAGTGCTGGGAGGCTTATTGTCGTCGCAACCATGGCACCCCTTGCCCTAACGCAGTCCGCACCTACTGGGGGATTAAGGGGATTCGCGCCGTCTACGAATCACGGTGAGATGACTTCCTCTATTCCCCTTTAATCATTCTGACTGTTGGCCCCAGCGCTGCCGCCCTTGAAGTCGCCGACGCAATTGGACTGATGACCATTGATCTTTTTGGTAGCCAGGACAAGGAGGATGTCGCTGGTTTTGTTGGTCTCTAAATCGATGCGCAATACATTGACTCCATGTAACTTCTACTTTTTGAGAATGTCTAAGCGTTGGGATCCAAATCAAATGCAAGTAGTGAAATGCGTCCAGATCCTTTACCAATCCACTCCTGCCCCTCTTCGACAAACTTTAAGTGGCTGGCCAGGGTTCGCTCGGCCTGTTCAGTCAAGCGCGCAAGAGCTACAGAGATGTCGTGATTGGCCAGATTCGTCGTAATTCGATGGACAATGGTGTGTCGAATCTTGCACAACGAATCGTAGCTTTTCTGGAGTTTTTCGTTGATGCTCTCGAGTTTGCGGTCTGCGGTCAACAGTTGACGGCGTTGGGCATTATCTATAATCAATATTAGCTATGAAAAACGAGGAGACAAATAAATCGTACCCCGCCGTCTCAAATTAACAAACGCATTCTCTGAGATATGGCCAGAGAAATAGGTGCCTTTGATCCCATACGTTTCAGTAATCTCAGAACAAAGTCAGTTAAGAAAGACAATATCCAAAGAGAAAGAAAAAACCTCCAAGGTACGCATCTTCAGTGCATCAAACGATTGGCCCTTTTGAAGACCGCCTAGTAGCGTACAATGGACGCCCTCCCGATTGACATCGCGATGGACTGACTCAATCAGGTTGGTGTTAGAGTCACCCGCCATCCAGACGACCTTGGGGATGAAGCTACGTTCCCAGCAAATCGCTGCGAAAGCGAAATGGGTGCTCTGCTTATCCTTGACCCAGTCTAGTCGCGCGACTTGAGAAGATATGGCTGAGAAAAAAAAATTACGCACCGCTACCCGCTTTTCCACCTTTCTCTTCGATTGCAGCCAAAGTCCCATCCCAGTTTGGATGCTCCAAGCACAAGAGGCTACGCATTAAACTCTTGATGGAGGGTGGCACGGCGCAAGAAGTGATGTTGCGATAAAAATGAGTTTCGCAGAGACGAAAAATTCGCTGGAGATGGTCGTATGGCGACAGGCTTTGGATGGTCCTGTGAGGCTCGTGGAGATCTGCACGAACGGGCATAGCTGCTGCCAATGCCTGCAAATAAAGCCCCAGACCTGGAACCGTGAGCTTTATGACGGACTTTGAAGCATGGGCGTACCTTTAGCTTGACCGCGGTGCTGGTCTGCAGCCCACTCCAGAACCATCCCGTCGAAATCGTCCACATTTGAGGCGTGCAGATGCCGCCAACGGAGATGCCTACCGGTGTCTTCGTAAATGATGTCGTGGATAGCGGTAAATACATGCTGATGAGCTACAGCAGTTTGGCGATTGAGGAAAACTCGACAGAAAATAAGACCTGGAGCACCGTTCTATCAACGTAATTTCACGAGATGGAGGTATCTTACTGGTATTCCCGTCGCGATCCATACAAGCCATCTCGAATTCAAGAAAATCGACGATCCTCTTGAACGCAATATCACTTTGCAAATACCGTCCAAGATCTAGTATCCTCCGACTCGCAACAGGGGACATGCAAACAATAATGCGTAATTTTGTATCTTTGGAGGGTGGCTCATCTTCGTCCTCTTCATGCCTTGCTACGTCGGCATTGTCGATGACTATTATGCGCCGAATGTAATGCTCCGATGGAGGAAGTTGCGCGTCTTGAAGAGCTTTCAGGCGCTCAATCGCTGCGGAAAGCAAGTTAGAACGCCGCAGAAGAAAAGGGTAGTCTATACGCACCCTCCCAACCGGTCCCAGAAGGACAATGGATCTCCTTGATCTGTTTGATATACACCTTTATGTGAGACCTATTGGCCAGGGAAACATGAAGGTGGCTCAGAGTGGGATGCGGAACATGCGGAAACTTGTTCGCCAAAAAAGTCTTGACAATGGGATGCCTGAGAAAGCGCCGGGGAGTGATATCAGGAATGTCTTCTCCCAAGTCCTCCAGCAGTCGGAATATCGACGCGCGAATGGTCGGAGGAGTTCTGGTCGGCAACGGAATGGGATGGGTGTGGCGGCCTGAAGATGTGATCAGGACATAGGGACAACCGGTGCGGTATTCTTCGTGAGGCTCAAAGACGCGAAACTTCACGTTACAGTTGAGACATTTCATCAACGGCTGAATGATATGGCCGTTCTCGTCTCGATGATCGTGCGCTACAGCTTGTGAGACACCATCTGAATATAACAAGGGAAAAGACTCACGACAAATGGAGCGTTGAGAAGAGACATTGGTTATAGTTGTGCATTCGACTAAAGGTCCGTAGCCGAGCGCAAAGCATGCCTCCTCTATTCGAGCTACCTCTTCAGTGTCTTCAGTGAGTACGGCCTCGATGTATTTCAAATCATAAGTTCCTGTAGGCGTCCCCACTGAGTCGTCGTGGAAATGGTCTCTACTGGACTGTTTGTTGTAATGCTCGCACCTTGAAAATGTCAAGACGCGCCAGGAGAATGTAAAAGGGACGCACTGTACGTGGGCACCTCCACGAGAGTCGTAGCGCAAGATCACCCTCCCCTCGCAAGAGGCTTCCTTCGGGCGATATCCTCTCTGGACTTGCTTCCAGTAAATCTCTAGGGTCTGACGCCGTTCTTCTTCATCCGGGGTGAGGAGAGTTATCTCTTCCAATGGACGGGCACAGCCGAGTTTACGGATCGCAGTGAGATACGCTGCGGTTCGACAGAATATGTCTTTCGTCGGAGAAGCATATTGAAGTCGATCTTCCCGATCGTTGCGCAGACGCGTCTGTATTCTGGCCAGGGAGGCCTTGGTATGCCCCTGGGAGAGGTGGTCTTCGTCGGAGTATGGACAAATTTTGGCACCTTGGCCTGCGCGTTGGAGTAAATACATTATATTGCAGTGTTTCTAGATAGTACAACGTACATGTACTGTGCCTCTCGGAACAGGGCACGCGAGCACCGCCCGCATCTACCATGATGTCCACAAAAACATCCTTCCCCACCATCGTCATTCCCATCGGCTCGCCTCTCGAATACGCTATGTTGAGATCAGGGACCTGCCAGTCGTCCGGGTCCATCCGAAACAAATGGCCAGTTGGGCTGGTACTGCTGGTTTCCGGGTACTCGAGGACTGTGTGGATAGGATACCGGTAGAGAGTCCCCAGGGTGGTTTTCTTGTTGAGCTTTACTTTGCTCTCACTTGTCGTCTCTTCCTGGGGCGTAGGAGCACGTCTAGGAGGCGCAGGCGGAGGAGAAGCAGGGCGGAGGCGCAGAGGACTGTTCTCTTCTAAATAAGCGATAGCATAAAGCAGCTGGTGCTGTATGTCGATCGTTGCGCGAGCACCATGGCCTGAGAACGCAGAAAGCGCATCGAGTTGGGGCTGTATGTCGACCAGACCAGCCTGCATCTGAGCTTGTACGCGTTGGCCTTCCGCGTCCGAAGGGTTCAGCAGATCGGCCAGAGGAAGAGGCATTTTTCGGTGCAATTCTTGGCCAGGGGAATGCTGTGGATGGTGGCCTTGGACGCAGCTGGTATCCAAAACCTGAAACACGGAGCAGCAGCAGCGAAAAAAAAAAGGAATTACAGAAGCCCCTCATAATTAGTGTAGAAGCGTGCGTTGGAGAATTAATGGCGGAATTGCTGAGGTCCTGGCAAACGAAAGCGACAGGAATGCCGCCGCTGACAACGCCACAGGAGAACGCCGTCCAGCCTAGAGGGTCACAGTGGAGCGTGACGCGGGCGTGGGATTTCGGGTCGATGCGGGGGCAGCGGAGCGCGAGCAGCGCGCAGAAGGTCGGCGACGATCGCCCAGCACCGAGCTATGACGACCGACGTCCGCCAGACAGGTGCGGGACAAGAACTGTCCAAAAGGAAGGCTTCTGGGTCTATTACGGCACCCCATCATTAGACTAATCAACCCCATCCTCACAGTAATATGCCCGCAGGGCACGAGGTCAAGCGAGCCGCCGGCCCGCACCGGTTGCCATCGGCAACCAGGCTGTTCGGCATCGCACATCACCAGTGCACGTTGATTGACAGCGACCGCTAGGGTACCACTTCCTGTTTTAGTTTCTCTCCCTGAATATCAATCCCGTTCGTCGATAGCCAACGATAACCGGCCAAAGCCAACGACCTCCATTGGCCTTCCGTTACACATGAAAGTCAATGGCAACCAATGACGCCAGCGACCTCAGTCCCTAAACACTGCAATATGTACTCGTACTGACATACTCGCTGGTGTTCAATGGCTTTCGGAATTCAGTCAAAGCCATTGGTGGTCACTGGCTTTTCAACAAAGCCAAAAGCCAACGGTAGCCAATGGTTTTCAACCCAAAGCAAAAGCCAATGACCACCAGCGGCTTTCCCGGAGCTGGAGTTTCTTGAAGTCTGAGAGGTGTCCATGGAAAACGGGAGGCGGGACTTGGCCCTGCGGCTGGGTGGCAGACATGGTGGGGACTCAAGAAAACGAAAACCGGGAGCAGAAATCACACCATTCCGAAAATTTGAAACCTAGGGCACCGACAGTCATCGAAAGTCAATGGCGGTCAATGTGAGGGGTAAGAGATTGGGTTTAAACAAATACAAAGGCAATGGTGATCGCTGGAATTCATTACATAACATTGCTCGCCGCTGACCGTCCGTGGTCACCAATAGCCGCCGACAGCCAACGGTGGTCGCCAGTGACCTTGTCCCTTACGGGCATATAACTCCACGTTGACGCCGGTTGAAAGGGAAAATTGCACTCGAGGGAGGAGCAGACAAGTGCTCACAGTAAAAGGATTGCAGTTTTTTTGGTCCCGAGGGAATTTACAAAATGGAAACGAGGGAGGGTGCAGTCGAGTCTGAGCCTCAGACCTCACCTCAGCTTCAGGAGTGCACGGAGGAAGGGAATGAATATCTCACAAATGGTGGAAAGGTCGATTCGTGTCGCTCAAAGCTACGAAGCTGAAGTAGAGGGAGTACTATCACATACATACCTTGACGATGGAAAGATGCAATAGGACAGCTATCGAAAGCGAGTAGAAATAAAGTGCTTTGCACATCGCATCTACTGTTGTACAATCCTTAGGCTTTTTGACTCTGCCAACAAGTCAAAGAAAGATTGCCCAGAAAAAGCGAAAGCCTCATCATCCTCGGCCATCTGCACATAGAACGTCCTCGCCCGTTCGGATGAGTCGGCGAATGAAACAAGACGGAACACCTCTTCCTCGCCGTCGGTAATAGAGACAAAGAGTTTCTGATAGATTAGTTCGGGTTTGTTCCGCCACTTGGCAAGTTGCAGTTTGGTGACCTGTCGACACTCGTACGGTTCTTCTGGGACCTTGAATGGGGGAGAAGGGACAACACTTGGAAATTGGTCAATTTCATGCCCGACGGTGGTGGCATGGTCGAATGCGGGGGTGACCGGACCAGGTAACATGGCTTGCAGTAATGGATGAGGGTTTTCTGGAATCCTTAGGATATAGTTTTCTGGATTGTGAGGAAGCGGGTTCGCATCTCTGTGGTTCACGTTCGGCGTGTTAGTGGGAGAAACACGAATGCAACGCACTCGAGCGCTGTGCTTCTTCGGAGCACCTCGTTGAGAATCCAGTCTTTGCCGCCGGCGAGTTCGGTGGCTTCAGTGCTCGTGCACTGAATGAGGAAGAAGCCGGCGTTTACTGCGTCGAGGTGGCTGAGTGGGACGGAAGTCAGGATGAAAGCCAAGGGGCCAAACGGACGTACTCTGCCGCTGTCCGGCAGTCTTTTGAGAGCATCGCTTCTGCTGCTGTCTTACATGCGTTCCTCTCATCCACCGAGGGCATAAAGTCGAACGGGGGGGGGATTCTTCGCGGCGTAGTCCGCGTGCGCGACGACGGCGGCATTGAGGTCTTTCTGTAGCAAAAGCAGGTGCACGTCCATAGCGCGAGTGTAGCGAAAAAAGTTCTGGCCTGCGGCCTCGATAAAGGTGGCAACTTCAGCGGTGATTTTGCGCGGTGCCACGGTAGTTGGCCGTGTCAAGTTGGTCAGATCCTGCCGGTCCCGTCTCGGAGATGCCCGATCGGGCCGAGGTTTCAACTTTCAACATTGACAAGTTCAGTCTCAAAACTCAGCTAGGTAACGTCTCTTATTCCCGAAGGCTTTGAAGTTCCGCAGGCTCTTTATTATAACAAACTCAGCGTTACGTTTCAATTGTTGCAAGTAAATTTAATAAGCCATCCTTAAGATTGCGCTGGCCCCAATTTCGAGCATACCGAAAGCCGTCACGATTCGGAGATGAGGGGAAGTTGAGAATAATGTGAATGAAATTCTATGAGAATAAAGTTACATATTTCCATGTTTCTACGGTTCAAGACACCCGGCCTTTGAATCAGAAGGACGGAACGTGAGGTATGCAAGGTATGTAATACATACCTTTCTTCAACTTGCATTCAAGACATGAAGTTGCCTGGGAGCGAAGCTCCACCTGCCCGACTGTTTGTGGGTGGCAAAACAGTGCCTGGAGGTACACCGGGGACCGGCGCAGGATTAAGTAGGTTTGCGACCGGGGCTACCAGTCCCGACGGGACAGGACCGCGGAGATGGTTCACCCAGACGCCCCCAAGCTGGATGTTCGCGGTGACTTCCATATGTTGGAGGGCATCGTGCCTCGCCATTCTCAGGCGTCGAACTGTGGAGGAAAACTTGTGCGGCGGGGGGATGGTTTCAAGTAACACCATGGCGATGAATGCCTGGTGTGCTGTGGTATTGGGACAAAGCCAATCCCAATACTGGTCTCGTGTAAAGCCTCGGGTGGTGAGGCGGCGTTTCATATGACCATAGGTAGGGGCTGGATTCATCAGTTATAGAAAGAAGCGAGAAAGGACTCGGAAATGCTACGCACATCGGGGGGCGTTCCAGCCCGCAGGGGCATCGTCCTCGGTGGGACGCGTGGAGATATCGTACGAAATGCCATAGGTTGACATTGGGAGGAGGAATAGCGCCGCCGGGACCACGGGCATAATGAACGCCATTTGACCAACAACCGACAAGAGAGACAGATAGAGAAAGACTGTCGCGGGGCTAAGACGAATACTAAACACTGAGGGAGTTTAACCGCACTGTGGTGTGAATGGGAAGGATGAGAGTAGATCGCTGAGAGAGAAAAGAAAAGCCGCAACGTTTATATACTCTTCGTGAGCACCAAAGCGATGGGTAAAGCATGACTCTGAGAATAGCGCGTCAAAGCGCTGGCACGTTTTTGCTTTCATCAAAGCGTATGCTCTCTGCGCTTTGCATCAGGATTCGAGAACCTTCTGCACCCACCAGGACAGGAGGAGACAGAAAGCAGTCGAGTAGCCATGCATGTAGCTGGCTTGAACTTTGGCTTGCCGAACTTGGAGGGGGTTGACGGGATGATGGTTGAAAGTAAGATGAAAGTTTCCGACCGGGGCATCATTCAGCCGGATACACGATCACGCTCCCCGTGTCCCGCGGTATTCGGAACCACAACGATATCCGCGGCCAGTATTACAAGAATTACACACGCGGTTGTATTTGTGACACGCCAGTAAAAGAGATTTGGTACAGAATTGATGTACAAGTTTGAGAGCACTTCTCGATGTAGTTAATTTACGGCTGTACAACGCGTTTTGACTCTGCCAACAAGTCAAAGAAGGATTGTTCAGAAAAAGCCAGCCCGTCGTCATCGTCTGCCATCTGTACATAGAATATCTTCCCCGAGCGATGAGAGTCGACAAAGGAATCAAGACGGAAAAGGTCTTCCTCGCCATCATTTATGGAGACAAATATCTTCCCGTAGAGCTGTTCTGGATGCTTCCGCCACTTGGCCAGTTGCAGTCTATTAATCGGACGGTAATCGTACGGTTCGTCTGGGGCCTCGAAAGGGGGGCAATTGATGATATCTTGGTGCTGAATGATGTCCACAGTGGCATTTAGATTGTTAGCTTTGGGCGCGACTGGACCAGGCAACATGGCTTGGAGAAGGGGATGCGGGTTCTCTGGTATCCTTAGGATGTAGTCCTCCGGATTATGCGGGAGTGGGTTGGCGTCTCTGTGGTTCGGAGCGTTAAAAAACAAGCATGAAACTGATGCGCAGAACGTACTCGAGCGCTTTACTTTTTCGGAGCACTTCATTGAAAACCCACCCTTGACCTCCGTCAAGCTCGTCAGCTTCACGGTTCGTGCACCGAATGAGGAACAGACTGGCGTTGGAAGCCTCGAGATGGCTGGGTGGCACGTCAGAATGAAGTTGAGAGTGCCTGGACTGAACGTACTCTGTCGCTGTCTGACAGTTCTTCGAAAGCATTGCCTCCGCCGCCGCCTTCCACGCGTCCATCTCGACCGCCGAGGGCATAAAGTCGAACGGGGGCGGACCCTTTGCGACGTGTTGCGCGTGCGCGACGACGGCAGCATTAAGATCTTTCTGTAGTATGAGACCGTGCACCTCCATGGCACGAATGTAGCGGAAGAAGTTCTGGCTTGCAACCTCGATAAAGGTGGTAATTTGCGGGGTGAATTTGCGGCGCGCCATGGTAGTCAAAAGCAAGAGAGTCTCTTTGTTTAGACTTGGGTGATCCTTGTCTATATATGGGTGCGCGTCACCTGATTTATTACTATTTTAAGAATTCCTTTCCGACACGTCGACACCGAATTGCCGCTCTGCACTGAACCTACGATTCTTGTACGAAACGCGAATCTGAAGACGCACCACTGCGGCCATGCCCACGGCCTTCCCACTCCCTTCGGACCTTTCGCCGGCGACGGTCACTAATACCGCTTCGCTTTTGAGAATCGTAGCTCTTTCCCTCATCTCTGGCGCTGCTATCGCGTCCCGTCTCTTTGCTGTCATCAATTTTGAGAGTATCATCCATGAGTTGTGAGTCTTTGCGTCTGTACTGGGGTCTGACAACCGTTCTAACGTCGTTTCCAAGCGATCCGTGGTTTAATTAGTGAGTTGCAAGAGTTTTCCGTTTTGCAGCTCCTAAAGTCGTCCGTCAAGTCGCGCTACTCGTGTCCTTGCAGCCAAGGGCTTCTATGTTCGTCGACCGTTTGCTGGTTCGTCACCTGTATTGAACTGGGTTGCAGGAATTCTGGAATTGGTTCGACCCAACCGCATGGTATCCCTTGGGCCGTGTCGTTGGCGGAACAGTCTATCCCGGTCTTATGGCGACTAGCGGTGTCATCTACAACCTCCTCCACGCCCTCAACCTGCCCGTCGACATTCGTAACATCTGTGTGATGCTTGCGCCAGGGTTCAGTGCCCTGACCGCATGGGCCACGTACATGTCCGTTTGCTTGCTTTGCACATGCCGGCTTGACTAACCTCGACCTCAGGTTCACGAAAGAGATGAAGGACGAGAGCGCCGGGCTCTTGGCCGCCGCTTTCATAGGCATCGTCCCCGGCTACATCTCTCGTTCCGTCGCCGGGTCATACGACAACGAAGCCATCGCTATCTTCCTGCTCATGTTCACCTTCTACTGCTGGATCAAAGCCCTCAAGCTTGGCAGCGCTCTCTTCGGGACCCTCGCAGCCGTGTTCTACTTTTACATGGTGGCCGCTTGGGGTGCGTCCTAAATATGTTTTGTTATCCTTCCTAATGCGTCCCAGGTGGATATGTATTCATCACCAACATGATCCCTCTGCACGCTCTGGTCTTGATGCTCATGGGTCGCTTCACCAGCCGCCTCTACGTCGCATACTCGTCGTGGTATGTCATTGGCACCTTGTCCAGCATGCAAGTGCCGTTCGTCGGTTTCCAACCCGTCTCGACGAGTGAGCATATGGCTGCCTTGGGTTCGTCTTCCATCTTTTGCTGCATTCCTCGACTGACTTTCTCAAGGTGTCTTTGGCTTGCTGCAAATCGTCGCATTCACGCAGCTAGTCAGGTCCCACGTCTCGTCCAAGCAGTTCCAGGACCTGCTCTTCGGCGTCCTCATCTCCGTCGGTGTGCTCGGCTTCGCCGGAATCGTTGGCCTGACGTACGGCGGAACCATCGCTCCTTGGACCGGGCGTTTCTACTCGCTCTGGGACACCGGATACGCCAAAAAGTATGTCCTCCTTCTTGAGGAACGTACTCGCTCTGACCCGCCCCAAGGCACATCCCCATCATCGCGTCCGTCTCCGAGCATCAGCCTACAGCGTGGCCGTCGTTCTTCATGGACCTGCAGTTTCTCATCTTCCTCTTCCCCGCCGGCGTCGTCCTGTGCTTCCAGCAGCTCCGTGACGAGCATGTCTTTGTGATCATCTACGCCGTCATGGCCAGCTACTTCGCCGGCGTCATGGTCCGTCTCATGCTCACGCTGACGCCCGTCGTTTGCGTCGCATCTGCGGTCGCCTTCTCCACTCTTTTGGATACCTACCTCGATGCCGCTGAGCCCGAGGATGCGGCAGACTCCAGCGAGGCCGCACCCGCTGATGGCGCAACTCCTGCGTCGAAAAAGGCCAAGAAGGCGGCGGCGTCTGCCGGGCCTACCGCTGGCAGCGCCCTGACCGACCTTGTCGCGGCGGCCACACCGACCAAGAAGGGAGAAAGCACCAAAGCCAAGGGTATCTACGGCCTCGACACTCGGTTTGCCATCGTCGCGAACGCTCTCGGTATGCTTGCGTTCTTCGTCTTCCACTGCACCTGGGCCACCGCCACCGCGTACTCGTCGCCGTCCGTCGTGTTGGCGTCGCAGAACCCTGATGGAAGCCAGCACATTATCGACGACTTCCGGGAGGCGTACTATTGGCTGCGGCAGAACACGCCCGAGACCGCCGTCGTCATGAGCTGGTGGGACTATGGATACCAGATCGCCGGCATGGCCGACCGCCCGACGCTCGTGGATAACAACACCTGGAACAACAGTACGCATCTTCACTCATCCTGTATGCCGTGTTGCTGACGTCAGCTGCGCAGCGCACATCGCCACCGTCGGAAAGGCCATGTCGAGCTCCGAGGAGGTCGCGTACCCCATCCTGCGCAAGCACGATGTGGACTACGTGCTCGTCATCTTTGGCGGGCTGCTCGGTTACTCTGGCGACGACATCAACAAGTTCCTGTGGATGGTGCGGATCGCGCAGGGTGTCTGGCCCGAGGAGATCCAGGAGCCCAACTACTTCACGCCCCAGGGCGAGTACCGCATCGACGACATGGCGTCTCCCGCCATGAAGAACAGTCTCATGTACAAGATGTCGTATTACCGGTTCCACGAGCTTTTCGGCGGCGGACAGGCGACGGATCGTGTTCGTAACCAGCAGGTCCCGAAAGTAGGCCCTACGTTAGATTACCTAGGTGCGTCGAGCCGTGTGCGTTCCTTGAGGTGGCTGACGTGTCACATCCCCAGACGAGGCGTACACGACTGAAAACTGGATTGTTCGTGCTATTGCAATTCTCGGCGGTTCCAACTAACAGCTTCTTTCTTTCCAGGTCCGGATTTACGAGGTCAGAAAAGAGGACCTGCTCGGGAGAGATCTGAAAAGCGCAAACGCATTCGCAAAGGGAAAGAAGCGCAAGCGGTCAAAGCCCTTATCAAGGAGACGGAACATTCTTTAAACAAACGACGAGTCGTGGTAGATTTCGTTGCCAAAATTGATACTGGAATCTATTTAATTTGTATCTCGCGCCCCGAACACATCGTGCCTGATGTTGGAGTCTCGACCAACGTAAGTATATTGAGTGATGCGAATGTTCGAATAAGGCTGAGAGAACGGCATTTTTCGTGCAGCTCCGTGAAACGAGGCACTGCATTATGTTTCAACGTTCAACGCTGCATAATATTAAATCATTGTGCCGTGTGCCCTGCAGCGGTAGTATCAGAACGGACTATACACATTAAAATACAACGTGTAGGGATGGAATTAGACGGGAATTTGTGAAAGTGAAAGCGTCCGGGGCGCTCATTGGTTTACACGCATCACTTTGGGGGGCCCAGGCGGCAGGAGGTTCTGTTGTGGCCCGTCGCGCCGCAATAGCCGCAGCATCCTTGCGCTCGCGGGCGGGTCGGTGGAGGCGGGGGCTTCGGAATCTCAGGTTGGGGGCACGTCTTGCGGTTGTGGCCGCGTTGTCTGCAGTTTCCGCACCGGTCTACGAGAGAAAACATAGGTAAGGGCGACATCGGAGAGAAGAAAACGTACACTGCGTACTGATGACTTTGTACGACGGGTCTGTGCTGCTGCTTGGGGATGGAGAGCCTTGACTGCTCCGCGACTAGAAGGTCCATGGTTAGACGCGCTGTGTACGAGCAAGGATCGAAAGGGATATTTGCATCGTCGACGTTCGTTACGGGATGGGTGCCATTGGAAAATGAGCCGGAAGACGAGGCCTGAGACGGCGGCGGCGAGCAGAGCAATTGGCTGATGTTCATGGCGCGCTGGGCCTGGCGAACCTTGCCGAAATTTTGGTGGACCTTATAAACATACGCATGGATACCTGTTCCGAGAGAACCCTGATCTGTAGGATAATTAAAGCCGACCGAGAACTGTTGAGGTTGCACAAAGGTTTTGAGTTGAACGCCTGCATGACATATAACATCAGTCCAGCCACACCCCTCGAAGTTTAACCTGAAAATGTTAGATGATCAAAACGGAAATCACGACTCAGCCTCGGAATAGATAGGGTCGAGCCAGGGACACAAGCGTGAGGGAATTAGCGAGCTAAAACCAGCAAAGAATATGCAGAAGGTCTCGTATTCGGCGGAGGAATGACGGTCGAGATTGTCTATCGGACAATCTCGACCGTCATACCACCTGGTAACCGAAGATGATCCTCCCAAATAAACGCGATGGCAGTCAGAGCTGTGCGTCAAAGCCTCTGGACTGAGCTCCAAGAGAGTTGAAGGAAAGAAAGGTAATCATTGTTTGGCGCCCATCAAACCAAACTTCGGTTGCTGAGAGGCTCTTGTCCCATTCCATCTAGCAGTTGACTCTCAACGACGCGCAGCGAGTATTCGCGGCCTGGTCTCATTACCTCGAGATCCATAGAAGCGCGGGCATCTATCCATCCACAATCATTGAGCTGCAATAACCCTCCGAACACTTCTCGAGGCGGTACGGCTGTTGGCTCGGAAGATGAACTTGAAGATTAGCAAAAGTTTTACACTGGTACTGGTACAACAACAAATGGTACGGAAAACATGCACCGCATCCCTATCCAACTCGTCACGATGGTTGCAGACCCATCACTTCAAAGTGTTGGTCTTGCCTGCTGGTGGCGTCCTGGAAGATCTGTCCCACAATCTGCGCAGCCACCCTGCGCTATGCTCTGCTCCTTCTGCGTGTGAAGTGGGTCCCGACCGTGATGTTTCTGTTGGTGCTTCAGGCGGAGAGTCACTCCGAGGTTTGTGCTCTCGCTGCCATTTTGCGCGCTCCTCCTGCCAACGCGCCTTGTCCTCCTGCCATTTGGATAACCACTGCGTTGGCGGTAGGGCCGTCATGTGTTCGTCGTCTACCCACCCCTCTGCCCTAACGTCTATCCACCCCTCTGTCCCTAAATCTGCACTGTGCTCCTCCGAGTCGTTCTCCATATGCTGGTCATTCTGCTCTGGCAGGCTGTGGCGCCATGATTCTGAGGGGCTTCCGGACATCGTACGCGGTGGGGTTGTGGGTGTGAGTGACTTGTAGGGGCGCTACGGTTAATTGGCCTCTGTACTTATAATCCGGCCTCGTCGATCATCCATTGGCGTTCCGCGAACAACCCCTCTCATCAACCCAAATTAGACTTCATTCAGTTGTGGGCGCTTCCTCGCACACACATATGAGCGCTCTACCCACCAACTTGCCAAGGCGGAGATACCTCGCGTGTTGAAGACTGAATGCAGAGAAATATTAGAAGATGCAAGTTGCAAAACTTTCATCCGTCTGTGCCCCTGCTCCTTTTCCACCGATTATTTTCACTTCTCAAACAGGCAACTATACAATTATCCGTCACCCAAAGCAATTCATTCGCGCCCGACGTGTGAAACCATATATGGTTTGACCCTTTGTTTGACCCCTCCGGAACTCAATGCTGTGGGCGCGCCCCGCCGGCGGCCATCAATCTGTCGGTCCGCCGGCCGACGTCGCCTAACTGTTAATCTCATTTGCTTCCGCGATGCCTACCCACCCGCCTTTACATGATCACATTCGTGGTTCAACAGTCTGCTCATACACACTATCGGCGCTGGCCATCCACCGCCCTCTGTGAAAGCTTCACACTACCCGCTTGCTACTACTCGTAACTCTTAAGCTTGGAGTTACATCGGCATGGGCAGCTTCAAATGGTGCGATACACAAATTTCCGGCCGCCGCGCGAGGTCACCAGCTATGCGGACCTTCCCGTGGCGTTAATCATAGGGTGGTTCTCCGCGAAAGAACGCTGCGCGATGACGATGCGGGGTCGGAAGACATCCCGAGCAAAACAGTGCGGAAAGAAGGCTGACGAAGGACGGGGATATATAAACGTCGGGCCAGTTAGATGAGACCGCGACCCCCACGTTCTCATTAGGGAAGGTCAGATGAGATCTCCGGACTACGATGGTCTCGATACCGCCTCGATTCACCTGGTTCGGCGTTCTCGGACCATCTTTTTTGACATGTAATTGTGTCCGAGTCTCGTACATAGGTCTCGAATAACTTGTCTAAGAGTGTCTCTCTACGCTGGACAACACAGGATCCTTTTTTGCTGGACGTATAATTGGCATCCACTGTGAACCACGTTCGCCTCACATTTTGAGTTCAAAGCTGTGTAAGGACGCGAGCCAATGGATGCGAGCCAATGATACTGGGTGTGATGGGCCAATGAGGATGCGGTCTAGAACGGAGCTAATCATGGACCAATATTGCGTTCTGCCCCTTGTTCGCTGCTCCTGTGGGCTCCTAGATGGCCTTGTATGTCCCTACAGGTAGTGGTAAGTGTCCCCGATTTTCAGTGGGTTTTTGCTGAGCGAGCCCTTGTGTAGAAGGAGTTTGATTGGCCACGGGTATCATCTCAAGACAACCGGGATAAGGAATTCGAACAGAGGCCTGGCCCAAGTCCAGAATATGTAGCTTTGCGGCCAGGGAATAAAAGGACTACGCAGACTCATCATGCCGTTGATTGTCCGACATGCTCCCCACCCTTCCCCCCACACCGATGAGCGAAACTGAGATGCGCCGCCGCCCGCGTGGCCTTTGGAAGGGCCGTGAGACAACCAAGCATGGTCTGAACTTCGACTCGGACCACGACGAGCGCTCCGCCAAACGCCAGCGCTCGGAGGAAACCAGCGACGACGATAGCGACGTTGCGGGGTATTACATCGTGGAATACAGTCCCGAGCCATCGGGGAGCATCTGCGGCGGTAACTGCAGCGACAATTGCTGTTCGGACGATATGGAGCCACCCTCCACACCAGAGACGGAGACCCGGCTTGAGGATTGGGACGATCTCAAAGACCTCTTCGCTCGCGCCGCTGAACAGTATGAAAGTAGGTGCTCGTCGTGCTTGGGCGAGCATCTATCTCATTTTTACTCTTTGCAGACGACGACGTGAATCAGGCTCTGTCTCTGCTACGCAGTGTCATACACGAGAGCGCTCGCTTTCTTATGTTGTATGAGGACCCGTCTGTCCTTATCGCTGAGCCGCGCAAAAAGTCACCGCCACGTACTACGATCTCGCCCTCCGTGCCAAAGAAAAAATGGTAAGTTCAATAAATGCCCTGTTCGCAAACAAAACTAAACTTCCATGAAGCAAATGCAAGGAATCGCCGACCGCATTTCATGCACTCCTTGGCACTGCTCTCTTTCTCTTTGGCAACCTTCTCGCGCAAGACCCAACCCTCGCGCTCCCCGATGAGCCGAGCGCCCCAACCTACTGGTTTGCTGCGTTAGATGTTTTCGAGTCGGGAGAATGTTTGCCATCCCGTGTCAGTGGCCGCGGCTGCGAAGCCCAGGAAGACTGGCGAATGGCCGTCATCTGGGGACGCACCCTTCTCTGCGTCGCGGACGCCGCTCTCACCCTCCAACGACTCACCCCGCCAGTAGCCCCAGAACCCAAATGGTCACCCCCTCCCTCATCACCTTTTGCCGCGATCGCAATGCGTCGGCCGCCCGCATCGCGCCGCACCGACCTCGCCTCCGCTGCACCACACGACCTCTTCGTCGTAGCGGTAGACCACTTCTCCCGCGGCATCTTCCACATGCCGCACGCTTTGTGCGAAGCAGCTGCCGGCGCCGTGCCCGTGCCGTTCAACCGCGCATCAGAGCTCTTCACCATCGCGCGCGAGGTACTCGCCCTCGCAGAGCGGCTGCCCGATCCCATTGACCGCATGCGATGGGCTGCGTGGGCGGAGGGCGTGCTGCAGCAGATCCAGGTCCAGACGCCCGTGGTCGCCCGCGCCCGGGGACGCTGCTGGCTCGTCGTCGGCACCTCGCGCGTGGAAGACATCGAGGCGATGGCGGAGGCGCGCGGGTGGGGCGACAGCTCCGCCGAAGGCGGGGAGGACTCGTCTGTCCTCGATAGCGAGGAGGCCGAGGAGGCACGGGAAGGTCTCGAGCGTGCGGTGGAGTTTTTCGAGCACGCGGGAGTAGAAGGACAGGACGACGCGCCTCCCGCGGATGCGGAGGAACTGCGCATGTTCCTGGTGGAAGCTTTGGTTACGCTGGCGAATTTCACCAAGGAGGAGGAGAAGCGCGAGGATTTATACCGCCGCGCGCAGCTACTTGGAGGTGACGCCCTTGAAGGGATGGATATTGACCAAAGTTAGAGTGGGAAGAGTAATTATTTTTAATGCATTTCATAGGGGATTTCAATACAATGTACCATAAACACACAACTCAAGCCTGATCAGGGGAGATTCATATAGTGATACAATCCAAGCACCAAGCACCAAAACGCCCATGAAACCCAAGTAAAGCATGCCCTTACAAAAACATTCCGCCTCGCTACCCTGTCTGCGAACGTCGTGGCGGACACCGATGTACCGCCGCAGTACGACACGCACGCGAGCACCACATCTTCGAGCAGCGCGTACAACGCGGGAAATTCATCCCGGGTTTCGCGCAGGCCGCGCACACTACACGCCCCGTCCCTACACGCGATCCCCGCTCCACCGACTCCAACACCGCGTGGATGCGCGGGCGCTGTGACTGCTCGCGATGCTGTGACCGCTCCCGCTTCTGCGACTTTCCGGTGCCCCGCGGCCGCGCGCCCCACCCAGGTGGAACCGACTGCCGCTCCTCGAACGGCGACGCCGTGCGGCTGATCGACGGGACATCTTTGTCGCTGTAGTTGCTGCGCGTGCGCGCGTGTCGTGGCGTGTATTGGTCGTCTGAATCCGTGTACGAGTCCGTGTATGAGTCGGACTCGTCGTCGTATGTCCCCGTCGCGAGACCGCGGAGGGCTGCACGCGCGCAGCCTGTGAGAGTGAATGCACCGGAGGCGGCACTGCGCGCTGCACTTGTGCTGGTGCTGGTGCTAGTCTGCGCCGCGAGGGTGATCTTCGGTGCGCTACCGGTGGGTGAAATGGACACCGTGTTGGAGAGCGTACGGCGGCGCTGATGTTGAGGCCGCTGTGGAGGAATAAGCGTATGTCGGGCTGCATTGAGAACGCAATATACCTTTGGTGCAGGCACGGGGGCCGCACTGGCTTGCGAGTGTGGTTGTGAGTGCGGATGCATGCTGGTAACAGCTGGCGCTCCCATCGTCTACCCAAATTCTTATATGTGGGGGAGCAAAGAAGCAAACCGTAAGTGCATTTCCACGATACGGAGATAGGCCGCCCATTAACGTAAAAGCCCCGAGATAGCGGGGGATAAGCGCGGTCTTGGCTCGCTGCTGTCTCTAAAGTGAAAAGTGGAGAGGGGATTCGGGGAGATGAGCCAACGTGTGGTGAGGAGAAGAACAGTTCGGGTGCGCCAAGCCTCGTCACAGTAAGCAAAAAGCGGGGCTGCGGGGATGGATCGAAAGGCAAACAAGGTCCGATAGTCGACGTCGACATTGCCCGCTGATGAAGTTGCGGCACTGCTGACTCGGGTCGTGTCTTGGGCATGGAGGAGAATGGTTCACGCGAGTGGTCTCCGGGGGCAGAAATTTGTATACCGTTTTCTTTGTGTGGGCCATGGCTATTTAAGATTGTGCCTCTTCGAAACCTAGAAGGCGAACCGTGGCTTCCCCACGGAATATGTCGGTTTCGGTACACAGCACCGTGCCCAAACTCTTCAGCGGGTAGTAAAATCGTCGACCGCAGGTATTTTGAGGGAGATCCATGTGACGGATTCACGAGTCTCAGAGACCGGACACAGGCGTTCATTTCGATTGTTTGAAGGCGGAGCCACCAGAGAGACAACATCGGAGCATTTGCAAAGCACCTAATGTTGGCCGTGTACAGTAAGTTCAAACGCCGCGGCGCAGGACGTTACAATTGGATGAGGCTCACTTCAATTTTTGGTCGTGTGACAGCTATTTTTCAATTGGTGTCTAGCCGGAGATTACCATAGTCGGACGGAGAGTAAGGGACGATTGAAATCACCAAAAGTCCCTGCTCGCCACTGGAAGCTTTGGCATCGCTTATACCATGTCTGCACGCCGTCTTGTCCATTGGACGTAAGTCGACCACGGGAGTTCAGGAAGCCCGTGTGCCTGCGCATGTAAAGCGCACAAGCCAAGGAATGTGCAGGGGCCAAGGAATTGAGCGGGGAACGCGGCGAAAACCCGATAGTGGCAAGCGGTGGTGCAAGTTGGGCTCAAGAAGAGTGACATTTGTGTGACCGGAAGATGCCGCGCGAATTGTGCACCCAATTGTGTTTTCTAGACCTCCGAATCCATGGCCAGTGGTGCGGGTGCGTTGCCCGACTGCAGGCGGCGTACATGGATGAATATCGACATGCAGAGCTAAACCCCACCGTGGACTTTCTTGCGGGGACGCTGGCTGTGCGTTGCTCGTGTCCCAGCCGTAACTCAAACCAAGATTCGCGTACAGGGAACGGCAGGGCTCGTCGCGGGCTTTCCCTTCGACACAGGTATGTACGGGGGCGTATCCTCGACTAGTACTCCATCCAAGTTGCATGCCAGTCAAGGTTCGATTGCAAACGCCTGAATTGGCGGGTCACTATCGCGGGTCGACGGCACACGCGATCGCGACAATCGTGCAGGAAGAACGCGTTCTAGGATTGTACAAGGGAATAACCTCTCCCCTGCTCACCGTTGCGCTTATGAATGGCTTCCTCTTCGCGTCGTACAATTTCTTCCTGCGGCTGCAGAGCCCACTCGCGTCAGATGCGTCGCTCGCGCAGATAGCGCTTGCGGGGGTGGGGAGCGGCATCGTCTCCGCAGCCATCACGACGCCGACAGAACTCGTCAAGATCAGGCAGCAGCAGTTCACCGGCGCGTCAACCGCCCGCGGCGTCGCTGCAGGAATCGTTAAGGCTGGGGGCATCGTCGGTTTATATCGTGGCTCGGCTGCTACAGTTTTGCGCGACGCGCCAGGGTATGCCGCTTACTTTGCCTCGGTGCGTTCGAGGCTGGGGTCGATTGCCCAGTGCCGACGCTGATCTACGCCAGTATGAGGCGACGGCGCGGGCACTTTCGACGCCGGGCGAGAAGCGCGCAGGGGGGTGGCAGGTCCTCGTTGCGGGTGGTGTCGCTGGGATCGGTAGGCTCAACCACATTATCTAAGATCTGAGATCTGACTGGCTGAGCAAGTTGGCTGGCTCGCGACGTTCCCGATGGATGTTGTGAAGACGCGGGTGCAGGGAAGCGGGCCCGGCGCTCTTCTTGGTACGGGTACGTCCTTGCTCGCGGGAACCAATCCGCCGGTAAACCCATATCGGACGACATGGTCCGCCATTGTCAACTCGTACCGTGCGGAAGGGCTGCCCGTGTTCTATCGTGGGCTCGCGCCGACGCTTGTTCGGTGAGAAATCTTGTTGTTTATCCAAGAAGTGCTCAACGTCTTGTGTGCAGGGCCGTGCCCGTGAACGTCGTGACTTTCGGCGTGTTCGAATTCGTTGTGAGCGCATTTGGTTAGGTCAAACTGCATCTTCTTGTGGAAGCTGGTTGTTTGTCTACCCGTCCAACAATTTTGAGAGGTCGGTGCGTCCGAGACATACTCCAAGCACGCCCACTCAACGACCCCGGATAGATAGAAATAGAATTTTGTAGCGAAGTCGATTCTCGAAAGCCTGTCCGGCCGCCGATATTGTAGATCTCTTGAAAGACAGGGCATAGTGCATACTCTATTTGTGACTTGTGCACAATCCGAACTAGAATTTACTACGATGAACAAACTTCGAGTACCAAGTTATCTCTACAAAATTCCCCGCCTGCAACCTGAAAGCAGTGGGCATAACGTCATGTCCTAATTAGGACTTGGTTGCTGCCGGCCCGCCGCTTGGCCTCCTCCTCATTTCTCGCTTCTCCCCGTCGCACCTCCAAGTCCCAGTCCGACCTCCAAACCACGTAATACTCACCCAGTCCGACAATAAACAGGGCAACGACTTGGCCTAAAGAAAATGAGCTTTTATCCACCGACTGAACAACTTTCCGCACCGATCCACAGTCCCTGCAGTCCAAGCGCGGTGCGGGGATGGAATGCGAGTGTAATTCCCAAAGGAAGAGCCAGCACATAATATGCGACGCAGTTGAATAACGCCCCGAGATGCTGGCGACCTGGAGCTCGCGCCTTAGACCAATCAAGGTGACGAATAAACCAATATGGCACCTTGTCCACGCAGGACGCCACCGCAAGATCCTGCTAGCCCGTCCGCGACTTGGAAGGATGCCACCAAAGGCATTACCTGGGCAACAAGCTTGACCACATCGACCTCGTCGCTGAACAGATATCCGTAGACCTGCTGTGCCGTCAGTGCTATTCAAAAACGAAGCGTTTCGGCAGACATCTTTGCTGGCCATCATAACTATCATAACGAACAGCCCCGCCATTACGCTCACTAGGGCAGATGCGTGCGCCGCATACTTAGCAGCCACAGGAGATCGCGCGCCGATCAGATTTCCGACCCGCGCAGAGGCTGCCACGCCAATACCGAACGGTATAGTGTTCAAAACTACAATCCAAATCAATATGTTTCGCCCTGACCACGATGACCAGGGATATCTACTCTGGTCGGTTGTCATTATCACAGACTGAGCCGCCAGTGGCAACGCGCCAAGCTGCCCGGCAGCGAGTGCAACAATCTCGAATGCGGCCCTGCTCAGATAGTGAATGACGGCTAGGTAAATTGACACAAGAAAATCCGACGAACCACTCGGTGCCCACCATCAAGATCCCAGGGATTGCTAATTTGAGAAACAAGTAGCAGCTTCGCAGGTGGAAGACGGCGGTGGGCTGAAACCCGCCCCACGTATCATTTTGCTTGTGTGCAGAAGAAACCGAGGTCCAAACGCCAAGAATTCCGAAACAGAGCCAATATGTGATGGACAACGCCAAAGGTGAGCCCAAAATACCGAGTGGGGTGTAGTGAACCAGGACAATGTTGAGGACGATATTTATAGGCAAAACAACGACGAGAACCACTGTGGAAGCTCCCATGATTCCTATGAAACGCGAAACGCGTGAGTCGAAAGAGAGACAGGTTTTCTGAAAACGCACCCTGGCACTGCAAGTATTTCTTGAGACTCTCGAATCCTGCGACGCAGGTAAGTAAATGCAGCCTCCATAAATTACTAGGTCCAACCAATGTAGCCGGGAGCTCCAAGGATGAGGACACGAAGAAATATTTGCACGTCGCGACTGAGGGGGCCAGATTGTCCCAGACCAAGGAGAACTTGTTCAATAAACCACCACAAGACGGAGACGGGAATGAGTAGGATCCACAGTATAACAATGCATCGCTGAAAATGTATCGATAGATCTTTCGAATGGCCGCCCGTAAAGGCCTGTGAACCCAGGGTGTCCAGTGCTGTCGTTCCTCCGAGTGCAACGCACCAACCTGTGAAAGAACGTGGGATCATCCTTGAATTTAACCAAGCATCGAGTACTAGCCGGTCACAAACGCCAGCATCAGGGAAAATGCGGCCACGGATAATTCATCTGGGCCCAGGCGTCCAGCAATTAAAATCGAAATGGTCTGAATGGAGTTTTGCAAAACGTATGAGAGAATAACTGCGATCCCTGGTCAGGTTCGGCCAATTAAAATCGACAAGCACTTGCCAGGAATTGAATCGCGGAATAACGACCAGAAAATGAACGCATCCGGTTTCGGCCGAATCGGATCAATCGGAGCAATAAGTGTCTCTTCCTCAACATGTCCACTTGAGGCCTCTGGGTCGTCGACCAGAGTTGCGTCGGGGGCGGGGAGTGTCCCAGCGAGAAGTGGGTCCGTTTCGCGTGCTGATTCCATTTCTTTTGGGAAGAGCTGTCGGTTGCTCCCGAAGTTGGAAAGGGCCGTTTTAAACTCCAAGCAGAAGGACTCGGTAGGTATGGCGCTTCCTTATCGCTCGAGCCGGGCTGGATGCAGTCGGAATCTTCTCTGAAGAACCAGCACTCCATCGCGCCATATGCACTCGTGGAATTATCGCAATATCATTTGACACGCCCATCGCCTCAAGGCAGAACACGAGCAGATTCTGGGCTATACTGAGATATTTTCCGGGCGGTTAACCTTCCTTGGGTCGTTACATCACCCCTGCGTGGCAATCGGTGCTACAGATATCTCTCAAAACCCCCGATTCTGGGGCTGGGCGACCTTTACCGGAAAACACGACGCAGCTTGAGGTACAATCTTGTCCACTCCAGCGGGTACCCTGATCCGCACATGTTATACCCTCAGTCATGGGTCTATTACTTACGGTTATATCCCTTTGGCCCAGGATAGCATTTATTAGCTCTGCGACGAGTCCTTTTCCCGCAATCCCCCAACTGTCAGCCATGCAACTTGTCCTCACAGCCCTTTTCCCTCTTGTTCTCCTTGCAATTTCTGTTGCTGCTCATGATCATCATGAGCTCGAAGACCAAATGCCCATGGACTATGTGCGGTTCCCCTTCGAGCCCATCTATCGCGGGAGTAACGGCGAAGTCACTGCGGACGCCATTTTTTCTGGCATCACTACTTTCGCTAAGTTGCCTTGGGTTCAATGCCTCACCAGAGAAAAACATATCCCATTCGATATAGCCTTCATTGGAGCTCCCTTCGTACGTCGTGGGCCCTGAGTTTGCCCACATTCATTCATCTTATGCCCCGAATCCCAGGATACTGCGACCAGGTCAGTCTAGCGCCACGGATACAACCTTCCTGACCTTACCTTGACCCAAATTCAAGCTATCGCCCCGGTGCGAGATTTGGACCATCGGGCATCCGAGCAGGAAGTCGTCGCTTGACCCTGTATGGAGGATACAATGTTCCCCTCAAGGTCAACCCCTTCCAGTCTGGTCTGCGCATCGTCGATTGTGGCGACATCCCCGTAACGTGAGTCAATTGCAAGTAGTGTCGTTCCAGCTAATCGCAGTCGCAGACCATACGACAACAAATACGCAATCCAACAAATCGAAGAGTTAGTGCTTACCCCTGTTCTTGCACTTCTCTGACTCGGCCACCTCTAGTGGCCACAAGTCCCTTCTCCAACGTGAAGCTTTTTCGCCGTTGGGTAATGATTCCGTCACGGGAGAAGTGCTTGTACCCCTCTCCCTCGATGGTAAACACCATCCCCGGATCATCACCCTGGGTGGGGACCACACAATCGTGCTTCCGGTACTTCGTTCCATCAACTCCGTGTACGGGAAAATCTCCGTCATCCATTTCGACTCCCACCTTGGTGTGTATCTTGACCATCCCAGCGCAGTCCAAGCTAACGAGCCTTTAAGACACCTGGAAGCCCTCCGTCTTCGGGGGCGCCCCGAGCGACCAGGCTGCCATAAACCACGGTACCTACTTTTACTGGGCGAGCCAAGAAGGCTTGATTCAAAACGGATCCTCAATTGCAAGTGTCACACGTTCCTTTGCCTGCGTCCCCCACTCCCTATTCCAACTGTCCGCCTCGACGCTTTGATCCTAGTTTGTTCTTTTCTGCAGCACGGGGCGATCCGCACTACATTGAGCGGCCCCGAAGACTACGACAACGACGACGAATCGGGCTTTCAACGGATCGAGGCCCGAGAAATAGACACAATCGGTAAAGCATGCCCCCTCTTCTTCCATAACAAATCTCATTGGCGGCAAGGCACGGACGGCATTATCAAGAAGATCCGGGATACCGTTGGGGACAACCCGGTATATCTCTCCATCGACGTGCGAATTCCACGACCATTTCACGCCCTTGAATTGACGGTTTCAACCAGATTGATAGCATCGATCCCGCGTAAGCCTGCACACAATTTTGTCCGGCACTATTCTCATAGTTGGATAGGTTTGCTCCGGCCACGGGTACCCCTGAAACGGGCGGTTGGTCCACTCGCGAGCTTCGCACAATCTTGAGAGGGCTTGAGGGCATGCACATTGTTTCTGCTGACATTGTCGAGGTCGCCCCGGCGTACGATAGTGAGTCGTGGTAGAATTCAGTTCAAGAATTTGCTGACCATTCATGCAGCCAACGCGGAATTAACTACAATGGCGGCTGCGGACGTACTTTTCGAAGTCATCAGTGTTATGGCCAAAACTCCTCTGGGTAAGGTTACGGTTCAATCGGCTTAAACTCTTTGTTTTTCTTTCCGTGTTTCATGTATACGTCTGTCTGTGAACATATGATCTATGCTTGTCCTCTTGCTTGTCACTGGTGTTGATCCTTGAGAATATTTCAGTTTGTAAAAATCAACCACATCGTCGGCCATCTCGGCGATGGGGCAAAACATGCTTGGTTCGATTCAAAGGTTGGGATTTCAACGGCGCTACCTTGGTGTCACGCCAACTATCAACTGTAGTTCAACTTCTACGTAGAACACTTCTCTGCTGTGTCATCGACATTTCTGATAGGCCCGTGGAACCACTTGTGGGCGGACGTAACCCAAGAAATCGCCGCAAACATGAAGACAGCCATGACGATGAGGACCGCATAATCTAGTCGCAAATCAGTCAAGATGGTTTCTGGGATTGAATGACTCACTCATACTACCCGAATTCGTCTCTTGTCCGGGAGGGAAGAGGAGCACGATCACAATGAAGCCAACCCACGCAATCGCGATGGCCCCGATCGGCGTCGACCAGCGGCCCAAACTAAATGGGCCTGGCTCCAATTTGTTTCGTCCGGATGTTATCCGCAGAAATATTGGGGTAGCATAGGAAGTGTAAAGCCCAATTACAGATGCCCGTCAATGCTAAGCCACTAACAAAAACGAATTGACCAACCCCGCAAGCGAACTCAGGGCCGCCACAGAAAATCCGAGCAGACCAAGAATAGCAGACCAAAACATAACAAACCACACGGCGTTGACTGGAACCGCATTAGAGCTCATCCTTTTCCACCAGCGGGACCCTGGTAAGGCGTCGTCCCTAAAACCCGACCTGTGTCAACGAGTAGGATACGGAGACAACGTATCGATGCCCACCTCGCGAAGGCAAACACAACACGGGAAGCATCGACTCCCTGAGCAGCCCCCGTCACGAACTATGGTTATACTCAGGGATAGAAAGTAGGAAGAAGAATCCGTGAGTTCTCACTTGGACGATTATGATAAACGAGAAGATGGTCAGCATTCCCCGTTTGCCAAGGACTTCAAGGAAGACTTGTCCCATAGGAAGAGGTAAAGAGGTTCCCAGAAGATTGTCGATAGAAGGGATAACGAAAGATATGGAGATCATAAGTAGCCACCCAAAGCAGGCGGTAGCACAAGTTCCAACCTTCGTTTGAAACCATCAAGATACAGAGCAATGAGACGGTGTCTACTTACTAAAATCGCAATTGGAGCCGCACGACCCGCGCCGGCCGTTTCCTCTAGGGTATTGTATTAGGTGAAGTTAATATCGAAACAGCTCGCAAGTTACTTGCCTGATATGTGAGCGGCAGAATCATCTATTATCAATTAAAATCTGGATCGGAAATGACAAAACCGCGACCCACATCCGGTTAGGGTCCACCTAGGATTTGAAGCTTATTTTTAGTAGGCAAGAGATTGAAGAGCGATACCACACGTACATCGGCGCAGTGAACGACAACATGAAAGCCCAACCATCTACGTGGCGTGTTCAGTCAGAACAAAACTCTCCACACGAACTTACTGTTCGTCCAGCCGCTGTTGTTTTCGAACAACGTAAATGCATCCTTTGTCGAGACCTTATTCTCCCCCGACACGACGAGGAGAGAAATTATTGCCACCAGGGTGGTTCCCACTGCGAAGAAGACCAGAGTTAAAAAATAGGGCTAAGCCTATTATAAGTGCGACTTGCCGTTGACTACAACGTAGAATAGATTAAGCCTCGCTAAGATTTTTGTTGCAGCAGAACATACAATCCCATGGGCGAAAAGGATAGCAAGGAGGATTCCATATGTTGCCCCGGCGGAAAGGATGGTTTCTCCGTCAGAACCAACAGCGATTGCAGTGGTGATCATTTGAGCGCAAGTGAAATCAATGGAGCAAACCTAGCTCTCAATGAGATCCATAACCCGTCTCCCTTTCGTCAAGAAAGGACACACCAAAGCTACTTGACCGGTAATATTCGCCCACCCTGGGTACATACTGTGAGTGCGAGATTTGAAGAAAAAATCACGGAGACGAGCCTGTGATCCAGCTGGCCAACGGCGCATGCTTCTCGGGAGCCATCTTCGCAGAGAAATAATATAGCCCCGCGCTCGTGGGCATAGATGAAGCCAACTCCGCCATGCTCAGGGCCACGAACGCGACGAAGATACCAGGAATCGCTCAACCCCAGACGAGGCCGACATGGCCACCTAACGGAATTTCAAGATACACGGTACAAGGAAATGGGCGGGCGGCCTGACAGACCGTTAACTAGGCCGAATGACAGCGTCGACGATACAGACGCAACAATTCCCTGGTCGGGGTAATTAGGTTAGCCAGTCAGTCACGGATAAAGATGTGTGCTCACCATGATACTGAAGCTGAAGGCGCATGTTTCCAGCAGAGAGAATTCACGCTTGAATTCGCTCTTGTACCTGTATCGGAGGAGTTCCCAGTTAAATCACGGTAGCTTTTGCTGACTCTCTTTTACCCCAGCTCGGCCAATTTGGCGTTGTCGATAGCCCACACAGAAACATCGGCCTTTTCAGAGATGGATTTGCTATCGCCTGTAAGATTTTCGGATTTTGGGTGGTCGTCCATCTTCGGCTTGGATCGAAAAGTAGGCCTAGTCAGTGAAAGTACTATCGAGATTCGAGCTTTCCGCTGGCGAGCAAGATAAATCAACTCGAGAGTGGTGGCGCGCGGTTATGATGTTGGCTGTTCCTACATCCGGCAAGATGTCCACACGGTGGGTGAGAACGCGATAGACCGCACCGGACACAAGACTGAGAGATCTCACGAACGATAATTAAGTCGAGAATCCGACTCAAGTTGAGGCGTGCGAAATTTGGGCACGTGTAACTGTGACGCAATCCGGCTCCCACGGTTCGATTTTCTTCGTCACTTGTCACTCACCTTCCTAGAGCTCGGCTGGCCAGCAAGGCCGGAGGCCGCAGAAGCTAGCCCAACTTCCACATTCCTTTGGAGTGGGGCTGAACCCCAGTCTGTATCCCGTTGGCGCTGTCGTAAACGCCGCCGCCGGGAGAAGCCTTGATAGCGAAGCACCGGTCCGGGTATCCCTAGACACGGCCAGTGAAAATCGTATGTTTTTCCTATCTGGGCCATAGGGACACATCCTTCTCCAAGCTGATCTTCAGCTGCGTTTCAGGCATCCTCGGAAATGCCCCCACATCTGCACGATGAGTTGTTGACGAGCCCACGTATCCGGATTGAGACCAAGTACGGCCCACTCACAGGTGGGCGCGCTGCGAATGGCGCCGCTTGTTTTCTCGGTACGTATAAGCTTATCAGATTAATATCTATTCACCTCCCTGCAAGAGGTCCCCTATGCCTTGCCGCCCGCAAGATTCCAGGATCCGGCGCCGTTACCCGCCGATTTCCGTTACGCTGAGAAGGAATACACTCGCGAACTTTCCTGTGCTTGGGGTTTTCTTTTACATTCAAAATTTGAATTAATTGGTCTTGAGTCCAGATGCGGCGCAACCCACCAACGACGGGCAGGCCCGAGGTGATCCAATCTACAGTTCTCGTGTCCCCGTAATCTTATCTTTCCTAGATACCCCGTTTCCGGATAAGGTCGGATTCGGAGAACCGACAGAGAATGCGTAACCCTACTTCTCTCATTTATGACTACGAGTGATGATCTTGAACTAACAGACTTTTCCTCAACGTTGTCTCACCTCCCTCGTTTCCGTCCGCGAAGGGCTTCCCGGTTAGAGTCTATATCCATGGAGGGTAGATATTCGCTGGCGTGATATCCTTCTGTCCTTTGATCAGAACCCAACAGGTTCCTCCAGTTTGGCTCTCCTCACGGGCTCAAGTCGCAAGCGCAGTATGTTTCCGCGGAACGATCTGAAGTATGGGTCAATATTGGGTACCGGCTCTCTGCATTCGGCTTTCTGGCCTGCGACAAGCCAGTGATCAGCGGCAACTTCGGCTTCAAAGATCAATGGCTCGCGCTCGAATGGATAAAGGAAAATATAGCTTCCTTCGGGGGTCTGTAGTTCTCTTGCACTGATGGACCTTTGAAGTTACTCATTCAGTACCAGGTGATGCTGAAAATATCCAGATTGTGGGACTCTCCGCTGGTACGTATTCAATCTCAAAATCCTCCATTATTTAGGTTGCTTCTAGGTGCCCACTCAGTCCACCAGCTGCTCCATTTTGCTTCCCATCTTCCTAAGGGTGTTCAGGCGCCCTTCAACTCCGCCTTTCTGCAGTCTAACTCAATTGTGTAACTCAACGAACTCGGCTTACCGGAAAAGATATTCATTGCATTTACAGATGCGACCCCAGAACCCCGGCAGAGCTGCGTCCCCAATTCGAAGCTCTCTGTAGAGCTTTGGAGATTGACCCCTCCTCTTCGGACGCTCTGGATAGGCTAAGGAAGCTTCCTGCATCTGAGATCACCAGGGTTATCGAAACGGAAGCTCTGGGAACCGAGTACGGGACGTTTCGTGGCTGCATGGACGGCGAATGGCTACCAGCATCTCCGAATCCCATGGCGTGGCAGCGTACAGGTGGTTTTGCCCGCGGCCTGCTCGAGAAGGGCGTCAAGAGCATACTCGTCGGCGATCTCACCGAAGAATGGTATCTGTACTCAATCGCCCATCCGATTGACTCGCCAAAAGATATCGCTCCGAACCTCGAGAGGTATTATACGGCAGAAATGGTTGCCGCACTATCCTCGCATTATCGCAGTCTACCCGCCGACGCGACGAGCGAGGCCTTCCAAAAATTATTTGGGGAAATCCTGAGCGACAGCCAAGTCCATCTCCCTGTTCGAATCCTAGTTCGCGACCTGCACGAAGCCGGCTTCCCCGTTCTCCGATATGAAATACGTTGGACGCCTGAGCAGCTCCGTAGTGAAGGTCGGTATCAAGTAATTAAACATCACCTCCGGTTCTTATCGAATACAGGATATGTCACTCACGGCAGCGACCGTGCGTTGTGGGCGTTTAGGGTTCCAGATTTGACCGACAGCCAGATTGAGATCGCTAGAACCTGGCTCACGCGGGTCTCAGATGAGCTTCTGGCTGTTGAAAGTGCGGGGAAACCACTCCGAGGGCCCAAGGATATTTTGATTCTGGTAAGTTTGTTTTTGCGACTCTTTGATGAAGTGGGCTGATCATTTGTATAGGCCGAGGACAAAGGCGTCGAATGGACACAAGATTCTCACTGGGATGAGAAAATGAAACTCTTGAGTGCATTGCCAGAGTGATGTGCCGGAACTATGGATTCGCAAGGCAATTCGGACTTAGGAGAAGAAAGGGTTTGAAGAGTTGAGGAAGTTGTGTGTTTCGTTATATCCACAGAGTTGTCGGTGTGATTTGTCGTTGGTTTCAAATCTGAACAATTTAGCTTTCATTGTCGTGAAAACATATCAGACAGCAACTGGATTGTGGCCGTACGCCGGTTCAAATGTCTGGTCGAAGATGCAAAACTGAAAAGCAGTTATCGTGAAGACGTGTTCGGTAGATTTAGATACCGTGGCACCAACTCAGAGAGAGCCTTGCTGCGCAATTGGAAAGTGTGTACAGGACAGGACAGAAAACTGCGGTGTTGCACAAGGAACACTGTCATGCGGGAAGTTATAGGACACCGCAAAAGATGTTTGCCGACGGCCTACCTCCGCATGGGGTGGTGCACATATGGCACCTTCCCGTTTGGGACGGCGGAGGAGGTCGGCCAACGGCCCGGGTGCCGATTCTCCAGGTCCTGAGGTTGCATGGCGACCCTTCGCATTTTCCTCCATGACTCTTTACCATCTCTGCCAGTGCCTCGCACCTTCATCGGCTAGTACTCTGCACGGAGTGTTGGATCGTTGGCCCGTTCTTGGCCGTTCTTGCCCATTCAGTGTATGGCCGAGCGTGGATTCGCAACCCGAGTCGCAGGCTGCGCGCTACGCTATTCGCGGCAAATATTCGACACCTGTGCGGAAACGTGGAGGGTCCTCAATTAGCTTGCCAAGATTGGCGCGTGCTACCATCAGTGCACCATATGGCTCGATTCATACCTGACATCGCTCCCTTTCCTTATAATCAATCCTTCACTACACGAACAACACCATGTCTCTTCTGCGCGACGTCCTCAAAAAATCCAAGGATGGTTCTTCCAAAAAGCGCGACAATGCATCAATCAAGTCCGCCGGCGCACGCTCTCTTGTTGCGTCGCTGTATTCTCTCACCATCGGCGGCGAGCGCGTCAAAAAACGGCGACGGCCAGATTTTTCAGACCTCGGGTACGCAGTTAAATCTGCGGTGACTTTGTATTTAGCGCTGACAAGGAATCAGGGCGCCCGAATGGTTCCATGAGAATCCGCCAGAGCCACCAGACATGCCAGGAACTATCCCAAGAACAGGCATGGGTGCATATACCATTGCACACGCTACCGTCTTGCCGCTTCGAATCGAAGAAAAGTCTCATTGGCTGTCGCTCATTCTATACAATCATGCACCCGAGACATCGCTGGCCAGCATGTACCACAATCAAGGTTACGCCGACCCAGTTCGCTGAATGTTCATGCATTTGACCGGCAAACGAAACAGCCAAAGTTGCCGGGGAGATTCGTTTATGTCTAGAGAAGACAAAAAGCATCTCGAGCATCGACGTCTGGGTGCGTATGGTTTCTATTTCTTAGTACCTTACGCTGATGAAAACAGCTGACAGCAATCGCTCCCGCCGGCCAGATTCTCAACTTGACCGCAAACGTTTGGAACCGACACAAAGGCAACCCTCTTCACCCCCGCCAGAAGCCTGAGCACTTCAAGGGCAAGTTCCCGCAGGGCACGTATGTCTTTCCGTTCGAGATGCCGCCGCTACCTAAATTCGTGCCGGTGACTCACCCGGACAACGACACGCGAAAGGTATGTACACAAGCCTCGAAGTGAAAGAGCCCTAGAGCTGAATGTGTGTCACAGACGAAAGGCCTCGTCCCCCTCCCGCGTGCGTCATTTCAATCCTCTCGGTGCTCTTATTTAACGCCGCACAGCGTCTGGCAAGATCAATTACACGGTGAGTCAACTCTCTTCGCATAATCGAGTTTGAGACTGATTTTCTGTGTCTCGCAGTGTGGTGTTGGAGTGCGCAGAGATAGCGTCAACGGTATCAATGAAGATATGGACATGATCTTGCAGTACATCCCCCTCATGCGCGTCCCCCCGCGTCCCCGGACGCCGTTCCCGTTCCTCGCCTCGCGCGAGGACTGGCCATTCAAGCGCGAAAGTCTCGGCGGGTGGGTTCTCACTCCGTTCGGCGGTCGAGGCCGTATCGGGACACAGATCGTCGAGGTCGAGGGCATGGTGCGTTCTGCAGTTGGTTTTGATAATAAACTAAATCATTATCGTGCAGCTAGGGGTCCAGGACCCGGCAGTATATACCGCGGGGCAGACACTGGAATTCGAGCTGCTACTGTGGTCAAAGAGCGCACAGGCACTTCAGCTGCTCGGGCAACCAGCGGCGGTCGGCGTAGGGTACTACAAGGCGGATTTCATGCCGTCCTCGGAGGCGCTACGGCCGCGCGAACAGTCGAGACTTACACGCACGCTGGAATGCATGGTCGCAGGGCACGCGTGGGTCGCGGAGTCGGGCCGCCCAAGGGGTGGGGAGCCAGTGCCGGAACTCGTCTCGCTGGATCTGGGTACCTCAGCCGCTCTCAAGGCAAAGCGTCCGGGTGGGTCCCGGATGCAGAGCTGGGCCGCGGAGAACGACCAAGCTACAGAGACGAGTGGTGGGGAGGACGCCGACGAGGACTCAATAGACGCCCTGGACGACGGGCAGGAGACGGGGCACTTCCAGCGGCTTGCCGGTGAGGTGCGAATCCCGGCTTGTCGACCCGTGAGCTATCGGTACACGGAGATTGGGCGTGAGGTGAGCACCCCTGCATACTGTCTCTCTACTATGTTACCAACACTCTGTCCCCAGTATAGCTTACAGCTACACCTCGCGCACCCGCAGTACGCGCACATCTCGCCGACCGGTCCAGGACTCGTCGCGGAGGTGCCGATATGGTACGTCGCGGACCGGGCACTCAACGCGGGGCCAGCGGCGCTGAACGATAATCCGGCGTATCTCGCGGCGCTGCCTCTCAAGGGGGCGACAATTCCGGCTGGGGCAGATGCGGTCAGGTGGCCCAGGTCGGTGGGCGAGCATGCGACGCAAGGGAGGGGAGGCAAAGCGAAATTCGGGCAGTCGTTCATTGGACTCGTTCCGCCTGCCAGGGCGGGTTCTTGACATTATTCCGTTGGTGGGATTCGTACGGCTGCATCAAGATTCGTGGTTCCTGACATTCGGTCTCAAGGGAGGACCGATGGTTCTGAGGAGATACGCACTACGTTTCGCGCATTATGTGATTGTTTCCCGACGCCTCGGGTGGATTTTCCTTTTGAGTACATACCATAAATATTTTCCTTTGAGCTGGCTGACGTCTGACACTAAGAACATCTTCTCGGGGATCGTACGTCAAGTTGGGCGCGCAGACGCCGATCTTGATATGATGTTTTATCTTTCAACCAATGATTGCGGCCTCTGTACCGCCATGCTATCTACCGCAAAGCAGTGTCGACTCTCCGGACATTTTAAGAGAACTCACCCATCAGTCTAGAATGCTCCAATGGCCGGCTGCATCTTGATTTCACTTTCAACAAACGGCGCCCCGATCTTCGACCAATGATTGCAATTATCCTGAACCACGACACTGCCACGATAGTGTTCAACTCAAACTAGTGACTGCTCCAACTTGGTTGAACCGAGTCTCCGAACTCTTTGAGGTTAGAATCAAGTATACCTGGAAGAATAATATGCCAGACCGCTGTATCTCGATTCCGGTCTCCGGTCTTCGAGTACTCCGCCGCGATTTCGCTGACAAGTTATTGCTTGCTATGGAAACACC
Organism: Mycena polygramma; assembly: GCA_029449255.1. Lineage (NCBI taxonomy): Eukaryota > Fungi > Basidiomycota > Agaricomycetes > Agaricales > Mycenaceae > Mycena > Mycena polygramma. Next base: position 201,779 of record JARKID010000087.1, on the reverse strand, counting down.
GATGGCCACTTCCCTCTAGGTGAATCGAAGAACTTGGCAGCCTGGACTCTTTGAAAATAGATCAAACTGTCCAGAGAAAGTTTCCTTGGCTTGCTAGATTTCGTCTTCACAAAGACTATCGCCCATGAATGTGCTGTTCTGGTGACACTACACTCGCGAAAGGCTGCCTCCGGTGAATGCCCAACATCTCTCCCGATTGTACGGGTGTTGCCGCCTCCTGGAATTTGCGGTATCTTCCGATCGGCGGCGGGATAACGGTCGAAAATAATCAACCGGTCTGGAAAGTCCCGATGAATCTTGATTTCTCCGACTCCCGGTTTGCGCCCCAAAAAGTGTATGAGCAGCCTCCAGCACATTCAGATTCACTAAACACTCGCCTCCGGGACGGCAGTTGCATAGATCTTTAATAGCCTCGCTCTCGGTCGTCAACTCGATCCTGAACGAAGTCGACAAGATACAGACGGCTTAGATAGTGAGTCAAAACGTGCTGGTTGCGTGGAGGTAAATTTATAACTCGGCTTTACTCGAAGCATGTTCTTCTAAATCACCGCATAATACCAGGTTGCTGATGTTTTGAGCGCAAGTACGCAGTTCATCCCGACCACTGTGGGTTGTTTGACGTTCAATCACTTGGAGTATCAGAATTCGGGTCGGAGTCGTATCGAGATCTAGATACGACGGGCACCTTGAAGTATATAAGCAATTCCCGTTGACTGTTTTTCTCCGCACCAATATGACCAGCTCTCCAGCAGAATTGGAACGCGAACTTTTCGGACTCCTTGTTGATGCGCGGACGACGAATGAAATGGCTGGTGAGTGCTTCAATCACTGTACACTGCCAGTGCTCAACCTATGGTTTATTCGCCGTACAGTCGCAGCTTTCACGGTCGTCGCGTAAGCACAGTCCAGGTCAAGGTCAGAGATAAATATTGACTCAGATACCTTGCGCAGACTAGAACACATCGCGAATTTTCCAGCAGAGGTAGCTATCGAGCCTCGACTTTCTGTCACGCGCGGACTAAACCTCCCACAGATCAACCTCGTCTGGAAATCCCGTTGGAGTATTTCCAGTGCATTATATGTATGGCCATTCTCGTATGATCTGGGCTCGCACTGAAGAACCTTTCAGATCTGGGTATATTGTCACAACACTTTCGGAAGCCAGCACATTTACGAATTGCCTGCCCCTAGATCCGTTATTTGACACTTCTTGCGTTATGGTACGTCCAGTATTTTATTCATATGGAACCCTTGGTCATTCAAAACTTCGTCTAGCGTCGACCTTAGCTGTGGGTTCAAATTTCATCCCCTCCAACGACACTCAAAGAATGCCGCAGTCATGCTACGAGCCGAATGGTCCGACCATGTAACTACTTCCACGTTTTGGTATATGACAACCTACTTATGTCCCACAAAGCTGTGAGCTTTTCAATAGAGATCAACGCAGTCACAAATTGCAACATGCCTCCCTTGACCTTTAGTTGCCGGTCGTTCCATTCGTGCGTCATTGACCTTGTGCTTTTTTTCCTCCTTCCGACCCCTGTTCTAGGGAGAACTGGTTACTTCCACCATCCTCGTCATCTCCGCCGATATCGTTCTCGTTTTGCGGTTAGCATTTTATTTGATGCACTTCTCTACAGAGTCACTCAATGTCATAGTGTCTGGATCCTGTACGGGAGATCAAGGAAGCTGCTCTACTTCTTGATTCCATTCATGGCTGGTGAGTTTTTTGTTGCTGTCTCGATGTTTGTGACCATGTCCTCACCCAATCGGCAGCGGAAATGATTTCAATGTACGATCAATGCTGATGTGTTGAAAATTCCAACTTGAAAAAAATTACCACAGCATGATCGTTGGCGTGTTCACCATCGCGGCGCTTACAGCCGATCCTGAAAGTAATGAGAATCAACTTTTTTTTTTGCGCGCGTTCTGAAATTGGCAATCCCTTTCCGGGAGGTCGCGAGTTCGATCCCGTCGGCTCGCTGTGATTATTTCGCCGGTTTTCCTCGCGTCCGGAGTTGCAACAGGCATTCTGAGCAGCAAATACCACGGCAAGCATTTTTCTGCTCCTCCCTCCACCCTGAACATGTTGGTAAATTGTGTTTAGCCTACGTAACGGGTACAGCTGTTTCGGTCAGTCAAGCTTGGAACAGAACCAGTGATTTCTTCGCTCTACGTCGGTCACTCAAGTAGCAACCACATGATGTGAACTAATTTCTCGCTTTCTCCTTGGGAAGCATGGTGCAACTGATGCCTGCTTCCAATGCCAATCAGTCGCCAACCAGCGTAGAGGATCAATAGGTTTTTCGAAGCATTCAGACACATATAAGTGCCTCACACATAAGGTTTGAATGGCTTTTGAGCTTATAGAGTACCTAAACAACCAATACTGAGCTGAAATCCATTTATCGAGGAAAGTGCTGGCGCTAGGAATCGAACTTGTGACCTTCCGAAAAGGGAATGCCAAATTGAGAACCCGCGCAAAAAAAAAAGTTGTTTCTCATTACTTTCAGGATCGGCTGTAAATGTCAGTTCCATTATTCAGTCTGTCCCCGACTTACACCTACTCAATTTAACTAGACTATGTGCACGTCGGGTATTTCACTCTTCTGCCACGCCCAGTGCAAATCTGAACGTCACCAGGCCCATTTTAGGAGGATGCTATTCTCTTGGTTTGTATTCAGAATTTCGGCAGAAGCAAGACACTGAACACTCGCAGAGGTTCCTCGGCTATTCACATTCTATGCCATCCCTCCCTTTGTCACGGTATGTATATCCAGGCTGTCGTTAATAATCCCCATCTGACCTGGCTTCAAGGCAGTCATAATGTTCTCGATGACTGCATTTAAATGTGGAACCACACTTATGGCTCTTGGGCCGAGAAGAACACCAATAATTGCATTATTCTTGAGAGATGGTGTATTCTGGTTCTTGGCTCTTGTCCGTACGTTCACCCTTTTTTCAATGTCTTTTTTCCACATTCACAATAATCCGCAAGTGGTGTCTATCGTAGAGATAGTGCTTTGGGACAGGGCACGTCCGACATTGGCTCAAATTCCCGTCATGTATGTTACTCTTCTTCTGCTCTCATCACTCACTGACTGTGTGCCGTATAAGCCCCTCGTCGGCGTATGTACTGCCCGACTTACCTCAGTTACGCTCACTCAACATCAAAATAAAACTTCAGATGTGTTGCGATGATCGGCGCACGCGTATCAAAGCTGTTGCCTCGCACACCGGTGAGGCCGCCGGCGCCACTACGGTCGGGACCGAACTTGTGGTTCGGCGTCCAGGAACAACCCGTGAACTGGAAGCATACAACATGGACACAATTAACCCCCTCGGTATAGATTCAGATAACGCTGCCTCGAATGCCGATTTAGCCGTCACTACAGTCGATTCCGAATTCGTTGTTCGGTGCCCAGGCACTTGAAGACTATGACCTTGACACAACGGGAATGTTCAACTTTGGTTCAACTTGGATTCGCGACGCTTAGTCACTTGTACTGTGAATTAAACAGTCTTTTCTCGATTTTGTACCACCTCCCTGGTCCTCATGCGTCCCAGCTGAGATAATTCAAGACCCGTGCCCCAAATCATAGGATAGCCAATGTTTGACCGTCGACGGTAACGTCAAGAGAAGTCGAATCAGATCGGCGATCAACATGTCCATCATACTCATTCTTGCCGATCTCAAAAAATCCGGTTCTCTCACGGCTTTGCCCGCTTTTATGCGTTTCCCTTCCCCAGCCTCAGGCCTCAGAGCCAACTCTCAGGTCGACGATCTCCACTATAGATCCCGCATTTTATGCTTGAACTAGGTGACCAAAGATCCAGTGTCGGGATCGTACCTCCGAGCTAAGCAATCTCTCACTGCTCAGTCGAGTCTCAACCGCAAGTTGTTGGGCTAATCACGGTTATTCTGAACCCCCGTCCTCGCCGCAAATGGCAGTCGCGCCTGAACCTTGAATGAACCGGAGGGTTGGCTCTTTTACAATGACTGAGACCTTGCCGAAGCTTCCAATGGCTAGCGTATCTCAACTCCGTGTTCAAGTGTCAACGGCCACCCTTTATGTGCACAATTGACCGGGCGGTGTTTGTCTTATCGGCCGCGGATATTCCATACTATAGACAATGCACCATGGCCATACACGCCCCAAAACTGCTTGTATACTGGACTCTCGGTCTCAGGGCTCAAGCAAGTTGTTTCATTTCTCTCCGGAAACACACGCCATTTGCGGAGCTTGATATCAGCATTATGTATGGCTCACACTGAAGGTTCCCAGCAACCAAGGAGCCCGCTCTCATCCACATGAACCGTATGATACTGAATCACTCCGCAATTCTTTCGCCGCGGCGTTTCTCGACGTACATATAACAAGCATTTGCCCCCAGTCCCCGCCGCTGTTAAGCCCTCACTCGACTCTACAATGGCAAGTCCGGAGGAATTGGAACGCGAACTTTTGGGGCTACTTGTTGATGCACGGACGACAAACGAGTTGGCTAGTGAGTGGTCGAGGTCATCGAGCTCAACTTAACCAATTTATCATTTGCAACGCAGTTGCAGCATTCACCGTCGTCATGTAAGCATAGTCAAGTGCAAAGTGGACAAAAAGTGAAAGTTTGCAGACTGGAACACATCGCAAACTTCCCGGAAGAGGTCGCTATTGCCGCCGCCCTGTCCGCTGTGCGCCGACTAAACGTCCCACAGATTAACCTGATTTGGAAATCCCGTTGGAGCGCCTCCAGTATATCTTATGTATGTCCTTTCTCCTTCGATTTCCCTTTGCATTGAAGCACTCTTTAGATCTGGGTATATTGTAATAGTGCCCTGCTGAGAATCGCCCGAATGACGAAATGCCCCTAGATTCGTTATTTCACGCTTCTGGCTTTGTCGTGCGTCATTTCATCTCTTTGGCCCCTTGTCGTTCAAGAATTCGTTCAGGGTCGACCTCAGTTGTTCGTCGAATTTTCATCCTCTCCACAAAGCTTACCCCAAACTAACGCTTCAGTCATGCTAAGAGCCGAATGGTCTGATCATGTCAGTGCCTTCCAAGTTGTGGTATTAAATAATGTGTTCACATCCCACTGCGAAGCTGTGAGCTTTGTTGAAAGTTCCCAGCGCGGTATTAAACCTCCCCAAACCTTAGCTGCCGGTCTTTTTTATTCGTACGGTACCAGCTGCATGTCCTTGCTTTCATTTTTAAACCAAATTCAGGGAGAACTGGTCACTTGCACCATCATCGTCGTCTCCGCCGATCTCATTCTCGTCGTTCGGTCCACATTTCAGCCGGGGGTTCCGGTGCTCCTCTGATTCCTTCAATATAGTGTTTGGATATTGTATGGGAGATCAAAGACGATGCTCTACCTCATCGTACCACTCATTGCTGGTTCGCCCTACCTCATTTATTTTTTTGACTCCCACGTTCTCACCCACTACAGCGGAAATAATCGCAATGTGTGACCTCCGATCTTAGTGCGTCGGAAGCTCCAACTAAAGCTTGTCCGACAGGACCATCCTTGGCGCGCTAACCATCGCGTCGCTTGAACGTCAGTTCCAAAAGTTCAATCTTTCCGCAGCTCATCACTTGACTCGAACTAGATTATGTGCACATCGGGTAAGTAGTCTACACCCTTGTGCTATGCACACATATAGGGCAAATCTAACCGCCACAAAGGCCCATTCTAGTGGGCTGCTACACAGTCGGTTCGTACTTCGCTACCTGGCAGAATAATGTTATTAACCATTCGCAGAGGTTTATCGACGATTCACATTCTACGCAGTTCCTCCACTCGTCATGGTATACCAAGCCGCACTCAAATATAGTTTTGCCGAACTTGACCATCTAACAAGGCGGTTCTGATGTTCTCCATGACCGCCTTCAAGTGCGGAGCTACATTTGTAACCCTAGGTCCGAGAAGAGCGCCCATAATCGCTTTGTTCCTCCGGGACGGTCTATTTTGGTTTTTGGCTGGGCTCCGTACGTTCTTCCTCCTTCAGTTCCTTCATCTACATTCAAAATATCGGAAGTCGTGTCCATCGTGGAAATAGTGCTTTGGGATAAATCACGACCGACACTGGCCGAAATCCCCGTCATGTGTGTCGCTATATGATTCCTCCGAACACTTGCTTACCTTGTGTTTGCTCAGTCCAGCAACAGCGTATGTACTCCTCGCATTATACATAGCCATATTGTCGCTGAGAGGCACCATCCAGAGGTATCGCGATGATTGGCGCCAGGGTCGTGTTGAACATCAAGAATATCACCGCGAACACTGGCTTGGCCGCCGGCGCCACCACGGCTGATACCGAGCTCGTGGTTTTTCGTCCAGGGACGATGCAGGCCTCCGGCATCGATATCATCGACCACGGTGCAAATTCTGAACACAATTGACTTAACTTCGAATGGGTTTGATTTGTCGATTCGTCAAAACATGTATGAAAACAAGTTGTAGTGGCTGAATATGTTGATTTTCGTGCTGTATCGTAACAAGGGACCCACTAGTTCAAATGAGGGAGTTTCATTTCGCGGTTGCGGGTCAGAGCGGTTGAACTTGGGGGTTGAACAATCCGTAAACACTGCATAACAAAAGTGTTGCGTCATGCCATTGAGCGAAAGATGGTTCGTTTTTTTCGTCTAAGCGGCTGTGAAAGAATGAGAGGTGCATTACATTTTCGAGCACGTAGGTTGTCATAGTAAGGAAATCTATAACTTGCTACCGGTTACCGGGATGTCCAAGTTTTGGTGCTCCGTGCTGCACCATTGCAATCGAATTAACCATATCATCTTCCCAGCAAGCATTCCAGAGGCCGATGTCAGGGTCAGCACGAAGAAGGTCCGTTCGGGTGAATGGTATCGTGGACCCTGGAGTGGAAACTCTGTAAATCACGAAAAGGTGGACTGCTTCGAGACATTCTGGATCCGATTCAACAACGTTCTTAATTGTCGGGAAGACAATTGCGTCGAGGATGCACTGCTCGACTAGCGCCAACGGCACGCATTTCCAATTCACGAGCTTGAATCGACAGTGCGCTTTGTCCTCCTCTGGGTGTACAACAGAGCGACCTCGAATGCTGATGCGAGACTTGCGAGGCGGTTGAAATGAACACGTAGGGCGTATGATGCGCCATCAGCAAACTGTCCGAGTCTTATTCATCTGCAAAATTTGGATTCGGCTCTGCCTCACCTCCGACTGGACAGGAAGTCAAAGATACCGTCCACGCCGAGAAATTTCGCAGCTCGCTCACCTTCTGAAGGTCAGCCCTTAACTTGGGATACTTCGGCTCCGAGGTGTCCATCCTGGTCTTGGCATCTCGATTGAGAAGACACATTTTTTTTGTGAATGTGCCAATGCTCTTTCTGACAGACATCTCCCTAGAATTTCAAAGCGTAGTTCAGTATGTGCTGTCGAGGAACGTTTGAGCCATACATACACAATAAATATCCGAGGTACCACAAGCATTGCAGCGCTTTAGGACGACTCCAGGAGGCAGGGACTTTTGTTTCTTACGGCAGTTGGCGCACCTTGGAGCGTAATGTTGTTTTGGATAAGTTCGTTCTTCCTCTGGCTCCCCATGACGAACTAGGGCGAGAGAATCATCGCGACGACCAGGGACATTGCCACTCATGGCGTTGATCATGCTCTGCAGCTTGCACCAGCCTTTATGCGACGGCCAATTCGCTTTCTGGCACGCTTTGCCCTACGATGAAAGATATGCAAATGCCAATGCAGCGGGTCGGTCAGGATATCGTATGAGCGCACAGAATAGGCTGCCATATTGCAGATTTGGCAGTGTTTTAACGTCTGTGTAGAGCATAGTTCTGATTTTTTTCTCAGACAATTGGCACACGCTTCGTATGCGTCTGGGAGAACGCCCACGCGTTCCTCAACGACATTAGAAGGATCTATGACCGGGTGGCGATCGCTGCCGCTCTCAGGATATAGCATCGCGGTCCTTGGAAGGGCTCTGGTCCGTCTGAAATGTGCTGCGGTTGAAAGGGTTGAAGTGGCACTGCACGATTTGTAAGCCAACCAGATGGGATCACGATTACATACACCTGTACCCTTGCACCGCTACCTTCAACTGCGCTTCCTCCCTTGTTTCCTTCCACCAGTAGCAAAGTCCTAGAGCCCCCCGAATACTCAGCGGTCTGGAGAGATGTCCCTCCAAATCAATTTATCTGGCAGAGACATCAACGATGCATATCTCAATGTTCTCAATTCGCGCGGAATAGATTGGGCACTCTTCACGTACGAGGTACTTGACGAAGTGTTTGCTTGTAGAAACTGTGCTAAGAGACCGTCAGGGCGGAACGAATGATCTCAAGGTCCAGTCCACTGGCGATGGTGGGTTAGAAGAGCTCGAGGAAGAGTTTTCTGACGGAAGGTCAGTGAATCATCCGTCTGTAGCCCGATTCGTGGCCATTCAACTCCTCCCAGGATCCAATATGCCTTTGCTCGAGTGATAGATCAAAACGTGAGTTCAACTCAATCCTTTTCTTTCTCGCTAATATGTTCCACCGCAGAGCAAACTTCCCAAGTTCGTCCAGATCAATTGGTGTGGTGACGGAGTCCCCGAGCAGAAGAAAGGGCTGTTCCACACGCATGCGATCGCGGTTGCGAACTTTCTACGTGGAACTCACGTCGTGCTGAACGCGAGGAACGAGGTACGCAAGACCTCTTGGCCTTTATGCACGTTCTGAAGATCGGATAGAACGATGTTTCCCCCGCCTTGATCATGAACAAGGTCGAGTCCGCCTCCGGTGCCAAATACTCTACGCATAAAGAGCCAACCCGCAAGTTTGAGCCGATCGCGCCCGTCGGCACCAGCTACACCCCCATCGGCAAACCCGACATCAGCACGCTTCGCAAGGGCCCGACTCCCGCGAACAACGCACCGCCCCCGCCCACCGCCCCTCGGCCAGGGTTCGGAGCACCCAAGCCGACGGCGTCAGCGGCATCGTTGTATGGCCGATCCGTCGACAAGAGGACGACGGCGCCGGATGATGCATGGCCCGAGGAAGCAGCTGCTGCTGCTCCGGCGCCTCCTCCCCCGCCTCCCGCTGCGTCGCGTCCTCCGGTGTTGCCAACGGCTGCGCGGCCATCATTCGCTGCGACTGTAAGCCGCTCTCATCCTCTTTATCCTACACATAATTAATATACAGCAGACCCCCACGTCTGCGGCCCGCCCTTCATTCGCTGCCACTGCAAGTTATTCCCCTCCTCTTTGCAGCCACCATAACTAACATACAATAGACACCCGCTCCGGTTGCGGCTTCTAACGTCCCCACGAAGCCCGCCGAAGATGACCGCATTGCGCCAGTGGGCACCAACTACACGCCCGTTGCACTTCCTGCGCCAAAGAAACTCAAGAATCCTTTCGCCGCGTTCGAGCAACAACAAGCCGAAGCCGCCCCTGCTCGCGGACCGGCGCCGAGCAGTGGCAAGAAGTTGACTTGGAGCGAGCGCCAGGCGGCGGCGAAGAAGCTGCAGGAGGAGGAAGAGGCGCAGAGCCGCGGCGCTGCGTTCCAGGCCCCGGCCGCTCCGCCTGTATTCAAATCCAGTGCGCCGGCGTTTGGGAGACCCACTCCAGCGCAGAGCACGCCGCGGAACTTTGGATCCGCGCAGTCGGCAGTGGCTACCCCGCCTCCGCCGCCTCCGCCTGCCCCCGCACCGGAGCCTGAGCCTGAATGGGAGAACGAACACGAAGAGGAGGAGTATGCGGTCAGTATTCTTGATCTCCTTGTCATTGCGTCCCACTCATCATCTTATTTTCAGCCGCCACCCCCTCCACCTCCGCCGCCGCCCCCGCCGCCTGCTCCTCCTGCCCCGCAATTCGATGCGCCGCCTCCTCCTCCGCCCCCTCCCCCGCCTCCGCCACCACCTGTATGTAACTCGTCTAGAAATCTAGAAACAGACCATCATCTCACTTCTGATTTAGATGCCTGCACGCGAACCCTCGCCCGAGCCAGAGCCCGTCGAAGAACCCCCTGCGCCTGCGCCTGCGCATGCCGCTGCCGCCAGCGGCCAAGGTCTCTGCGCGGTCGTTCTGTACGATTACGAGGCCGCGGAGGACAACGAGATGAACCTCACGGAAGGGGAGCTCGTCGAGCAAATCGAGGAGATCGACGAGGGTTGGTGGAGCGGCGTTGGGCCCGGCGGGAAGAGCGGGTTGTTCCCTGGTATGCATTCCCCTCCTGTTCTGTTTGATCACACGTACTCATGTTTCTGGTGGGTAGCGAACTATGTTGAGATGGTCGAGACGCAGCAGGAGCCGGAGCCTGAACCAGAGGCTGCCCCTCCCCCGCCACCCCCGCCCCCGCCGCCTCCGCCACCACCGGTTAGTTCGTCAACGATCATATACACCCTGCTGACCTTGTATAGCCCGCCGCTCCGGCTGCACCGCCGCCTCCCCCGCGCGCGCCGACCCCTGAACCGGAGCCCGCTGCGGACCAAGGCGTCACGGCCGTAGCTCTGTATGAGTACGTCCCCGTCTCTCTTTCATCTGCCATGTGAGGATTAACGAACTGCGTTATGTAGCTATGACGCCGCGGAGGACAACGAGATCTCGTTCAAGGAGGGTGACCTGGTTGTCGAGATTGAAGCGGCGTCGGACGATTGGTGGCAAGGAAAGGATAGCGCAGGCAATGTCGGATTGTTCCCTGGTGAATACTCTCTCTTTGTTTTTTTCTCTGGTTGGATGTTGACGCTGTTGGATAGCGAATTACGTGGAGGTCCAAGAGTGAAAACGCACGGAATAACTTAAGAAAGCGAATGCGATACTTCGAATTTAAACGGCTGTGGTTTCGGCAATTCTGGTAGCTTGTCCAGTCCTCCGTTACATACAGGATGAATACATTTTTTTTTTTCGTTTATATATAATTCCTACATCTAATCGGCCTCGACGAAAGCGCGGTACACGGTCAGGCTGCCAGAGTCGCTCCAGAACGATATCTGCGTGTCCGCGCCGATGAAGAACACCTCGCCCTGGCTAACGTCCAGCTGGTGTGCCCCGCCGTTCCAGCTGACAGCTCCCACGCCCTCTGTGACGATGGCAATGCTCGGCCCCGCCACCGTCGGGTGGTTCTCCTTCACGCTTGCGCCGACCGTCACATGTACGACGGAGAATTCGGGGATGGGCGGGTCGTACAGGGTGCTTGACGAGGCGGTGCGGAACGGCGCGGGGACAATGACGTGTTTCGTCGGCGCCGCTGCCTCGTATGTGAGGCCGGAGACCAGGTTGGGGATGTCGCGCAGCTTGGGTGTCAATCCCGCGCGGATGACGTTGTCGGAGTTGGCCATACATTCCATGATGTCTGTGCCGCACGAATTAATTAGGGCAGCGAAACGAGGAGGAGAGGGAGACTTGCCGCCAGAGATATACGCGTGCGGTTCTCCTGCACCGAGGAATATTGCCTCGCCTGGTTTGAGGTGCACGTAATTCAGGAGGAATGCACAGAATATCCCGATATCGCCAGGGAACTGCGAGTCGAGGCGCAGGACCAGATCGACGATATCCTTGGACTCTGCCTCGACTTTGGCACCTCCAGCCTTGTACCGGGCTACAAGGTGATTGAGCTGGGTTTTCACCAGCGCTTCATCTGCGGTCATCACTGCTGAGAAGAGGTTCTTGAGCGCAGCCTTTTCTGCAGGGCCGGTGGGATTGGCGGATGAGGCGCTCGCCACAAAATCGACTGCGATCGTTGGAGGGATGAGGGCCGTGAGCTCTCCCGTAGTACGCAGATACGTTGCGATTGTTGTAAGGGGGAGGAAACCGCATAGTGCAGAAAATGGCGTCAACGCGAGTGCCATTTCGGGTTTGTGATTGGGGTCTGTAACAACACCGAATTAGATCGTACTTGGAGTCCGTATAGACTGGACACACCTTTGTATATGTCCGGCTGCTGAGCAAAGAGCACCTCGGCTGTTTGCTTGTCTGGATGTGTCTGTATACTGAGGGCCTTCTCGATGGCAAGTACTTTAAACAGAAACGGGAGGTTTCCGTTGGAGGCATCGAACCGGTCGGCGACCCGTTTTCCTATAAGTTCGGGGTGCGCTGCGAGATGCTCCGATAACACAACATTGGAATCCAGGACACGCGACGGAGATTTCGGGTGGGTTCCCATCCAGAGCTATTCACGGTAAGCAATGACACGCATAGCGTGCAGACGCGTTACCTCGGCGTAAGGCGCGGACTCGTCGAGGGTAAATCCGGGTATTTTGGACGCCGATGCGAACTGGGCGACCTTGGAGTTGGACCCGATTTTACCCCAGTCATATTGCTGAGCGGTGGGAATTATTTTGAATACCGGAGGCGTTGACATGGCGGGAGGATGAAGGACAGTGACGTGGCGGAGAGCAACGATAGTCTCGATCAGGCATTGATCGCCACATTGATCTATCCCGATATAGGCAGTGCTCACGCCAACAACCTCGAAAAGGAAAGGAAAGTATTATTCAAACGGACGATACATAGCCACAGAGTAGGATCTCGAGCTGAACGACAGATGGAAATGATCAGAAACTGATCCTAGCGAACAAGAAATTGAAGAGAGAGAAAAACAGACGAGTCCGCAAGTCGTCAGCGCGGCCTCGTGAGTAACTTTTGGACACTTCTAGTTCTCGATAGCGTGGCTAGCCGAGTCTTCATCGTCGGATTTCGGAGCTGTAGGATTTTTCACTCTATCGGTCGTTCTGATATCTGATACTAAGACGTACCGCAGTGTTTCGGTTGCTTTTTATAATGTGGGTCTAGCTTCTCCGGTGAAGTTCTCAGCCTTGGTGCCCCAGCCTGCACGAGTTTGATTGCCCCAACGAAATCATGTTCCCACTGTGGGTTCCAGCGACCCAAGTCTGGGTCTGCCATGTACTCCTTCAGGAGCACAATAGATTTCTTCTTGGCATTATAAGGTCCCGCTCTCAAGACCACACGAAGGAGTGGCGGTAAAGTTTCATCGGCAGTTTCGAGGTACCAGTCCCACGTCGGGGATTTACATCTAATCATCTGCTCCAATTCAGGCTCGTTGAGATCTGAGATCTTTGTGCCTCCGTAGAATCGAACGTCAAACCGATTAGCAGCCTTTTGTCTCCACGGCACATATCGAAGAAAACCCTGGAAGACGTGAGTTTTCCAATCGCCAGGATTCATTTGGAGCTTGAGGCAGTAGCAGCCGGCATCCCCGAGCTGCATATGTTTTTAAAACCAATGCGGACTACGGTGAAAACGTTTCTCACTTCAGCCTTGAATGTTTCGGAAAACTGACCAAGAAACTGAGCCCATACACACGCTGCTAGACGGTCGCAAGACTCACCTTGATTAAATCATCGTACATCCTTGGATAATCAAGCTCTTGCTGGCCGTTTCTGGCAGCAGTGTTCTTTTCGCAATCAGGCTTGTGGTCAAGCCAGTCTCGTTTCTGGCAGTCTGGTCCCTGCGATAACAATTCAGCACGCCCAATTAGAGGAGACATCTACGTACACAATACTGCACCATCCTGCACGACTTGCAGTGCTTCAGAGTCACGCCGCGGGGCAATTCTTTCTGCCTTTTCGAGCAACCTCGACACTCCTTGGAGTAGTGGATGGGAGGATACTTTCTGTTCTTTTCGTACTCGCCATCCGACTCCGAATCGTGTTCTTCGGTATCAATGGGACGGTTCCCCCTTTTATCGTTCTGGCCCTCGGTCAGGCGGTGAAGTTTACAAAAGGGCTTGTGCTTTGGCCAGGCCATTCGCTGGCACTCTTTCCCCTAAATAATTATTGTAATGAGCACCCAGTGGATGTGATACAGATAAAATCAAATCCTACGCACGCAGTACACTGCCAGGCCGCAACCGTTGCAGCGCTTCAAGATCACTTCAGAGGGGAGCTCCACCTCGCTTTTCAAGCAGTTTTCACATCGAGCAGAATCAAAATCGATGGATGAGTCAAGACCGTCTTCTTGCTCGTCAATTACCCGCTGAATCTCGTCCGAAATTACAGCAATCGACTGCATTTGGTTGTCCGTTACCACAGCCGTTTTCTGGGAGGGATCTCCAACTCGTTCACCAGATTCAGAACCAGGCATTATACGATAAGATCGGCAAAGATCTGCCCGGTTTGTGAGCGACAGACGAGGGTTCGAGTCAGACAAAGAAAGAAACTCAAACAAACAACACGTATTCCCACGGTTGATTCGGAGTTTCTACCGTCGTACTATTTTTTGGGGCAATTACCTTGGCCCCATTTAGAATGGATATGGCTTCACCGCAGCTTCTCCATTCTCCCGCGTAGCCATCTCCTCCAAATATCCCACCAAAACGTCACCGTACCGATGTTCGCCTTTGTACTCCTTGACGCCCTCGGGCCAACTACGCACCGCGCTCGCAAATCGCGCGGCAACCCTCGGCTCACGCGCGAGCTCTTCGACCGGCACCAGGTACGTGCGAATCGTGAAAATCACGGCCCCACTGCGCGGAAGCCGGCGGAGTGTCTGCCGCTCTGTCCTTAGTCTGAGCGTCTGGGGCGAGACAATCGGTCGGGGGGCATGCGGATCCCCGGACGAGGAGCCTTTGGATCCGCCGAAGGTGTCTTCTGGTCCAAGAACATTTTCTCCCCATGCCAGTTCGTCTGGATCTATCGAAGGGGTGGCGGATGCGGGCGGAGAAACTTGAATAAAGTAGTTGTTTCGAGTGACTGGCTTGTCAACCGGTAGCCGGCGGAAAAATCGTTCGAAGGAGGTGTGTAGTTTTTCTTTGTCTGCGCCATAGCTGGTTAGCTGCAGTAGAAATGAATGGTAGGAATGCGAACATTGAGGAACATCGCCACTGGTATGTATCTCGTCGAGCCGCATACCGATCTTGTCTTTCATGCGCCAAAAGCCTTGGCGTTGGCGCTCCAATTAACCTTTGGAGGTGGTTGAAAAGCCGTCAACACATACCTGCTACCAGAATGGCACCGGCTTGGAAATAGTACCATCCGTCCGAGCCTTCAACCATCACAGCCAGATCGTCCTGAATGAGAAGGCCAGAGATGCGCATCGCCTCTACTCCTTGTTGCTCGATGTCAAGTTTCTCGCTCGGAGTATAGTGTAAGGGAAGCGGCAAAGGCAAATGAAACTCTTCCTGTAAGTGAGCGATGCGCACACTCTTCACCGGAGTCGCGCCACCCCATCCGGTTGGATAATTGGCCAAGGACGCGGAAGGCGCGTGCCGTGTAATTTCGAAGGTTTGGGGGTAACGGCGGGAGAGATACTCGGTCAACTCATGTACCAGCTCTATCGCTGAGTCGAATATCGATTTCAGTATCCATGCGACTTGAAACATTCACAAAAAGACATCTCACCCCCTGGGGCACCTCCGCCGATATGGACGGTCTCTTCACCATCGCGTACACGGGTGGAGGGAGGCAACACTTGTACCAAATCTTCTCCTTTTCGTTCAAGACGGTCCTTGCGGATGAGATAGTACGCATCGTACTGGTCATCAAGCTGTTGCAGAATAAATATAGAGGTTGAACCTATACGTTTGAGAACGTACCTCGATCCACTCCTCCCATTGCATATTGCGAATTCCCATCGTCACGCTACGCAATTCGTAGCTCAACAATGGAAGGAGTTCAACGCCAGAGAACAGAGCACCCACTGATATTCGCCCCACCTGAAAGGACGGTACATTGGCGATTTGATCTCGTTCAGTGTGTGCGACGAGGGATCGAACTCCGGGTAAATGAAATGCTGGGGAACCCATTCTAGAAAATGTTTATTAGCATAGAAGATAGTAGTGGCCACACTGTATGCACCCACCTCCAAAAGGACGCTTTGAATTCGGAGCTCGAGACACCGATTTCTCTGAATGAGCTGGTGCATATGCACGGGCTCGTTTTAAAACCACAAACAGCACGAGAACGAGGCATAAAAAAAATAGACCCGCTGTGCGAGACGGATGTCCTGATGCGTCGGGAACTTGAAAGGTAATCGCCAAGAGGTTGTGAATCCAGCCTCCCAGCTCAGGCTCCGAAGTTGGGGTGAACTCGGACATCTTGGGTTCGCTGCCTTCAAGCTCGGAGGTAGGATGAGCAGAAGGATACTCTAGAGATTTGATTATCAGCGATGGGAGTTCTGAATCGTATGTAAGTAAGCAGCACTGATTTCGGGCATGGGGGCATGACCTACCGTGGGTTAAAGAAGTTTTGGCCGGCGGCAGATAAGGGCCTCACCCGAGCCTCGAGGTCCTTGGTCCCGGTGATGGAGTGCAACTTAAATTGTCTAGTAATGCAAACTGCATTTGATAACGATATGTGAAATTGTGAGGTTTACGTTCACACAATCGCAGAATAGGGGCGTCTGAAAGCAGGTTCGGACCTCGGCCCGGCATCCGCTTTTTGAACCTCTGTCTCTGTTGCTGCAGTGTTGCATCTTAGAATTCGGTATGCGGAGCTAGAAGACTCACGCCGTCAACGCCGCAGACAGCAGGAACCTGCCAATGCAGTGAGGCGAACACAAATACCTTGAAGGAGGGGAGAAGATACCGACTAATGCGTTCGGAATTGGGTTGGAATTCAGTCACCATTCCTGTCGTCTGCATACGGCGGTGTAATGCTCTCGATCGTCCCGGGTCCGTACGCCCCAAGGGTCTTCGTAAGAACGGAGGCATACATAGTACATGGGAAGTTATAGCAATTTCTTTGGGCAAGTAAAGGTCTCTCAGGCTGTTCAGTCGCTTCAGGGTTCAGCACTATAGCACGCCCCCCAGTGAGCAGCGAGCTCAGTCCTCATACTCATGAGAGTCCTTGAACCATTGCCAAAAGCCGGGCTCCCCGTCCGGCTCCATCTCGTCGTCCGGAACGAACCACTGCCCAAAGTCGCGCTCGAAATCGAGGTCCCCGTCCCCGCGGAACAGCCCTACGTCCACAAACTCGTCCAGCCCGTTCGCCACACTCTGAATAAACTCGTCCGAAAAGATGTTGTCCGTCGCCGGCGGCATGGACTGCAGCGACATCGAGACGGAGTTCACCGAGGACGCGTTCGGAGCGAACCACTGTCCAAAGCTGCGCTCGAAATTGAGGCCCCCGTCCCCGCGGAACAGCTCCACGTCCACAAACTCGTCCAGCCCGTTCGCCACGCTCTGGATAAACTCGTTCGAAAAGATGTTGTCCGTCGCAGGCGGCGTGGACTGCAGCGACATCGAGACGGGCTTCATCGAGGACGTGTTTGCGTTGACTATCAGCCCGGGCGACGGGTTCTGGCTCTGCTCTGGCGCGCCGCCCTGCTGGCTCGAGTTGGGCGTCGGCAGCGCCGTCCCTGGCGGGTTCGGGCACGACAGCGACTGGTTCCGCGGTGAGCCGTCGGGGACCCCGTTCGAGTTTTCCTGCTTATTCTGGTCTACATCTGAGTCTACCTCAAGTTAGTACGAGCACTGAGATAGAGCATCAGACAACCCACCGCCGCTCTCAATTGCAAGTTCCTTTCTCCCATAGTTGAAGTTGTTATCGACGACGTTGTTGTTTAAGGCTACATTACTCTGAACGCTGTTGTCCCCGCCGCCGTTTAGAGCTACATGGCCAACTTCCGAGACGAAAGACATGGACGATGGGTGTCTGCGACAGAAAGAGGGTATGGGCAGGGATCGATAGGGATCACTTGTGGGCGAGGCTGTGAAGTGGAGGATAGAAGTGGGAAATCCGGCATGCTCCCGCGTTCTGGTTGGACAACTATTATTGACGTGATTCTGCCGCCCACTTCGCCGTCAATTCTCCACAAGCATGGTAGCGAAGCGCATTTGCTCTCAGTACCATCCGATATGAATTCACACGACAGGCATAGCACCACTGATCAGGGGAACCGAAGTCCCTATGGAACTCGGGGTACCTACCTTTCTATTGCAGGCCATGGCGGTCTATGAAGCATCCCATAGCATCCCTTAGCACTCTTAGCCCTTCAGAGCCATTGCGCCATGAGCAGCATGAAAGATATGTCGCTTGGAAAGGCCTATGTACTAACCATCAAAGTCGTACTCGAACCGCGGATTGCTGCGCGACTGTACCCCCTGTAAAAGCGTAGAAAGCGAAGCGTGCTGCCTGACACCATCAAGAAACTGCATTCCGACGTGGAATGCACGCGATGGGGACGCCTCGAGCCGCGAAGTCACAAAGTCGACAAAAGCGTCGTCCGAAAAATGCAGCCACGTTGCACAGGTAAAGTGGTGCAACTGGGGAACAAGATTGCGGTGGTCATTGAATGTCATCGCGCGAAGGAAGTCGTCCGTCAGAGCGATGAGGTCCGCCCCTTCGCCGTCTACACGCTGTTTGTCCGCGATCTCCAGATATTCCAACGAGTCGAGGGCAGAGAGGACCGCAATCAGTTCCTCCTTCGTGATAAGAACCTCAGCGATGCACAGCACTTTGAGAGACCGATGGAATCCGGAGCGTTCCGACAGCTCGAGGAACTGAGCGTGCGGCCATTCCGAAATAATCTTAGGATACCGGTCCGACCTAAAGGACAAATCCTCCAGATTCGGGAGGGTCAGGCCCCCCAAAATGCCGCCCAGACCACGAGCGGAGTGCCGGGCATAAAAATCTCCCATTATCGTGCAGGAGAACCGTGATATTGGCAGTACGGATGGTGCGATACCCGCTGGAAAGTGCCGATTCGCGCCGCTGACGTTTGCCGTGAGATGGAAGTGCGACCCGCCACGCAACTCTGACGCAAGGGAGATTGCGCGGGGAATGTCCGCGCATTCGACGCGATCACAGACCAGCTTCCCTAGCTGTTTTGATGGAATAGCACCCATCTTCTGCAGGAGACTCCCGCGAACGGCGAGGGTTTCCAGCCTAGGGGCACCCTCGAAAAAATCGACCGAGTGCGGTTTCTCATAAAAATGCATTTTGATTTCTTGGACAGCGGGTAATCTGCCTTTCAAGACAGAGAGATCGATGTTCCCCAAGGAACAGAAAAAATCGGCGGTTCGCCAATGGTGGCAGTGTTGGGCAAGGAGCTCAAATACACAAGGGGGAAGTGTGAGCGAACACGTGGCGAAAATTCGCACATCGATGAGTGCATTGCGAGTGCGTTCCAGACGAGCGGCAAGGAGCGTCATCGTTTTCTGCAGCCAGTAACCGACACTCCAGAGAACACCGTTGAGATTGACGGTGGTCCACAGAGCGGGGGTGCCCATGATAATGTGGTGCCAGTGACCGCACACCCGGGACAATGTCAAAAGGTGAGTGTCTGCCAAGCGATATAACTCGGTTTCGATATCGTTTGGCTCCAACGCAAATGCGTTGGAATTAAATGAGAATATGTGGGTGAGGATTTCGGTAGGAAGGCTGTGGATGGGTGCATGAATTGATCCTGCGACTGGGCTGCCCGTGTGGGTGGTAAAGGAGCGAGCGTAGGTTCCTTTGTAAGGCTGCACTTGGCGTCTTTTGCGCCTTCTGCGCGAGATGTCGCCAGGGTCAGGGAACGAACTTCGAGTCGGAACCAGTTTCCGACTGCGGATGGACGCTTGGGAGCCAAGAGGAGGGGACATCTCGCTTGAGGAGAGGAGACAAGGAAGGAGCTAGGTATGTATAGGAAGAGCTGCGACAGGGGCACTGGCCACATGTGCACAAGGAGAAATTCTGCGCGGCTTTCGGATAGCAAGAACGCCTTCAAGCTCACCCAAATCGAGTTCTATGGGCTCCATCTCTTGGGGGGGAGGGGGAGGGGACGAAGGCTCTAGTGAACGGCTCCAATTGAATTGACTATTTCCCTGTCTCGAATCTTGATCGCGCGCCGGTAATTCCAGATATTTCTTTTCGTCGCACGTTCTAACGTCTCCAAGAGAAGCCTTCCACGCCATCTTGTGGTCGAGCTGGTGGTTGAGGAAACGAAAACTTATTTGCCGTTGTTTCGAACTGAGGGCATCGCCTTTCGCACACCAACCCGCACGTCGCGCAGGAATGATTCGAATCAGCTCCCTGCGCGCCCGGAGCCCATGCAGTGAACCGCAAGCACTATTTAACGACTCCAACAGCATTTCTTGCTTTTCATGGCTCCCACGACGCGTTCCAAGGCTAAAGCCCCAGCCTCCCCGAATCTCAATCCAAATCGACGCTTAAGCAGCCCTTGCGACCCCCCAACCTATCGTGTCGACCTGTCCGCGCCTCCAGAGGAACGCTACAACGAGATATGCTCCGATTTTAAGGCCTACCTCGCAGACATTGTGCCCCTCTACGACGACCTGCTGCAACTCACGCCCGCGCCGCGCGTTTTGAATTTCCTGGCCCAGTCACTGCTGCGAAGCGTGCACTCTTCAGAGGAGAGCAAGGAGATACGCGGCATCGCGAAATGCACGGGTGTACCGCTGCACCTCGTCGTCGCATTCAACACCTTTCTGGACCTGTTCTCCGGCTGCTCGAGCGGCGGCGCACGCGTCACCGACGCGGGCAACGGACGCGAGAACGGCATCGTGCACTTCCGCGGGCTGGACTGGGACATGGACCCACTGCGCAAGCTGCTCATCTGCGTGGACTATGTGCGTGACGGCGAGACTGTCGCGCGCGCGGTCACGTATGCGGGTTACGTCGGCGTGCTGACGGGCGT
Organism: Mycena polygramma; assembly: GCA_029449255.1. Lineage (NCBI taxonomy): Eukaryota > Fungi > Basidiomycota > Agaricomycetes > Agaricales > Mycenaceae > Mycena > Mycena polygramma. The sequence continues at coordinate 181,216 of JARKID010000087.1, read as the reverse complement.
GCGCGCGGGACTCTCGCTCTCGTTGAACTACCGCGTCCGCCTGGGCTCGCCGTCGTCCGTGCTGTCTCACCGCCTGCACCAAGCGGCCCTGCTGCTTGGTTTCCGCCCATCCATCCCCTCCGTCCTGCGGAGCATCCTGCTCTCGACCTCCCCGCCGCCCTCGCTCGCGTCTCTTGCGCGCGACCTCCCCCGCACGCCCAGCACCCCGTGCTACCTCACCTTCTGTACCCCCACCTCCATCCTCGTCCTCGAGAAGGACCTCGTCTCCGCGACCGCGCAGACATCCGACGACTTCCTCGCGGTGACCAACCACGACCTGCGCATGGAGCAGCTCGCGCCGGAAGAGTGGCGCGCGCTGCTCGCGCGCGAGGGCCCGGGGCACGACGCGATCGTCGACGACAGCATCGAGCGCAAGCAGTGTGTGTCGCAGATGCGGGGGAAGGCGCGGCTGAAGGTGCGGGACGTTGCGCACCAGCTGGAGGTGCAGCCCGTGCAGAACGAGTGCACGCATTTCTCGTGCGTGATGGACCCGGCCGTCGACGGCGGGGGCCTGTTGTGGGTGCACGCCTATCCCGAGCCTGTGGAAATGGAGGGTCAATCAGACTCGGACGTTAGCGACAGCGACTAACTACGCACGAAATGGATGTAAATTACAATGTATACAAATACAGTAGGGTTCCGCGATTATAATCGAGCAGTAAAAATACACTCCACCTGCCTTTCGCAAGTCTCAAACCCGGTTAAAACCACGCATTGTCCGCCGCCTGCAGCCGGCGCCGGCGCCTCCACCAGAAGATGGCCGTGCCCGCGATGAGGGTGAGGCCGACGCCCAGCCCGAGGACGAGACCCAGGGCTTCGGCAATTTGCTTTCGATGCGCCAACGCGCGCTGGGTGCTCGAGGGGGAAGGTGACGAGGATGAGCTGGATGCAGGAGTGCTTTGGGGTATAAACGTAGGGAGTGTCATTGAAGGCGGGAGCGTCATTGTTGGGAGAAACGAAGAGGTGGTGTCCCTTTGCATTCGCAATTAGATCTATACCAAACGTGAAGGAAGGAAGCGCTCGTACGGGTCGGTAACAGTGACCAAAATCGAGCCAATGTCAAACTGCGAGTTGTTCTGCCCCGGAATGAAGGTGATCGTGAGGGTGGTGAGCTCGGATTCCGCCAGGTCGACGATCGCGATTAGGCCCGCTGCGGAGTTGATCACGCGCGAGACGGAGACAGAGGTTGAGGCGAGAGTGAAGTTGGCGCTTGCGTTTGAAATTGTGGAGGTCGACATGTACAATGCGGACGCTGGAAATATATATTACTGAGCGCCGGTGCAGCGGCAGCGGGATCATAAGAACATACCCCGGAATGCCATGAACATCTGCGGAACGATCTCCGCGCCATTGGGGGCGGGCCCAGTCGTCGATACCGTCGGGATACCCGCAACTTCAGAAACGTTCCTATCGGGCCGTCAGCCCAATCCCGCACAGAATTATCCAGACATCGAGCTCACCAGGCACCCAGGCAATCCGGGTCCGCGGTCAAGGACATGGTACTGTTGCAAAGGAACGGAGTGTACACAATCTGGGGAGCCGTGTTGGAGATGCTGACGTTGACGGATCCGGCCGCGCGCACGCCAGGCAACGAAGAGAAGATAATCCAGAGGTACGCCCATGTGCAGAGGAGGGATATTCGACGCCGCAGCATCGATGAAAGGGCGCCAGCAACGGCGGGCGACTGAGACAGGGCGGAGACAAGGTTTCCGGCGCGTCGGCGCCCGTTGCCGCTGGGGGCATGAGGCATGCCAGGAATCGCAATATTAATCTATCCCGTGTGGGGATACGACAGATTGCGATTCCCTCAGATGAAGAAAGGGTATCAAGCAGTTGAATTCACGCCAGGATAGCCAGCAACCTGGGGTGCTTCGTGCAAGCAGCGCGGGTAGAGAGGAAGAGAGCACATGAATGGTCGCGGGTTCTGTTGCTGCATGTCCGGAGAAGGAGAAGTCAGCATCTCGCCAATTGCTTTGAATCCCGATCATCGGTCGAGCTTAGTCGCACTCAAACAGAAAAATGACCGTTCCACTAATTCGACCTGTACATCCACGACGTGCCGTTTGTATGAACTAGGTTGTACTTCAATTCTCCCTCAATAAATGCAAGCAGCGGTGCAGGATTGGCCGCCTCCCTGCCAGGGCCAATGGTGGATATGATGAAATAATCTTGGACCCCGCTCGATAGATTGTAATTGGGTTCTTCAATCTGGAGGTCAACGTTCGATAAGCGCAAGTCCTTGTCGGCTATCTTGGCTTACTTCGTAATTGCTGGTTTTGTGCAAAGAGAAATATCCCTTGATCAGATCTAGGACGTCTTCGCGGCTGCATTGAACGGTAAGCTGTGTGAGATGGCCCATGTGTGGGCCGGTGCGCTCGATAGTCAAGATGGGGCGATGCCTTCCGAAGAGCACCGAGGGTTCCGGGAGGTTCTCCAGAGAAGGCAGAGACCTGGCGATGGTCATGTTAACGTTTTCGAAGTCACTGGGGGCGTACATGGTATGTGTGAGACGGCGAGGTAGAGTGCCACCTGCAGGAGCTTCCCTGATTTATACGGGCACGTCGAAGTCCCCACGACCTTCACAAAGAAGTCGAGGGCGGGAAAATGTGTGGAGGCAAGGTGACACAGAAGTCGGAGTAAGACGCCCAGGAGACGCCCAAGGTGGAAACGGATCAGTTGAACCTTCGATGGCGGGCGAGACCCAAGATAGCTGTCAGAGATCCAGCGTAAGGTCGTTTCCCAACTGGCTAAAAAGGAACACTGATATTACAGCGACCTATACATCCAGAACGAGCCGTTGGTATAAACCATGTCATAACCCAACACTCCCTCCACAAATGCAAGCATCGCCGCAGGATTCATTACCGCGCCGGGCATAACAGACATGGTGAAAGAGTCATGGACCCCGTGTAATAAATTGCGATTGACGGAGACCTAAAAGCCAATTTTCCACGTAAGCTCTCCTCCATTTTTTCTCCACACTGGCTTAAGCTTACAGTATAACCGCTTTGGTGCGAAGAGAAATATTTCTGGATTAGCTCCAGGACACTTTCGCGGCTGCAGTGCACGGTGAGGTTATGTTCGTCGACGTGCATCGTCAAGATGGGTCGATGGATTTCGAAGAGGCGTGAAGGTTTTGGGAGGTCTGTCGGGAGAAAAGACCTGGCAACAGGGTGATCGGTAGTGGGTTTGGAACCGAAAACCGTGCCCTACATGATACGTATGAGACAGTGAGGCAAATTGCACTACATGTGGAAACTTCCCTTATTTATACGCCCAAATCAAAGGCTCCGGTGTAGGTCATTCCAAGGTCATTCTAGGTTAGAACACACCTAGAATCCGTCCAAGATTTGATAAAATGGAACAAATAAAGCCTACAGGGCTCAACGACATCATCTGAAGACAACACGCAAGGCAAGGCAAGACCTAAGTCAGCTACTCCGTTGGCGTGGAATAGCGAACACCGGGGGCAAAGAGCGAGGCACCCAACGAGGGGTGCTGTCGTAGCATCCGGGCATGAGTGGGGTCTGCATCCTTGTCACGGTACTTGTCACCGCACAATGAGCCTTTGCAAAGACAAAGAGTGTACAAAGGAGAGACAAAGGACTGTCGACAGGCACCCGCCAATTCCCAGGCTGCCAGGATTTGGCGGGTGCCCTTTGTCTTTCCTTTGACTATCCTTTGTACGCTCTTGTCGGTGGAAAGCCTGTTTGTACATTGCTTTGACTTGTCACGCCGGATGCAGCATGACTGTGTGTGGGGTGCTACGACAGCACCCTTCGTTGGGTGCGTCGCTCTTTGCCCCCGGTGGAATTGAGGTTCAAAAGTTGTCCGACCTACTCACAGCGTGGTTGAACGCAAGAAGAACTTAGACGAGTCCGCAAGATCGGGTTGGTTCACGTTGAGCATATTGTTACTGACTTTGTGGGGCATGGAACCTCCCCGGAAATTGGAACGACTGCCGCTTGCGTGTACCACCTGATGTACCGGTGTCTGTAGGACTGCCGGTAAGCTGCCCGCTGGACGGCGGCTGTGAGGGAAAGTTGGAGAATAAATGAAGGTGTTGTGTGGGTGTGTGGGAGGCAGAAGGGCCGACTGTACTTGAAGGGTGCGGCAAAGACTCGGGGGAAGCGGATCGCGCAACGCCGACGGCCAAGCGCCTGGGCCACGAAAGACCCGAAGGGGAGCCCAAACACGAGCGTCCAAGCGGGAAACTGGAGGAGAACGGGAGAAAAGGTGTTGAAGTTCAAATTGAAGCGGGACGACGAGGGCACGAGGCAAGCGCAAGGCCCGAGAGTGCAGTGAGAGAGCCTTGAGGCTTGCTACATAGAATGTCGTGATCAGATCAAGATCAGATCGAGAATCTGATTGAAGCCAGCGGCTTCGTCGGCAACAGAACGGTTGAACATAATCTACTATGAAGGCTGCATACAATTCAATCTCGAAGGGTGATATACATGTGGAATTGGGTAGAACGGAAGGTAGCAGTGAAGACTCGGTCCAAAAAAATGACAATGAGATGGCCAACTTCATGAACTTGGTTCAAACCAAGTTCAAATACAACTCCATCGGCCGCTTCGTCTTCCTAATCCCTCGCCAGCCCCTCCACCTGCCTCACCCCTTCCACTCCGTGCAACCACCCAACCCGATCCTCCACAAACTGCTCCACTTGCGGCCGCAGCCGCGTCTCGTGCAGACTGAAATCATCCACCGTCCCAATCCGCAAAATGCTACGCCCCGGGAAGCTCTCCCCGACGCGGTACATCAGCGTCCCGCACGTCTTGCAAAAGTAATTCGTCATGAGTTTGTGTGATGCGACTGTGCGCGCCTGCGCGTACGTGCTGAGGTTCTCGCGCCCACGGAGGTGCGTGAGGTGCGTGTCCGCGATGACAAAGTTGGACGCGAACATCGAGGCGGTGATTTTATGGCAGTCGGTGCAGTTGCAGATGAAAGTACTGACGAGGCCCGGGGCCTGTGTTGGCTTGGGGAAGGGTCAGACCGATGGAAATAAGTATTTGGGTAGGCTCTCACGAATTTGAGCTGCACAGCGCCGCAGAAACACGTCGCTGTTGCTTCCTCGTCGTTCGACCACCCGTCATTGGCGCCGCCCGCCAGAGGGATGTAGGGTTTGGATTTATCTGCAGTGGAGACAGGCATAGTTGTGTCGTCGTTCAAAGCTAACGAAAAGATACAGCGAAGTCAATTTATCGAGATGAATCGAAGACCGGCTGAGCAGAATACTGAGACTGGAGTTCCACTGCGTCTCCTCTTATAACCGCATTGACAAAGGTCAATCCCAAAACTCTGGGTGGAGCACTGGTGGAGCGGGAAAGCGCTTACCAATTCGTTTACAAGCGTGGTTTATCAGCCGTTACTTACTTTTCTTGCTTCTTGCTTCTCCTCATTCAGCAAAGCAGCCTCTGAATCAGTTGTGGCGTTACAAGTACCGGGCGCAGCCGGTTATCCGATTTAAGTTTGATCTTTGCTTCGGGATTTTGTAACCTCCACTGCAGTTATAGACCGTTCGTGTGAGCAACCGCAAGATTGAAATCAAGCCAGTACGAGCGGTTGCCCCGAGTTCTCGCATTTGCGTCGTTCCGACAAGCAGGCCAGAGGTTGGAAAAGTTACTGCCAAAGTTACTGACAGTGGAAAGACCGCATGGTTATTGGAGTAGACTGTAGGAATTGAACGCATTGCCTCGGGCATCCCTCGGGCATGACCTCAAGCCGCCGTGGAGCGTCCTGGAACTTTGAACATATGACCATTTTCTTTACGGCTGGGTTTTGCCGGCAGCGCGCAGAGTGTGCGGCACAGTCGAGTCGGATGAGTCGCGGCAACGCAAAGCGCCTGAGCCATGAAAGAATCGAAGGCGAAGCCAAAGTCAAAGCGGGAAACGGGAGGAGGGCGGGAAAAAGCGTTGGAACGTCGTCGAGCGACGAGGGCGAAGCGCAAGGACTGGGAGAGCAATGGGAAAGTCTTGATCTCAAACTCTGTCAATGCGTGATCAGATCATAGATCAAATTCGTGAAAATCTAATTAGTGAGAGCTGGCTTCGTCGGCCACAACGGTTGAAGAGTAAATTTGGTCAGGCTCGAATCCGGTATTGAAGACTCGATCCAAAAAAAACAGGGCCAAGTTCAGAATTTGCTTCATTTGAAACACTACTGCATCTTAACTCCATCGATATCGAGAAGTCAGTGGTACATAGGAACTCATGCCTTCTTCGACACCGACCCCTCCAACTGCCTCACGCCCTCCGCCCCGTGTAACCACCCGACCCGATCCTTCACAAATTGCTCCAGCTGCGGCCGCAGCCGCGTCTCATGCAGACTAAAATCATCCACCGTCCCGATCCGCAAGAGGCTATGCCCCGGGCGGCCCTCCGAAACACGATACATCAGCGTCCCACACGTTTTGCAGAAATAGTTCGTCATGAGGTTTCCGGTTGCGATGGTGCGCGCCTGCGCGTACGTGCTGAGGTTCTCGCGCCCGCGGATGTGCGTGAGATGCGTGTCAGCGACGACAATGATGGAGGAGAACATCGAGGCGGTTATCTTGCGGCAGTCGGTGCAGTTACAGATGAGCGTGCTGACGAGACCAGGGCCTTGTGTTGGCTTGGTACGATGTCAGTCTACTGAGGATGAATGAAAGTCCAGATGGTTCTCACGAATTTGAGCTGCACGGCGCCGCAAAAACACGTTGCAGTCGCTTCCTCGTCGTTCGACCACCCGTCATTGGCGCCACCCGCCAAGGGGATGTACGGTTTGGATTTATCTGCGGTGGAGACAGACATTTGTTTTGTCGATGGACCGAAGATGGAGCGAAGGCGACAATCGAAGACCGGTTGAGAGATCTGAATACTGGCACTGAAGCGTGCGCCTAGATCTTTTTATGCATGTTGGCCAGATCGACGAACGCCTGACTTGACGACGGGGTTGGACGGAAAAGTCACTTGCTCGCTTACAAACTCGTTTACGTTTACAAGCCTGGTTTATCAGCCACTAGTGACTTTTTCTTGCTTCCTGATTCAGCAAACGGACCTTCTGAATCAGCTGTGGCTTTCATGGTACCAGGCATAGCCGGTTATCCGACTTTGGTCCTTGCTTCGGACTTTTGGAACCTCCGTATAGACCGTTGCTCTTTTGCCAACATCAAGATCGAAATCAGCCCAGGAATAAGATTGGGACGTCGCGTCGCTACGAGGAGGCCCGAGTTGAGTTAGGAAAGTTGCTGCAGCTGGCACAGTGGAAAGACGAAAAGAGTACGTTGTCCATCGGCCCGACCATCCCTGTTTGTTCCGGACAGCCGCGACGCAGACTCGCAGAGCCAACAACAGTCCACAACGCGGTCAAGCTCTTCCGGTAGCCTCAGCACGCTGGACGGTGGCGCTCCGCACCGCCTCGGCCTCATCAAAGACTGGGCCTTGTCCCTCGTCGCATTCCTCGCCCCTTCTCGCTGCCTTCCTCTTGATCCTTCTCCCTCCCTTTCGCATCGTAAAAAATTCACTCGTCTCCCTCGCCGCCGCCCTCAAGGCTGGTCGCTATCATTCTCACCGTCGGCCGCGCTCTTCTTCTTCTTCTTGTCCCCCTCCGCCGCGTTCTCGTTGAGTACAAGACCGCTGGCGCTTATGAGCGACCGCCTTGTGGTCCAAAGAAGACTTGTTCGGGCATATCGGGATGTCCGTGACGGTCTGTAAAGTCCACACAAATAACCCGTCCGCCACGCTCTGAATAGCTTTGGTCCGCGCAAATATTGACCTCAAAAATCATGGACGGTGTCGTCATGGCTATTTCAACTTGGCATTTTCAGTCCTCCCGAACAATGGCGATGTGTATTTCCCAAGTCAGGCCCGTCCCTCGAGCGCAAATGTGGGCAATTAGCAACGACGGCACTGCGGTAACAACATTTCTCCCCGAACACCGCACAGGATAAGTCGCCGCTTCAATCAGTAACGCGATGCAGAGCCCTTTAAAGGTGTGGTCAAACCCCGTGTTGTTCCCCGTTCTTCTTGTTACCTCCCTCCTTCACCCCAACTTTTATTTTATTTCGACCTATTCGATCTCATGGCCTACGTGAGTTCCTTCCTGGCGATGCTTTCACCACTCTCTGAGGCCCCTTTCTACGCCAGCAATCCCAGCAGCCCATGCCAACCATGGGCATGCAACTCGGTGGCGGCAACCGCAACGCCGCGGGCAAGCCCGTTGACAGCAACGGAAAGCGCGAGTGGAGCCACGGTTTCTTCGGTTGCTTTGAGGAATGCGGCACCTGTAAGCTGCGTTTCTGCTCCTCTTTATTATCCCTCCTAACACGCGAAAAGGCTGCTTCGCCTGCGTCTGCCCGTGCGTTGTCTATGGCAAGAACAAGCAGCGTCTCTCCCACCTTCAAAGCGAAAACTCGCCGCATCCCGACGGCGGCGACTTCTGCAGCGTCCCCTGCTGGGCTCACTTCGCGCTCAACGCCGTCACGAGCTTAGGCTGTATCCTCGCTGTGCGCACCATTCTCCCTTTATTTTTCTTGTGGTTTATTTTACCCGGTTTTGCTTAGTGCATGAATCGCGGCGAAGTGCGTGAGCGGTACGGGATCGACGGTGGAGGATGCGGAGACTGCTGCGGGTCCTACTGCTGTCATGCCTGTGATCTCACACAGGTGTCCCGCGAGATTGAGCTTGAGGAGAAGAGTTACGGTGGTCAGCGCTACTAAGTGCAATCCCCTGGTTTCGTACCTGCGTCCGTCCATAGTTTACTCCTGGCAGCTATACTGCTGCGATGTCTCGGACTAGCCCATGTTTTATTTGCGCCTTTTATTCATTCTTCCGCTAAGCGTCGTAGCTGATTGGCGTAACCGATTTCTGCGGAGTTGCATGATTTCGAGGCCGGATTCAAATGTTGAACCGACCGCGGAACGGGGCGTTGGCAGGCAGACTGTTTGAGCCAGACGCAGAAAACACACTGGCAGAACGGCGCGTAAAGATCCCAATCACGACCATCCGAAGTAAGTTCGGGAAGATCAGTAATATTTCTGGCGTATCCGTGGGCTTAAACCGACCCCGAATCGTTCTGGCAACAGTTGGTCGAATGCGTGTATAATACTGTCCAATCCACGCGTGAACCCAAGTTGAACAAGTTACAAACAAGAATAAATAACCCGAAAGATGTCCCCAGATTCCCAATACATACACGGCAAAATCTCTCAGGACCTCGTAGTGCCGAGGAGGGTTAATATGCTGGCCTGAAGTAATTTGCTCTTCTCCAGCAGTTCACCCGTGTAACCGGGCTTCTCTGTTTGCCCCATTGTATCGGATCCCGATAACCAGAGTTGGACCAGAGGGTTTCGGTGCGACGGGGAATATTGACACTGCTCAAACAGCTCGAGATGCCGGCAAACGGTGGGATTCTCGTCAAAGAGAGGGACGCCTGGCGTATTTTATCAGACCATATTCGTATCTGAAGGGCGAAGAGTTGACGAACAATTTTGGAAAATGTCGAGCGCCTGGCTCGGTTTAATGTGGCGCGAGTACATGACTTCGTAGAGCGGAGATCAGCCCGGACGATGTACACGTTACTGGAAGGCTTACGGTAGGCACATATTGCGATACCCGCTTTGACTTCGTCCAGGCAATGCAGGAAGACACGTGAATTATTCACTTGCATTGCGCCATGGACAAATCGACAAAGCAGAGGGAGAGAAAACAGAAGAGACTCTTTTGAGGTGTAAGGAACGATGAAGTGCTTGTGGGTATAATTTCCAAGAATATCTGGTGCACTGGAAATGTGATCGGGTGTAATGGACACAATGTGGGTGACGCCAAGATATTCGAGAAGAGCACTTGCATGCTCATTTTTCGACGGGAAATCGCTACGGAAAAATAGGTTGACTCGACCGGAGATTATGGGCACACGTACAAGCTGAGAAAAAGCTGGTCGGCCAGTATGGGCATACCATCTATCACTCGAAGAGAATGCTTTGCATCGAAAATTTGCCGCTTCCTCCAGGTAATATACGCAGGAGAGGAAGGACCGATATCGTAATTGCATTCAGAAAAGACCTGAAGTTGCCGGATGAAGCTGTAGTTTGGTCTGCTTTTGGGTCGTCCTGGACAGAATTCAGACCATGGAGGTTTTTCAGCAAATGATAAATCCTTTCGCACGTGTTCGGACCATCCGAATAGCCTGCGCAGCAGAGATCTGCTGCGAAAACATGACTGCATCAATTCATTAACAAATCTCAACGTCAAGAAGCAAATGCATACGGTACGCGCAAACCACTGTCGCGCTTCGGGATATTCCCATAACGCAATGGACTAGCACCTTCCCCCCGGCATTCAACCCTTCTTGTATAAAGCGGCAGGTAGTTGGGAGGTATTGTAGGATATCAAAAAGCTCGTCGTCCATCATTGGGAGAGTCAAGTGTTTCTCCACTGTTTTGACAGGCGCCAGATAATCCGGGCAGACGGATAGAACATGCGTTATTCCCAGACGAGCCAGCAACTGCGGAGATTCTGCAGTCGACAAGCTGGACGACGGTAAGAAGTCTCGGCGGCAGCTGTGGCAACGGCTTACTTCCCCAGATAGAGCTTGTCGTCGACGATAGCATTGAAGCTCTCAGCATCGCGGACGACGTCTTGGCCTCGCAGCAGAGAAGGATCTGGCATGGAGGGAGGAGGAAACCCGTGTCGTGTAACTTAGCATCCGTGTCCGCCTCTAATTAGAGTCTAAACTTGGCGTGCGGCGATGCCAAGTGGCAGTGCATCATAATGTTTGGCGATGCTTGCGGTTTGTTCAACTCTATACTGTTCGGGCGGATCACAGCAATTTGATACCTCTGGAAGGGGTATAGATGGAATTGTGCTCTGCGTAACAAGTGCGTTCAAGACAAATTCAGTCTCTGATTCAATAGGATTTAATCCGGCCGGATGCCGCCGAGTTATCTTGATCTTTCACCCACACGTCTAGATGCAACTAGACAAACCTTGGCTGGGTGTGTCCACTGATGCAGATCAGATGTCTGGCGCTGCCAAGGCGGCTTCGACAAGACTAAGAGAGTCATATTGTATTGAAGTTCTTCTTTCAAAAGGAATATATGTATCTTCAATTTATGCAAAAGATACCTGGTGACACCGAGCCCCACCATTATCGGCGCAGGCAACCACTGTCGCGCTTCCGTCAACGCGACTGTATAAGGCGCCCCACAATGATGAAACTGGGAGCACGGTCGTCTTTTGTCCCCAGACCTGTGGGTCTGCAGACGGGGCTGTCAATATCTTGAAGCTCCCGCCACTAGGCCTACAGCTCGGTCTTAACACACGGAGTGGTGAAAAGGAGTGAAAGACCAACCAGGTATTCGCCGCAGTGTCTTCATCCGTCTGGAATGATACGACTAGAGTTCCGGCAGAGGTTGTCACAACAGAGGGAGCTCCAGCTAAATCACAACGAATGAATACAGTCTCTTCATTTGCTTCGCCAGAAACGAACCATTGGTCCCCGACCGATCAGGAATGTATACTTGTGAACGTTCACCAAAGGACACGCCGTCGTTACTGCTCACAACAGATTTGACGGTGAACAAGCCACCGGTGCCCTCCGTAGTTTCGAAGACACAGAGAACGCGTGCCGCGCCTGCGACCGTCAAGTCGGTGCATCCGGGCATGCCGTCACGGCCAGTTGTGGTACCACCTGCGACGGGGGTGAGGGCTTCGAATTTCCAGAGAGTCTATTGGCTCACCCACAACAGTTGTTGCCGCCGACCAACTGGCTCCGCCGTTGGTGGAGGAGCGCATCAGAATGTCCTGGTCGGCTCCGCTGTTTTCCGATGCATAGTAAACTGAGGGCAACTCAATATTGAGCGCCAAATAATTGCGGCTGGACCGATCTTACCTTGCAGTGCTCCGCTCTTGGCGAGGCGTAGGAATGGTTCCTGCATGCTCTGATATGAGTAGCAGCAACAAAGGAGAGGATTGACGTACCCAGAGGCCATTGACTCCATTTGCGGCGCGCTGGTCGACTTGCGAAAGGAATGCCCAAGTCTTTCCGTTATCATGCGAGATGCATGCTGTGATCTATAGGACTCGTGATCAACATTTGTATTCAAGTGACTCTGTATTGTGAACGCAGAATCAAGTACCACGTACGCGATAGATCGTGTAGGCAGTGCCCGATTTGTCGTGATTTCGGAAAGTCGCGATGATGTCGCCGTTCGCAAGCTGCATGAGGTATGTGTTGTCGAGATCGCCGGTGCCAGTGGATATTATACCCCAAGCGCTGAAGGTACGTGCACCGTCGGTAGAACGTGTCACAGTCAGGAGATGAGTTGCCCCATTGAAGGCGGTGACTGTCCCGAGAACACTACCATCTGCGAGGTGCGCAAGACGTGGGTATGTTCCAGCTCCTCCATCGGGGAAGATAACTGTGGGGTCAACCGTAGGCGAGAGGTTGTTTGCACGCGGTTGGAATGCGCGAGGATCCGTCGCGCAGGCAAACGTTAGTGCGGATAGTAGAAAGAGGAGCTTCAGCAGTGGTTCAGAACCTGGCCTCTTTATACCGTTGCGATGACCACATGCTGTAAGTGCCTGTGTTTAAGTTTGCTGTTCGTCACTGCCCCGGGGGTAGTCGGACAAGAGTGCCCGCGACGAAGAGGCACATCAACGGAGAGACCAAGCTTCGAAGTATTCTCCGAGGACGGGCGCCGGAACTTGAAGAACAGGAGGCATCACTCCTTCCAGAGAGTTCAATTGGTCAGATAATTGCCAGATGATCCCGAGTCGTTATCCAGAAGGGGCGGGAAGACTCAGCTGAGTCGGTCACAAGCTGTTGGCCAGAGTTGGTCGAGGGACTCAGCTTCAGTTTCATGTGTCCTGCCGACGCTTCAAGTTGCAACCAATGATCCTTGCACGGGTTGCCTGAACTAACTGCTGACTGGATCATTATCTTTTGGAGCATTCGAGGCAATTGTAAAATGGTTGAAACAACCTGTGTATGTACCGGATGCTCCACAATTGAATGTGGTTGAATGGACTCCAGTTTGAGAATTTGAGAGAGTTTGAGCCCAATTTCCAAACTCAGAGGCCAGAGAGAGAAGCGGCACAGCCGGCTGCCATGGCCCATCATCCGGATCCGTGGGATCTGCGGATAATTGAGGAAGGTAAGGGAAGGTAATCGCTGCGGTCCCATTAAGGAAAGCGGGAGGCGGCCGTTAACGGTTTGGGCGAATTGTCTTCAACACCACCTCAGAGGCCGACGAGGCGCGTCCTCGAATTAATTTTGCCTAACTTGAAGAAAAGATTTAAACGGTATATCCTCCAGGTCGTCACTGGTGTTAATGTCGACCTCAGCGGAGTACAATGTGGACGAAGTGCAAGGCCCGTCAATCCATACCGTAAACTGTGAGTGGAATTCGCCAGGTGTTGTGTCGAATGGAAACACAATAAACTTCAATTTTGTCGATCCAGATCCGTTCTACCGTCGGGCTATTCAGGAGCTCGTGCGGCTTCAGTTGAGCCAGAAGTGGACGCGTTCGTTGGGATCACTGACACCCACACTCGCTGGGTGCACTCGATCGCTCAAAAATTGGAAGGGTAGGCGTACAAGACGTTTGGTTGTGGAAGATACGCGAAAGGGACATAGATGTCGTCGAAAAATCCCAAACTCACTGTCTCGAAGTTGAGGATGAGACAGAAAAAAGACAGGAGGAAAGCGCACATCGTATACCGTTATGGTCTGAAGACATAACGTTCGCAAGTAGAATTTCGGATGTTCATGATCGGAAAATGACCATTCGGAAGACGACTGCATATCGCGCATCGAACTGCAGCGACGTGACAGACGAGTCGTGCGCGGCGATGCGGTGCAGCGCGGTGTACATCAAGAGCGAGAACGTGATGACGCGCCCGTCGGAGCCGGTCGTGACGAGGATCGGGTGCGGGTGCGGCTCGGGGCTCGGACGGGAGCGAGGGCGAGAGCTGCAGCTGGCACACGAGCGCGGTGTGGCCCTGCAGGAGCGCGAGGCAGTGGCTGGCGCGCTTTTAGGCGCGCAGAGTAGAGGAGAGAAGACATATTCGGAGATGGCGTCCCATACCTCGATCCGTTGTGTCGAGGCCGCCCGAGGCGATTCGGACGCCGTCAAATGCGACGGAATACATCTGGTGAAAGTGGCCGCGGAGAACCTCCCCGCTGTCGATGTTCCACGCGCGGCACGTCGCGTCGTAGCTGCCGCTGACGGCTTTGTTCCCGCAGACGTCGAGGCACCGCACGCTGCCCGTGTGCCCCGTCATGGAGCGCACCATGCGGCCGCGCTGGAAGTCCCACACGCGCAGCGACCAAATGCGAAAGAATGCATCGAGGTCGCCAAGAACGTGATGAAGATTGAGGAGGAGGAGGAGGACACTTTCAGGTGGTAGGGTGGGTTAGACTGCACCAGTCGTATTTTCTCCTTCCTGTCCAAAACGTGAAGAAGCGAGCCGGTTTCAATCAATGATACCGAAGAAAGCGATCATCGTTGCCTACCAGTGGTATCGTCGACTCCGAGAACAAGACAGAGCAAGACTCCAACAGCGATCTGCACGCTCACAGGCGGCGCACGAAGGGAGTGCGCATACCTGACTTCTATTACACAGAATGATATTGAAGGGTCGTACCCACTCGTGCCCTCTCTCTGTACGCTCCAACAACTTAGTAACTAACCAGAGTAGCTAACGTTTGCGGCCATCCGCATGTTGGTGGCCAACCTGAACTCCTTGGATTGGCGGCATGCGCCCGGGGTAATCCCGGCGGTGCGCGTCACCGCTCTCGACGCAATGTATCGGTCCTGACGCGTGCGGGGGACTCGGAGAGAAGAGGGCACTGCAGAAACAGTTACTTGTGGCTGTGCTCCTCTCGGACCAATTTCTTACTCTTCCCGCAGAGTTATTGCTCATTATACTCGGTGATTTATATGAGATACACTATTTTCCTGCCGAAGGGCATTGCACCAACCAGTTTTCGAGCCATCAGTGGCCTCCGTGCTATTTCTACAGTGGACCGTCGACTCCGATTGTTTACTAGTTTACTATTGTATACACTGCCTCTGCTTAATACAAAGCTGAGGTCCGGTGGGTTTAGCACCGTCCACGGCAGGTCCTGCTTAATAAATCTATGTAGATTTTCCTCCATTTTCTCTGCCAGTGCTGCTCCCGTGACCGGCTACATATCACCACGTGATCATCCACCAAAAAATCCATCAAAACGTCGAGGAAGGGCGGGGGAAACGTCGAGGGGGCTCCGCGGTATCGTGGGTGAGGTAGAAGAGATCGGGAATGGTTATGTGGATGGTGTGGCTACACGCAGTGGCTCGGGGAGCGTCGCAGAGGCTGGATGCGCCGTCGTTGTCTCGGATGACAGTTTCGCGCGCAAACGGTATCGTGCACATGCGGCATGGGAAGCGGGTGGGGGAAGCTGGGAGCGGATGGCGTTGAATTTGGCAGCTCGAGAGTTATACGAGGGGCGGGGTTTAAACGGGGGTAGGAGTCGCAGCGGCGAGTCGGCGGGAAGGTGCAGGGGGTAAAAATGTGGTTTTGTCATCGTTGGGCCGAAACCTCGTCCAGGCTAGTGGACGGTACTGGACTGGTGGACTGACGACGGCAGTCGAGTGCCCGATGCTCGACGCGGCCGGAACGACGACGACGGCCTGGAGATGGTGGTGGTAGTGGTTGTTGTTGTTGTTGTCTTCCTCTCTTGTTCAGGATAACGAGATGCACAAGCCCCGAACGTTTGCGACAGCTTTCTGCTGCCTGTACGGCCAATCCAGAGTTTGCAGGTCTCATCAGGTTCGTACAACCTTCGTTTGAGGACATTTATGGACTCAGATATTGCCCAGAGAGCTGAACGTCGTCGAGGTTGGATATCACGATGGCATCCCTGAGCTTCTCCCCTGGCTAACCTCTGTTACACGGCTGGAAGTCCCGGCGGATCAACTCGACGCGCGCCTCCTCGCCATAATCAACGAACACCGCACTCTCGTCACTGTTGCTGTACTCGACCCGCAGCTAAAAACACTCAGAAATATCCTTTCGTCTACCAACTTGCCGTTGTCCAAAATCCTCGTCTCACCGACAATAACTGTGCTGGATGATGTAACCCTGCAGGCATTCCGCGCAGCGATCCAGCGGGGCGCCAGATTCTACCACTTCATTTTTGAGGTACAAGGAAACCTTGAACTTTCTGCTGCCACCTTGCCAATCGTCCTGCCTGACCTTGAGCACTTCGATCTGAAAATGTGCTACCGCACTAATATCAGCCGAAGCTCTATCAATAGTTGGCTTCACAGACATGCGCACGATAAAACTGGCAAATGCGTATGGGCCCTGGAGGGTTGATGTACCATTCCTCTGCCGGTTCCAAAACGCATTGCACGATGCACGCACATCTCAATCTTCGATATTGACGATGCGTTCAATCACTGTGACTCCGTGTGCATCGTGGGGGTCCTTGGAAGACTGGGATGTAACCCAGCTTGAGCTGAAGGTTGATGACACGGACCTCATCTCCAGGACCGGGTCATCAATTTTGGAGATAGTTGCTATGCTAGCCCCCCGATTGTCATCCCTGGACCTCATTCTGCGGCGTTCGCAATTCGAGCCGCAGCTCTTCCACATCGTATGTTTGAACACGACCTTCGCCCAGTATTCCTTTAATCATTTTTCTCCCAGGACGATTTTGAGAAAATCTTCTGTTCCTTGTTGGCTTTGCACAGCTTGCACCTGACCAACGGGTACCCTCATCTGCATGCCGGCGGGCTAACTCCATGGATCGCGCCAAGGCGTAGCGCTGCGCGACGCAACGTGCTGGGGACGTCGATCTGCGTGGATGCGCTCGATGCAATGACCTGGTATATGGCGCGTGTTGTGCAAAACGCGCCGTTGCTAGAACTCGTTCATGTTTCCGATGAGGGTTCCGATAAGGGTAGAGAAAACTTACACTGGGATCTTCAGGTCGCGTACCGAGTGCGACAGAACGAAGCCCGTGACCTGGAGATACTCGGGATACCAAAACTCGAGATGGATCCCAGATTTTTACCCAACAAGTAGGCCTACAAAATTCGTGTACCTCGAAGTCTCCCGAGTCGGACCCAGATACATCAGGTAGTCAATATGTACAGTAGTACACCGGTTTGCCCAAAATGCATGAGGGAAAACCGTACAGAAAAATCAATTGAGTTTCAGACGCATTTTGGCAAACGTAGGTACCTGAGTTCAAAAGATTTCGGTTCTTCTTTGACATACCAGAAACGAACACCGCTGCATTATAATTTATTGTTGTACCGTCTGTTTATAAGAGACCAATTTCGACACCTTTGCGAAGCTGCAGGTGAACCTGGCAGATTCTAGCATGTCATGGAGTGTATTTCTTAGCGTTGCGATCAAGCAGTACGATTCGGATTTGATCCAATTTGCCAGGCGTTGACACGTGATCGCGTTCGGTTGACCGGACCCACTGCCACTGGCACGAAGACAACCAGTATCACCGCGAGGGACCGAACGACGACTTGGCTCCAAACATGTCAGCACCTGCGTACGTTTCTTGTCGCCACCAAATTAGCTATGCCTGATTCCACTGGAAGTGCAAATCCTCGCATTCTTGGCCCGTATCCTGTAAAGCTTCCCTGGGACCCAGAGTCTCTTCCACCCGTGTGGAATTCCCGGAACGGGCTACCCCTCTATGGCTTGGGGTGGGAAACGTCTGAGAAAGAGATATGCGCAAAGTTTGACACCAAGCTATGTATGGCCTCTATCCCGCCGAGCATCATTATGCCCCGATGGGCGGCCTTCGAGGACCGGTTCAGCAGGCGTGTTCCGTTCTGAGTTTTCTGCGTGTTCCCGAAGTCACAAAATCCTTCCCTTTGTAGCCAAGTCAGGTTCAAGCCACATTTCACTGCGACTAGTGCCAATGGCCCGCTCAACGATGGCGATCACATGCTCTGTTTCATAGCATTCAACGACGCCATCGACATGCGTACGCTCAAGGGACCGGACGCTCAGGAATTCATCAAAGCAGCGAAAGAAGTGATGAAAATTACCGAGGACGAGGAAAAGACTTTCATGTGGTACAAATGTTCGACCAGACCTTCCTTCAGAAACCTGACACCGTAGTTAAAATGCAATGTCTGCTTGTCAGTACTCGTTGTGTCCTCGATTCGGCCCCAAAGATCCGCAACAACATCGGTAGCAGTAATCATTCCGGATGAATTCCACAAAGTGGTTGAAGTAAGCGATCAATGATCTAAATCGATTCAACTTGAACGGTGCTGAATCCATGGGTGGGGCGGGTTTCAAGTCAATAAAAGACGCGTGCTATACTTGTATGTTGCATTCGAATGTAGTGGAGATTATACAGGTAGATCCAGGTTGACTCCCTCAGCGGAAATTTCTGCTAGATAGATCTTGGTGTCCGCCATGATGACTAGTCTGTTCGCGCCGGCGAATATCATATTGGCAGAACCAACGCCCAAGAAAACTTTGCCGAGCAGGGTGCCGTTCGGGTTAAAAACCTAGTCCAAACTGCTTTCAACCCAATAACTCCTTCATCGTGTAGTAGACGCACCTCGGTTCCATCTCCACATCCGACATATAAATTTCCTTTCGTATCGAGTGTCAGGCCATCTGGGACCTATGTCTCTTCAACTGCGGCTAACGCTGCAAAGATGAAATGAAAAGCACCCCCGAGTCGATGAACGCAAACACCCGACGGTTGAAAAAAGTCTGTGTTTCTGGCATGAGGTCGAAGGCGTAGCTGGGAAAAGAGTCATGACAATTTCGTTGCTGGCCAATACGCTGCACTCACATTGTCGCAGGAAGCGTGGGGTCTAGTCCGCCAAGTGCTCCCTCCGTCTCACCCGAGTCCGCGCTATAGACAGATTGAGAGGCAGCGCGTTTGAAAAGTGGAAGAGGCGCACATATAAGCCGTGCGGCCATCGGGCGAGAATGCGATTCCATTGGGTTGTTTGAATCCATCCGCGACGACGCGTACCTCGCCAGTGTCGGCATCGAAGCGATAGATCTGGTTCGGAATTAAAGGCGGGGACCGGAACCCGTTCTCGAACCCATAGCTAAGATAAACAAAGAGTTGAACATCAAGTCGCCGCCAAAATAATGAACATACGTCTCGTCCGTGAAGAATATGGCACCGCTCTGTGGATGCACCTTGGCGTCGTTCAGAGAGTTGAATTGGCGACCGTAGAAGTTATTCAATATGATGGTGTCGTTAAACGGAGGCTGTGGGTTTACTCTGACGAGGCTGGGAGGCAGGGGCCCCGATCCAGTGGTAACAAGCAAGAGGTCCCCACGGAAGAGTGTCCCACCATTATTGATCTGAACATCGTCACTGAGCGGCACCTGCAATAGAATAAAGAATGGGTAAATGCGAGAACGGGGAGAGAATGAGGTTATGCACGATAGTAAAATTGATCAACCCCGTTGTGCTGGTGTTGAGATCGTTCAAGTTGATAAACGAGACCTGGCCGGCAGTTCAAGGTCGTGGTATTGGATGGGTAGACATCAATTACCGGGCGTCCCTCCGTCTTCCCTCCGGTGATAAATATCTGGTTCGTGGCCTGAATCCACACGGGGGCGTCGTGAGCGAATGAGAATGTGTCGTTTTCAACGATAACGCGAATAGTGGGATTCGGACCCAGGATATCGTCAAATCGGTCATCATAGACTTGAAAGTATGGAGGCGTCAAAGTGACGTTTGGGGTGGGCTCGAAGAGCTGAGTTCCATTGCGGAAGTGGCCATTAGGGTCCAGGACTGCGAACGCCCGTTTGTCCTCTCGCTATATTCGTGTCAGAGTACGCCACGCATGGGTCCAGGAGCTGCAGACCACAACGGGGGAGGCTTGACCAGTGACCAACACCAAGTTGATTCCGAGAGATATAAAAGCTGAAAGCTTCATGGCGGTGTGAGAGTAATAAAGTCCTCGACAGAGCTTTATATGCGGGAACCTGTTCCTGCGAAGACTACCACACAGTGAAGCCGAATTGTTGAGGCATTTCAAGCGGAAATGTCATCCAATTGCAACTTGCGGGGTACACTTTTCGCACTTGGCTTTCCCATAGATGCCAGGGTTGCGGAGCCGGTTGCGCACCGCGTAACTGAAGCCCGGAGCGGGACGCCATTCAAGTATTGGTCTCAGAGCTCCGGACGCCACCGGTAACCGAGGCTAAGTACTCCGCCGTACTGCACTCCCGCCTGACTCGAATCACGGAAAGAGCCGATACGAAAAAGCCTTGACGAGAGAGTGGACGCCATAGGTTCTGGACAGACTCTGGACAGACTGGCACAAGGATGGGAGTTAAAAGCCGGGACCTACCACAGCTCGCGCATTGACAAAACGATCAGCGGCGATATTGAATGGCGGAGCCGATTGTGAGAGTCGGAACAGAACAGGCTCGATGGTAACACGGGGATTAAGATGTCCTGGCGCGGCTCACGGCAGTCAGGGTCTGAGATCTGAGAGACGGCGCTGAGGGAGATAAACAAAAATCAAGTCGTGGACCACAACAAGAGAGGTAAAAGAGCAAAACGATGGCATCACCGTGGCTTGAACACGGGACCTTCAGATATTGACCCGAGTTCGGTTTGACTTCAGTCTGCTGCTCTCCCAACTGAGCTATGACGCCGATGGCATAGCTCCAAAATCTGTGAATACGACCCTGCTACGTGGCCGCGAGAGCCTTCGAATTTCAAGAGACTTCAATGGCAGTGTTGGTGGACGGAGGTGAAAGCGTCTAAAGCGTATTGGTGGAGCTCGCAAGTTTTTGAGAAGAGGCAATTTGAAAGGATTGGCAAAGATCAAGCAAAGATCAGCATTCAGAAGATGGCGCTGGCCCATGGTCCTCGTCCGCGAGATCCAGTGAAGAGGGCCCGGTCTGGGAGAGCTTTCCAGGACGGTGGTATGCGTTGTGGGCCCGGCAATAGCTCTTGCGGTGCTGGTCGGTGGCAAGCCGATCGATATACCATTTCCGGCACTTGGGCGGCAGTAGTGTTTTCCGTTGTTTGTTCGCGATCCCAT
The DNA here is from genome assembly GCA_029449255.1 of Mycena polygramma. NCBI lineage: Eukaryota > Fungi > Basidiomycota > Agaricomycetes > Agaricales > Mycenaceae > Mycena > Mycena polygramma. The sequence continues at coordinate 160,140 of JARKID010000087.1, read as the reverse complement.
TCCGTACGTCCGAGTCGTAACGTCGATCGCCAACGAGGAACACCAAAATGCCGTCGGCGGGCGAAGTCCTGAACCTGGAAGGCGTATCCGCAGCCCAGCATCGCTTTCGCATCTCCGTCAACGACGAGAACGGCTCGTCCAATCCCCCACGTCCGCCCCCCGAAGGAGGCACTCCCTTTTTCGTAGGTGGCCGCTGCTACAGATGTTTTCTCTGACCTGCATAGCATGGGCAGCACCCGCATCGAAATTCCCGGTACAAGGAAAAGTAGGTCTCGAAACCATTGTGCGTGGGCGTGGGTTGCCAGCGGCTCATTTCAGCACAGATTCCAGGCGCTACGAGAAAAATACGACCGCGTCACTGCAGTGCGTCTTTGAATGTCGAGCATTTAATCCCTCCGTCTAACCTGACCTGCGCGTTGCGTTTCCAGAAACAGCAAGAGTACCACCAGGATTTGGAGATTGCCACGGAGAAGATCAAGAAGTTGCAGGCAGAGAACGAGTACGTGCCTTGCTTGTACTCCTGCGCGCCGCGGCCGACGACATGCAGTCTGCTTTTAGACGCGATGAACCTCGCCGCCTCCCACCAGCCATCAATGTTCGGGCTCCTGCCCCCGGCGCACCCGCCTGACGCGCCCCGGGGTGGCGGCCCCATGAATATCGACGCCGGGCCCGCCCCGCCGCGCCACCACGTCAACGGGAACGGCGTCAGCAATGGCACGCGCAGCGGCAGCAGCAGCAGCGGACCCGGCCACCTATCGAACGGCAACGGCCACCCACCCCTGCCCGAGGTACGTTTTCTGGCGTGCACGAGAGATGAGCACCATTGCTGATGCATCTCCAACCTCTAGCAAGCGCGTCTGTCGCGCCAGCCCTCGATCGAGTTTATCGCGCACGACATGAACGGGCGCGCGCCATGACCCTTTTCGCCCCCGCTGTGAACCCTGCATATCTGTCTGACCTTACTTAATAGCAACTGTATCCCGCACCTCCCGCATGTACTCTCCATATCCCGCGCTCCCCGGCTTCTTCTCACTGTCAGTTCTGTCTGTCCTATCTGTCTCTCTGTCTCTCTCGTCACTCTCAATTCTGTCTCTCTCGTGGTTCTACATACACCGTGTCTACATTTCGCTACATACATACTCTCATCGCTACTCTAGCCCCCCGCAATCTAGGATCTCCTCTTGTCTATCCCCTCGCATTCTCGTTGTCTGTCCAATTTAGCTCATAACCTTTTTTTCCCGCTGTGCCTTGTCTTCATCCCGTCATCCCCTCTGCCCTGATTCCACGCCCAGTCCGTTCTCTGCGCCGGCCAATAAACAATCGCGACATCCACCCGTCCGGGATTCAATCTCTGTGCATGCATTCATTCATCCCGTCATCCCGGTGTCTCCATTCCGATGCACTGTTGTTTGATTTTTTTTTCCGCCGGTGGTAGTACACGTATATCTATAGGGTTTCTTCATTCGTTCCCGCCGCTAGCCAGCCTGCCCAGACAACAGATATGTAAGAAAGATAGGATGGGATAGGGTGGGGTGGGTGAGATTTCGCAGAGTGAGATGATGTAGTTGGATGAATGGGAATGAATGCGCCGCAGGGCAGTGCGGCAGATGGGGGGGGGGGATAGATGTGGTTGGTGTTTGGATGGTATGATGAGTCGAAACGGAAAGGAACGATGGGCGGTGGTGTACAGGATGAGTCGATCAGGCGTGTAAGAGTAGTCGTAGTCAAGTCAGTCAAGTAAATGGAGGAATAAAAACGATAGCAAGCAGACAGCAGCAATCGGAAGGAAGAAAATAAACAAATGGAATGAAATGAAGGAGTGATAGAATCAAGGAGTGAATCGGCGCGCAGGCGGTTTGGTGAGTGCTTTTTCGTTCGATAATCAAGGTAAGTGAAGGGGAGGAAAGAAAGAGACCATCTAGTGATACGAGAAGAAGAGTTCGCAGCAAATGAGAGCACAAGCACAAGCACAAGCACAAACGCGAGGTCCAAGAGATACAAGCCCGCGCAGAGACGCAAAGGAAAGGAGGAGCTGGGCTGCACACCCATTTTTGGTCGCGCGCGGCGTCAGCGGCTCGGCGCGTTGCTCGGCACCCCGCCACCGCCGCCGTTCGGGCCCCCAACGCCAATGCCGCGCGCCATGTTCCCGATGCTCGGGATCCCGCGCGGGCCCTGCCCGATGTGCCCGAGCCCGCTCCCACTACGCGGCCGCCCATGCGGCGCAGGGCCAGACCCCGCGCCCCACGGACCCAGCCCGCCGCCGCCGACGCCCCCAGGCTGCATCGCATACCCGAGCGGCGCGCTGTCGCTGCGAGAACGCCCCGCGCGCGGCTTGGGCGGCGACAGCGAGTCGACGGACGACGCGTGGTGCGGGTGCGGGCTGCCGTTCGCGCCGCCCGCCGAGTGCCCCGGGTGCGCAGAATGCGGCGAGTCGTCGCCGGACATCATGCGCTGGCGCTTCGAGCTGCCGCGCCCCGACTCGGGCTCGTCGAACATCTCCATCGTGATGGACCCGGGCGACGCGGGCAGCGGCGACTGCGAGGTCTCGCCGCGCGAGAAGGAGATGTGCTGGAAGCTTTGCTGGCGCGAGAGCGAGTGTGAGTGCCCGTGCCCGTGCGGGTGTGCGTGCGAGTGGGAGTGCACGCCGGGGTGCGGCTGCTGTCCGTGGTGAAAGTCGGACGCAGGCGGGCTCGGGTCGTAGCGCGGCGACGTGACGAAGATGTTGGGCTCCAGCAGGTCGACGGGAAACGGCGGGACTAGAGCGGCCGCGAATTAGAAAATACAAGGAACAAGGTTAAAAAACAACAAACCGCTCCCCGGGCCGAAGCCTTTGCCGACGACATCCCAGAGGCGGCCCACGACGGACACGAGCTTCTCGACGCGGCGGCGCTCAGCATTGAGCTGGTCCCACATGCGCTGGTTCTCCTCCCGCATGGCGCCGAGCTGAGCGGCAACCTGGGAACAACGATGAGGATAGGGGTCAGATTCGGCGCCAAGCAACACACCTCCCCGGGGAGCTCGACGCGGTGCTTGAGCGCCGGGTCGGGCTCGAGGGCCTTGCGCTTGATCTCGTCGAGTAGATCTGGGCGGCCGCGGAGGAACTTGTGATGCGAAAACTCCCATGTCTGCGCGTCAGACGTCGTGCGCTGCGCGCGCGGCGTGCGGTTGATCTTGTGGAAGCCGTACATGTTGAGCTGGCGCACAAAGCTGGAGAACTGGGAAGCACGCGTGAGCAGGGGGAGTGGACGCGGACGCGCGGGCGTGTCATGTCAAAACGCAGACACGGCGCGTGGATCCCAGGGGGAAGCGGGGGTACGTACATTGTTGTGCTTGAAGTGGCTGCCAAGGATGCTGCGGCTGAACTCGCCGACATTGCTGACGACGAACGAGGTGCCGAGCTCGGTCCAGGAGATAAAGTGCGAGGACTTTGCGTCGGTGATCATCTGGTAGAGCTTGGTGACAAAGTTGTTGGTGGCCATGGGCTTGCCCATGACGCCGATGGAGGGGACGAGGGTAGGGACGGCGATCCTTGCGTCGTCACCGCTGCCGGAGCTGCCGTCGACGGGAGAGCTGCTTGCATCGTACGGCACGAGGCCCACGTCCATGTCGTCGTAGCCCGCACTGGTAGGGTTTGCGCTTAGCGGTGAGCCTGGACGGGGGGACAGCGTGTCGCTGTCGGTGGTAATGCGCAGCGAGGGGGTGGTGATGCTCGGGGTGTGCGAGCGCGACACTGGGTTCAGCGTCGGTGGGGGATCGGATGAAAAGCTGCGTTTCCGGGGCAGCGTCGAGGTTGTCGAGTGCGGCGAAGAGGGTACATTCACACTGACAGAGTCGTAGGACGACGATTCGTGGCCGTACGAGTCCTGGGAGTCGTTCCCGCCGCCGCCGCTGCCCTGGCCGAACTGAAAGGGATGGAGATGGCTACCGTAGCCCGCTGGACTGATAGGCGTTACAGGGCTCAGCGCGCCCGAGGGGGGGCCGATGGGGGAGAGATTCGTGGGGGAAGCGACTGTGAGGGACGAGAGATTGAGGGACAGGGACGAGGACGAGCGATGAATGGGCGTCGTCGTCTGCTGGAAGCCAAACTGCGGGTAGTTCTGCTGCTGCTGCTGTTGCTGTTGTTGCTGCTGCTGCCAGCCTCGACTGTTGTAGTGGTTCTGGCCCTCGTAGTCCATCGAGTGCCAGCGTAGAGGCGAAAAGTCCGACAAGGACTAATCTAATCGTACATCGCTTCTTTTACTTCCGTCAAGTTCTCACGCCCGCAGTATACCGCCTTGAGCGCGGGAGACATTCACAAAACAACATCCAAAACATCATCTGCGACAATTCAAAGCCATACATTGCAATATCTACACCACCCTCTCAACGGCCCCGGTCTTCTCGGCCGCAGCTCATCTCCCCAACGATTAACGCCAAGCGCTGTCCTGTTAGGTGGGCGTACAGCGCTAAAGCCTCGCTGCATCGACGTCGACGTCGTCGGACCCGCCGCGGCCCGGCCTCAGGTCCGCTTCGTACGCGAGCTTCGTCAAATGTCACTTGATCCCCGCGCGCGCACGGTTGCAGATCGCCCTGTGCGAAGCTCGCATACATCTGCGCGCCGTGTGCGCTGAATCAGTCGGGAGCAGGCGGCTGCACGGCCACTGGCTTGGATCGGGGGATTGGCGGGTCCGACTCGGAGGATGCTGCGCACCGATTTAATTCCATTTATTTCCTCGGGCGGTGACGAAGCCACCATACGTTGGCGCCAAAATAACTGAAGCGTGGCGCGAGAATAACTTTCGCCTTGAATAACCCGCTCTTCGCAAAGTGGCCGAATGATCGCAGAGTAACAGTTGGGTGTGAGTTGCCGTGGGTCTTGATATCGACTTACGTACACACGCGTGTCGTCTGTGCTGCGCCCTCGCAATAATCTTGTGGTCGGAGGGCTTGCAGATTGATAAGCGGGTGCGCAGTAGATGCAAAGCAAGTGGGGTGCGTGCTGGCGCGTGTGCATTGTTTACTTGAGCCAGAAACGGCCGCGTGGCATAGCGGGATCAGCTTGCGGAATACGAACGTCCGATGTGTGTGTTTTGTGTATACATGCATGATGCCGGCTGACACACGAAAGCGCGCACACGACCTATATTTTTTCGGAGACAAAAGTGTTGCGAGGAGGTAGAGACCAAGTACCAAGGGACACGGAGCTTGAAGGACCGACTTGGCAAATTGCCTTCGTTATCTGTACACCACGATTGGCTTTGAGCTTTGGCTGCGTGAGCTTGTGGTCCAGATGAAACTATCTCGGCGTCTGAGCGACTTTCGCGTGAATGAAAATTGTGGTCGAATCCTCGAACCGAAATCAAAGTCGGAGCACAGGATAAAGCGATCCGCGTCTGAAACCAGCAAAAGCTGATGCTGGGAGTCGACCAGGAGTTCGGTTGGACAAAAGCGCCGAGAAAAATCGCAGCCGCTCCTCAGTTGAGGTTCTCCACCAACAAGCCACCAACAGCTTTCGTTCTTGTTCTTGTTCTTGCAATTCAATTGCCGTACGTCTCCACGGGCGCCTAGGTAGCCCACGGCCCGTCGACCAGCGCCATGGATCCTGGATCCGAAGAGGAGTCGGATGGAGGGAGAAGAACAAGAGACGGGACGCGCTTGCGGTTGCAGGTGCGTTTGCAGAAACACGGCCGCCGGCGATCAGATCAAAATTCGTACGCTAACGGATCAACTGCGGCGGTCATCCCGAAGCAGCCCGGATTCTTGCGAGACGCGATCACGGTGTCGGGTCGGGGTCTGTACCTGGAAGGCTCGAAGTGCTTCGCTTCTTTGGCCCTTGACTGCTCCCACTGCTGGCAGGCTTCCTTGCGAGATCTCCGTGTTCAACTCGATTACTATCAAAGGCTGGCCATTTTTACGCAGGTGGACACCGGAAGGTCCTGGAGGGTCTTCAAGTTTGCGCTCAGTGCTGTCTGGCCCGCTCAAGTTATATCTGCAATTTGAGACCTCGACAAATGCACCGGTCTACAGGGACCTCGTTCGCCTTTGACATTCCGCACGCGCCCTTCAAAAGTCCAGGCGCGTCCTCCAGCCGTCCACAGCGGCCAGTGGCAGTGTGGCACAGTCTCCAGTCTTTCCAGCTCTGTCTCCATGCCCGCCAGATGAGTAAAACATCGGGCTCGGACATTCATTGAAGGGTTTTTTCTCACTGCATAGCAGACTACCTAAGTTTAGCATTCATTTGCCTCACCCGCTCTATACATTTCGCAGTGCTGGTTTAGTTATCATCCAGAGACGACTCGAACACAGTAGGCCCGTCCTAGAGGGACGGATTCTTGCTAATCACGTACTCCCGCAAGCCATCCGAGTATACTTAGATCGAATCGATTGGGAGGAGTACCTGTCGGTTTTGGATGATTCCAATAGCCTAGATGGGGCCTAGCATATGCAAAGAGCCACGATACGAAAGTCCGTATGTAATCTTGCTGAGTCTTTCTTTCTGCTTGATGATCGCACTCGCTAGGACGGAACACACGGATGCGAGAGAGATTGGAGAGATTCCTAATCGAGTTTGACACAGACAGTGGTCAGCCGGCTAAAAGGCTGTAAGTATTGGTGACTCACTGCGAGCTATATAAGTGAATGTCCGTCCATCCAAGGGAGTGCTAACAATGTCTTCTCCAAAGATCGACGTACACACCCACTTTTTGAGCCCCGCCTACCGGGAAGCGCTGAAAAAGGCTGGCCATTTCCCAGGGCCAGACGGCTTGCCCTTCACTCCGGTATGATTCGAAATTATTGCTTGATGCATGTAGGATCCTGAAGATTGAACCAAGGAATGGTCGCCTGAAGAACATCTCGCGTTCATGGAAAAGACCAACATTTCGAAAACCATACTCAGCTGTTCCTCACCCGGGACGCACTTGATCCCCGGCGACGACGCCTTTGCGCGGGAGGTCACCCGTGAAGTGAACGAATATGCAGCCGATTTGAAACGCAAACACCCCACCAAATTCGGTTTCTTCGCGTCCCTGCCGTTGCCCGACATCGCCGGCACCCTGGTTGAAATCGACTACGCGCTGGATCATCTGAACGCGGATGGTTTTGTTATGCTCTCCAATTTCCACGGGATGTATCTGGGTGATCCGAAACTCGCACCCGTCTTTGCGAAGCTCCACGCGCGCCGTGCGACCGTTTTCGTGCACCCCACGCTTCCGTGTATTGCGACCGCCGGCACCCACAGCCATTCCGCCGCCCAACGCGTGCGGGAAAGTGCCCCCCTCGCCGACGTATACATGATTCCGATACTGGAGTTCTTCTTCGACAGCGCGCGCACCTTTTCAGACCTGCTTTTGACCGGCACGGCCGCCGCGTACCCCGACGTCACCTTCATCGTCCCACACTGCGGGAATGCGCTCCCGAGCGTACTTGACCGCGTCATTTTCTCCTCCTCGTGGATGCCGCAGTCTACGCCCGCTGAGGGCGCCCGGAAGATGCAAGTCATCACCCCGCAGGCGGTCAAGGACCTGTTTGCGAGACAGTTTTATTTCGACCTCGCCGGGATGAGCATGCCGAGCCAGATCCACCATCTGTCGAGGTGGGTGAAGAGCGACAGGCTGGTGTATGGGAGCGATGTGCCGTGGACGCCGTGGGCGAGTGCAGCGAAATTGGTGCAGGATATGCAAGTGGAATTGCCCAAGTTATTCGGAGAACAGGAGATCCGAGATATATATGAGGGGAACGCCACCAGGTTTCTTACCAGAACTTGAGCTTGAAGGTGGATTCTGTAATGCTAGTTAACATCAGGAGGAGAAAAATGTGGTTCATACTATTTGGTCGTGTTTTTGATTTGTTCAACATCGTTTTTCCCACAACGGAAAAAAAAAGTTGACTTTTTCGAAGCACTACGGTATGTAAACCGGGGCGTACACAATAAAAAGTACACAAGTCCGCATTCTAGGGCCGACATGCCATGTAACTACACGAGCGTCTTTCAACCCCGTACCCGACAGGCCCGGAATGAAAATCTGAATTGGCCACCTGGAGCATAGAAATGTTTACCTTAGACTGTAGGCGGATACTGACCGACTGCCACAACTTGATGTTCCGTGTCGAATCTGTTGCCTTGAATTCGCACCGTAGTTTCCCGAAAATTGAGCCTTGGTATCTGGAAGGCTGGAGGTGTTGACATCTTCGATCCAGAAATGCTGGCTCGGACGAGGGAAACGAGCGCCGATTGATAGGTTACCGTTGCACGGGTCCATAAGCACCCACCAAATTGTTTCGTTTTGATAGCAGTGACACTCGTAATCAGTCGCAATAAATATGAGCATTTCACAACGAAAGGGAAAACAAGAAAGCAATTTCGCTACCGGCATCTCGCCGAATCTTCGCGGGTGTATGAGTATCGGTGAGGACAAGAAGCCGCGACATGAATCAATCCTCCGACAGCCGATGAATGGCCTCTGCCGCTCCTTTCCGCGGTGTGATCGTACACTTGAACGGTTCAGGACGGCTGTCTATATTAAAAATCAATGCGAACTGCGCTTGTCGGCAACGTACCTGATACTTCCATCCAAGAATTTCCCGGAAGGGAGAACGGGATTACCGTCTTCAACAGGGGCACTAATGTCGAAGAACATCAAAATGGAGGCAAACAAGAGCCACATGCTGGCGTCGGCAAGATGTACTCCTACAAATAGTCTTGCGAATGAGGTAGAATGTCCATTAAGCGGGGTAGTCTTACCGGGACAAGCTCTTAAAAGCACAGTTGGCAATGTCGCAATTATCAAGTCGAGTTATGTTGCTTACCGTCGCCCATACCCAAATAACATGTCTCTGGGATCCCTCTCTTTAGTGTGGCTCGCGGTTTCCACAAAGCGTTGTGGTCGGAAGATTTCTGGGTCAGAGTATATGTTGCGGTCGCGATAAAAGTGCCTGAAGAGTAGGTAAGAGTTGGATGGATATCTGAGGACGAAACTCGCCAATTATTTGCGATAATGATTGCGTCCCTGGGGATGAAAAACCCGTTATAAATATCATCCTCAGCGGCAGCATGGGGAAGACCTATTTGGCTTGAGCTGAAATTTTGATGACAACGTATAAACAGATGGCATACCGAGAGGTGCTATGGTGTATACACGCAAAACCTCAGAAATGAGAGCTTCCATGAACGGCAAACGGTCACGATCGGCGAGTCGCGGCGCTGTACAGTGCCCGAGAACTGCGTCAAGCTCATTTTGAGCTCTACGCTGTGCCTCCGGTTGCAGAATCATGGCAAGGAAAAAAGTCTCGATTACCGCCGGGGTCTGCGAGTAGTCTCGTCATTGGTAGCAATGAATTTAATCAAAGTTACGGACAGTTTCGGCCCCACCTTGCGAAGGCACATAAATTTCTATTCAAGAGGTTCGAAGACGTGCGCGAAGACAGCTCACCACTGTAAATTCCGGCAGCCGTCCATTTTATCAGGTGTTCTCCCGCATCACTGTACTTGTTTGACTCGAGAAGGTCCGAAACTACACAAGATGCCGATGTCCCGATTGCCTTGAAAAGCGTTGGAAAGGACATAAAAAACGACATACAATCGCGTCACCATTTGTTTCCTGACCCACTCATACGGTGTATCAAGCATGGTTTGGAGAGTTGTTCGGTAATGTTCGGCCTTCTTTTTCCAAGCAGTACCTGGGAACCATTGGGGAACGAATTTGACTAAGGAGGGTTTGAGTTCTGGCACTGATGGTTGACAAAGAACCTACGAAGGGGAAATATATCCACAGCAAATGCATTTGTTGCTGTCACTTCAGAGAATTGATCCATCGCTTCGTCCACTAGTTTGACTAAAGGATCATCGCGATCTTTCGCCTGGTACCCATACGCGATATTGAGGACAATAGCGCCAGCGAACCTATTCCGGACGTGTTTGAAATGTTAGCCCCAAAAAAAAGAACACAGGTTGCGTACCTGTAACCGTGATCTTTCCACACGATCGGGCTCTGCAACAAATTACGGAGGAATCCGTGAGTTGCAGATTGAAGTGTATTCGTATACGTGGTCTCAATCTTGGAGCGGGTGCCCAGGAACTGGGCCATGAGGCGACGATAATCTGCCCATTTCTTCCCGAATTGAATCAGGGCGGGACCCTTATTCCATCCTACTATTTCCCCGCCCATCACGAGCGCAGGACGGTTGCTATAGATACGGCCTTTCTTGTCAAGCAAGTCAATAGCATAGTTCAAGTCATTGATGATTATGATGGATTTTCCGAGAATCCTGAGATGCACGATAGGACCTAGTTTAATAGACGGAGTGAGACCTCGATTCCGATGGATGTCGAAGGATTCTGCTACCGTAATCTTCCGCCCACCGCGAGAACGTTAACCATGGCTGGGATTGCGGCAAATCAGCGGCGTTTCCAAATACAGGCACACCCTTCGGGCTGGGAGGAAACGGAGCTGCATTCTTCTTGGGCTTGACATAGCACAAGGTCGCGAGGAGCGCAGCTGCCCCAAGAGCCAGGACAACCACTTTTGTGCTTTGTGGCATGGGAGATGGGGCGCGAGGTAGTCTGAGACCACGAGTCGTCCACGACAATTATATATCTGTGGCGCTGGCCGACGGATTCTATCTGAAATCCCGGCTTCCAGCGGAAACCCCATATTCCAGCCGAGTTGCGGCGGTGTTCGTTATTCCAGATCGATTCCGATGCGGAGGCGCGCGGCGGTCAATTAAAAGATAAGATTCGGGACCAGAAAAAAGCAGGGCTGCCTGCTTGGTCCAGGGCGACTCGGATCCAGCAATGTTGGGAGTCGAGTCGTGGTGGAGGATTTAAATGAAGGTGTTGATTGCCTCAAGCTCAAGTCTCGAGACGAAAAGTCATCTGCACTATCTTATCTTCCATCTTCTTAGCTTCCACGTAGCTCCTGCAGTCGAGCTCTCCGACTTCGAGGCAGTGAGTGTTTCGTCGGAAATGATTAAAGATCATGAACTCACATATGCATCCACCAGGAACGACGCCCTCTCCGAGCTCCGCATACAGCTCGAGCATCACACCTGCCCGTGTAACGCTCAGAGCTCCCTTCAACTCCTTCGCATAGTCGATGTCGAGAAGACAGTAAATCCCAATCTGCACTTTATCCTCCCTTCGTACGTCGATACCTTCCAAGACAGCTGGTATCTCGTAAAGCTCCGTAGGGGGATTCCCATAGTCCAGCGATACGTCCGAAACCCATGTAGCTCTCCATTCCCGCGCCGAATCAAGCAGATCCTCAGGCGCGCGAAACGCCCAGAGTCCGGGCTTGACGTCCCGGATGACGGCGATATTGTCAGGATCGTCTGATTCGTCCACGAGGAGCTCGAAGTCGTCTGGGGGCATTTCCGGGTCGAAGAGGATTACTTTGCCGGATGGCCCGACCTGCCAGAAGCTTCAGTCAAACGAACGGCTCGAGGTCGTCTAGAGGATACATAGAACACAGAGGCACTCTCTGTTTCATTCAAGGCTCTGTATAGGGACTTGATCCCGGCACGGGTGGATGGAAGCGAGTGATCCATCGTTCATATGATGGAAGTGGGAGACAAGAAAGCCTTTGCGCCGACAGTTCCAGCAGGCGACAGAGGACGCAATTCAGGGCGCTGCTCAACAGAAAGTCCACAAGAGACTGGATAATTTTGCGCTGTGCAAATTGAAACGTGGCCCTCTGTGAAGTCGGCGGAGGGCGGCGGACTCGAGCTCAGGCGTGATTGAGCCGAGAACCAAGACGCTCGTTCAAACGTTACGGCCAGGCCAAGTCCGAGAGCGCACAAGGAAAGCGAGATACGATCGAGGAAATGAGCACTCAGAAACCAAGTATATATGCGCCAGGATGAGGGGGGTTGGAAAGGTTGGACTCGGAACGAATTCGAAATGGGGCCAGTGTGAGTGTGACTGATCCGGATCGCTGTCACACGGCGGTGCCAACTCCGGATCTCTCCGGACCCAAACGGAATTGCCAAAAGTGAACTTCATTTCTGCCACATTTTGCCAACGGACCTTAAGTGTTCGCCGAGTCCTCAGTCAACTGTATACACGGAGGCGGCATTTAAAAAATGTAAACAATGTCAACAAACCCGGTGAACTGTACCTATCTCTCCCAAATATCTCCGAATCCTCTTGACCCCTTGCTGAGGCTTGCTCGCCGCCGAGTCGCTCTGAAGTTTTTTCCTTACCTCAAATCCGCACACCACACACTCAACACGTCCCCGAGGCTATGAATTATGCAGCCTGCTGCTGTACCAACGCTTTCCTCTTCAATTACATTCTCGTATCGCTATGATCATTGATCGCTCATTGAAGTGTATCGCAACACGGTACCACACCAGTCTAGACACTGCAAGTGGCGGCGATCCCGGGCTTACTTTGCTATTTGCTGGAGGAATAGGATTGAGTTTGGTGTGCAGTTGGTCATTCTGCGTCGACTGACCAGTCTTGTGTAGACCAAGAAACGTGGCAGCCAGTCATTCGAGAACTTTTCCGCCTTGCTTCGATGCCCGCCACTAGTGTTAAAATCCGCTCGGCCTGGGTTATTGAAGGCCCTAATCATGGGGATGCCGCATTGTTAAATGCTTCAGTCTTGGAGGAGCATTATTCAGAAATATGTGCGTTGCCAACTTGGTCGGCGATCAGGTGCTAACTTACGGACTCCTTTGTCGCAGTCAAAAATATGCATTACGCGACTGCAATACAGACTTCCCTTGAATCTGGGGTCCTTTCACCAGCGGAAAAAAGCAGCATAGTCGGCATAGGATTTTCGGGAGGTTGTCCTGCCTTGTAAGTCGTTCGAGTCCCCGATTTGGTACTTGCACTAAGCAAGGCACTGGAAGAACTCAAGCAGTTGAACTTCTAAACACGAATCGCACAAATCAGACTCCGTTTTTGCGGATGCTCATCTTCTTGGAAAGTTCGTGGGTGGGCCCAGAGGCTTTCCCCTTGTTCGAGTCGCTTTATCCCTCTCTCCGCAAAGCCAATTCGCGGCGTCCGAAGAGCTGGGGCTCAGTGTATGAGGCCATGTCGTGGTTCCGAAGTCATCCTCCGTGGAATTCCTTCCATCCGGATGTTTTGGACATTATCTCCGTGAGCATAGTCAAAAGTATTCCGAACACTTCTTTTGACGAAGCACTAGGACACATACTTTTGTCCGGATCCGAAGGACCAAGGTCGAGTCGTGACCAAGACCACAGCGGAGCAGGAGACGGCCACATTCGTGGATGATGGGAGTCCTGGTACTTCCCTTAAATACGGACTCCCTTATATGCGCACTATCTTGCATACACTTCCCGTACATCTTGTTTTCGGCGCGTGCCGTGACTTTTGGTGCGACAAAGCTCCGATGCTGACACCACGGTACTAACTAGATGCGTAGGTTACCTGAGATCCAACGTTCCATTGCCACCAACGTAGAACAAGACCGTCCCTCCTTGGCATCTGTTTCGTTCATCGAAGGAGTTAGACATCATGTACGTGTTCCAAACGGCGAAAGGTTTCCGAATTGTTCTGATTTGACACTGGCAGTTAACCGCGATAGTTCCCCACCAGGTTGCGAATAAAGTGATGCAGATTCTCGAGTCGGAGAACGGCATTGCAGCGAAACTATGATTGCTGTTTCTTCGATTTTTGCGGTCCCAAATAGTAATTAATTCAGGGACCGTTATAGCAGGGAAGGGTGAAGTCAGTGCAAAATGTAGCTTCCGCATGAGCGGGTCCACAACAGGGCGTTGCCCATTTCGAGGCAAACGTAGGAATGCCAGGAGCGCGACATCTTCGGTTGGACACACATTATTTAATGCTAGCTCAAGTGTTTTACGTTTTGATTCACCAGTTTCAACCACTCGTCCCGAAAAGGAAGGTGGTTGAACTTTTACATTTCTCGGCCAATTGGTCTGCAGCGATACAAGTACAAATCACATAGACTTCATCTCTCTATCAAATCCAAGAGGCGATGCTAAGCCCCGACTGGACTAAGCACCGTGGCCCTAAAATGCGAAGCGATTCAGAGGAAATTCACGAGGGGATGAACAAGACGGCGCGGGACTCACGGGAGGCACATCTGCTCCCCGTCCGACTCGCGGTGCACGTTATACACCGCTATGCCCTTTGAAGTTAAGTCGGTATTGTGTTCAGATAAAGGGATAAAGGTGGGCAGGAGAGCACGGAACGCACCTCCTGCACCATCAGTCCGAAGCGTTGGACGACGGCGTAGACGACGTTGCCGAGGGCATCCCAGTAGGAAACGCGTTGGCCGGGGTCGTAGGTACTGCATGCGGTGGCTTTGCTGATGAGGAAGCGGCGAATAAACTGCTCCTCAGGCGCGGGAGACGCGTCTATGCTCGGATGGCATGGACAGTCGTTCTCGAACAAAATGGGGGTTCGGCTGGGGAATTGTTCCCGCAGACCTTTGTAATCGCGCACAGAGGTTCCGCAGAACGCGCTTAATCAAGATTTAAATCCACTTGTCCAGAAGAACAGAGGAAATCGCGGACCCACCAGGTAAATCCCGACGTGTCCTGGATGGAGACAGCGCGTTTGCAGCTCGGGCAGACTTCGCCCGGCTCTGGTTTCCAGCGCACGTAAATCATCCGAGTGGTTATCGTGATCCCGGGTCGTACGTCGACGTCCCAGTCCTTGATCCCGACTACCTCGCCCTCGACTTCCTCGGCGAGCTCGTAGTGGCCCTGCTCGATGTATCTGTTGCCAGCGCGGTTTTTGAAATACACGCGCAAAAGGCCGTCGAACGTCTGTCGTCGGTGTATCAGCATCTACTGGCAGGATTAATAATGGTTTGTATCGCGGTACTTACGGCTCTGGTGATGCACAACTCGATCGGGATGGGGAGCTTATTCCCCACGGCGTCGATGAACCAGACTACTTTGTGGGTGTTGCCCCCTTCCCAAGTGTATCCCAGCGTGCGCGGAAGCTGCTTAATGCTGAAATGGATTGCGGCGAGCGTGACCTGCTGCTGGGTCGCGGCCTTCTCGACGCGCTCGAGCGATGTACTATTGGTTGGAATTAGATGATGAAATATTTAAATGAACGAAAAAGTTAATTACCAGTGCGATAAACCGAGCATCATGCTAATCGTCGCTTTTTGGTCCGCCAACTGCTTCCTGATGAGCACTATTTCCTCCTTCTTGAATAGCCCCCAGCCGATCTTCCGCCAGGAGTCGCGCACGCTGTTGCCGGAGCCGCCTTTCTTCAACGAACGCTGGTATCCCTCCACTTTTTTCAAGAACGCCGTCATGTCGGACTGGCACTTGGACAGCGCAAACCGGCACGCATTCTCGACGGACTCTTGCAGCCGGTTCGTCGTGACGAATTGCTCCAAGCTCTTGAGCGCCGTGCCCAAGGATTCGAGCTCCGCGATGAGCGCCTGGTACTCCGCGGAGGAGCCTGTGCTTTCGCGCAAGACCCTCGCAATGCTCCACGCCAAATTCGCGAGCGCTAGAATGTCGCCGAACGACACTAACGCCGCCATACCAAATTGCCGTGGAGGTCTCAGCCGCTGCTGTGGAGTGTTATCTTACGGATCGCTTTCATTCCACAGCACGATATATCCTCGAGTTGTCCTCGAGTCATCTCGGAACGTATAGTGCCCACAGTTCTCGCCACGATGCAGATGGATATCGTCCAGTGGGAGGAGAGCGGGGCTTTTCCGTCCCGATTTTCCGTGACGGTGTGTTCTCGTAGGTTCTCGTCGCCTCGAGTTTTGTGGCATTCAGACACCGGCGTCATCTGACGGTCTTCGAATTCACAGAGGGACCCTGGCCCAGGCTCCAGAGAGATAGAAATTGGGATCCGAGGGAATGGCGGAGAGGAGAGCGAGACGGCGAGAGAAAAAGAGACCAAGACTTACCGCATCAAATCTGACCAACCATCACTGTACAATGGCGGAGCGGTTGTAATGGCCCTAAGCCGGGAAGGTGATTGGTTAATTTCATCGGCATCACTCACGAGTGCGCTGGTTCAAGACCGTCCCCTCCAGAAAACTTGGTTTCCACAATCCTCCGCACCGGAGGGCGCGGCCCGGATTTGGAATAATCCGTCCTTGTCAGGCCAGGCAAGTAATTGTGCAACCTGCAGGACTCGCCGAGTTAGTCTTCGGAGACAAGGGCTGGTCGTCAGTTCGCGCTGTGAGACGAGCTAATCACAAACCTTTTTGACTTTTCATTGAATCATTCTTCCTTTTCGTTTTGCTTTCCCAACCTTCGTCCTTTTTCACTTTCATCCCATTCTCCTCGATTGCGTTCCACCCAGACTATGATTCAAAAATGTTACATGCGACAAGACTGGTAATTAGTAACAACCGAGAGCGGCGGGTAACAAAAGCAAAAGCAAAAAGCAGAGGAACATAAGAAACAACAGGGGAGAATAGTGAGTAACAATCTAGTATAGCGAGAGGACGTGTGGGCGCTGCACAGCGGCACAGGCTTTTGGCAATAAATAAACATCCCCGAGGAGGGAACCTGCGAAACGCAAACGCGAATAGGAACAAAGAGATCACCGAGAAATGAATCCGATAGTTTCGTTTCGTTTCGTTCGTCCTTTCACTCGCTCGATCCGTTCCGTCCGTCCGCACGCACGCCGCACCACCAACACCAGCCAACCAGCCCAACTGTACGCACACACACCACCTCCCACCTCATTGCTTGCCCAGCTCCATCCCCATCGCGTCGTCCGGGTTGAACCACTGCCCAAAGTCGCGCTCGAAATTCAGGTCCCCGTCCCCGCGGAACAGCCCCACGTCGACAAACTCGTCCAGCCCGTTCGCCACGCTCTGGATAAACTCGTTCGAGAAGATGTTGTCCGTCGCCGGCGGCGCGGGCTGCAGCGGCATCGCGACGGGGTTCATCGAGGACGCGTTCGGGTTGATCATCAGCCCCGGCGACGGGTTCTGGCTCTGCCCCGGCGCGCCGCCCTGCTGGCCCGAATTGGGCGTCGGCGGCGCCGTCCCTGGCGGGTTCGGGCCCGACAGCGGCTGGTTCCGCGGCGAGCCATCGGGGATCCCGTTCGACGGGCCCTTGTTCTCCTGCTTGTTCTGGTCTTTTGCGGGAGATGGGGGTGGGAGCATCGACATGGGCTGTTTCGGGGGTGGCAGGCCTGAGGGACGACCCCCTTGGAACTGCTGCTGCTGCTGCTGTTGTTGTTGTTGCTGCTGTTGCTGCTGCTGCTGCTGCTGCTGCTGCTGTTGCTGCTGCTGCTGTTGCTGCTGCTGGTTCGGCCCAGGCATCGGCCCGCCCGGGTTGAACGACGGATCCGACCCAGGCGACCCCGCATTCATCCCGCCCGCCATACGATTCAAATGCTGCTGCTGCGGGTTGTGCTGCAGACTCTGCCGGTATTGCATCTATCAGACACGGTCAAGGACGGCGCAGTTAAAAATAGCGGGACGGACCATCGTCGGCTGCGGCTGCATATGCGGGCTCATCGAATTGGGCATCATCGGGTTCATGCCCAGCATGCCCATGGGCCCCGACATTTGCTGCTGCATCGTCGGCTGGCCCTGTGGCGGGAACCCGTTGCCCATCGGCCCGCTCATCGGTCGCATCCCCATCCCGCCGGGCCCTCCAGGTCCTCCCGGTTGTGGTTGTGGGGGCTGCCCAGGGTGCTGCGGATAACCGCTCATCGGTCCTGTAGGAATAGGCGGTTCCATTGGTGATCGTCGTGGACGCTTGCGGTCGGGGGGCGACGAACCGTTACGACCATCGTCTGGCTGTTGTTGCTGCATTATTGTTCACTCAATAGGCTAGTTTTGAACCACGAAATCGACTCACGTCTTCTCCCGGAGAAGTAGAATTCCGTTTATTGTTTCGCCGTTGCTGGGCCTGCATCGACGGGCCTGCAGCAGCGTTCTGGGCACCCGGCGGCCCGGGTTTCTGAGTACGCGCCCTGTGGGTTTGTATTATGCGCGACTGATGGCGTAAGTTTCGGGGGGAAAAAACAAATGGAAGCGGACACACTTTATCCTGCAGAGTCAACGTGTTTATGTTCTTGTCCCCCAAACCCAGTTCGCTCTTGAGCATATTGAGCACTTGAATCGGGATGGTATTCAGCTCGTTGGTGATGTTCATGTCCTGTCGCGGGTCGCCCATCATCGGCTGCCGCGAGGTCATCGAAGGGCTTGGCTGCATCATTGACTGCGGCGTTGACGTGCGACTTGGTGGTCGCCCAGAAATGTTCCCGTACGGTGTAGGCGTCTGCTGTCCCGGATTCATCCCCTGTTGCCCCGGCGGAAGCATGCCCCCACGCGGCGGGCCGAGCTGACCCATGGGAGGTGCGTGCGGGTTCTGTGGCGGTTGGGACTGTTGGCCGTGGTTCGGCGGAGAGTGCGCCATGGTGGGGGACTGAAACGGAGCCCCGCCGTTCGGAGCGCGCGCCTGGCCGGTCAGCGGCGGACGGGGCTGGCCACCCATGAACGGTTGCTGACCCATGCCTGGTGGGGGCGGACCGCCACCAGGGATAATCCCGTTGGGCATGGGCCCGCCTGCGAACGCCGTGGGGCCAGGAGGCTGGGGGTTCCCAGGCGGAATGCCGTTTGGCATGACCCCGTTTGGCGCGAAGCGTGGGGGCGGCCCAATGCCGTTTACGCCGGGGCGACCCAGCGGTGGCTGCTGCATGAGGCCGGTGGGGATTGGTGGGGGCGCGGGAGCACGGTTTTGGTTTTGCTTCAGTGCTTGCTGGTGTGCTTGGTGCTGTGGTGGCGCACATGAGCGCGGGAACGGGGGGCGGGGTGGAATGGAAACGCACCTGGGTATACAGCATGGCGTCGTCTGTGCCATTCCCGTTTGCCTTTGCGGTGAACAGGACCCAAAAGACGCTCCACCACCTAGGAAAGCCGGTGAGACGGACGGAACAGGTGAGCGAAGCGAGGCGCACTCGAACAAGAGACCCTGGCGAGCGTTGATCGGGGGCGTCGAGTCGGACGGGATCTCTGCCTCGAGCAGGAGCTCGCGGGCAGTTTTCCGGAAGCCGCGCTTGTAGCAGTAGTCGTAGATGTAGATGTTAAACCTGGGATGGGCTATCAGACCTGGAAGCAATGTGGGGAAGAACTATCACATCTTGTCGCCCTCCCAGGACAACGGCTGGGACGCTGCGGAGGGATCCTGGGGTGTCTGGGAGCCGGGGAGGGGGCCCTGGGGGGCTACGGCAGTCATGGTTGTGGTGGTGGGAGCCAAGAGCGGTGTGCGCGCCTACGAGAAAAACGGAGGCAGATTAGGACAGGTGTCAACACCGCGGAATGACCCTGAGAACAGCGAATGGTGGGAGTACACTGGCAGTATACAAGTACAGTGTACACTGTACAAGCAGAGACAAGGAGTACCGTGTTTGTTTGCGCCGAGGCTGATGTGCGCATAACATATTATAATCCGGATTATTACTTTTATACACTACACTAGCTCACCGACGCACCAGCACAAGCCCTACATCGTATCCCCATCCAATATACTTTACCTCTATCAGTCGTCGGATCTCGCGCCAGCCTTTCGCTTCCTCCTCTTCCCCTAGCTCTCTCACGACATAGATAAAGTCAGCGGGCGTCAGCAGCGACCGGAACAGCGACCCAATCAGAAACGCAATGAGCGCGATAACCACAACCGTCGACAGCGGGTACACCGACTGCGTCCCAGGCTCGTGTGGCGCATCGATGTCCCCCAGTCCTCCAGGAAGCTTGCGCCCGCGCCCAGGTGACGTACCGCTTACAGCAGGAGAAGCAGGTCCAGAGCTCGGCGTCGAACCGGTGAACCGTGTCATGAACCCAAGAAGCCCACTGCTCCCTGCATTCTGCACAACCACCGTCGGTGGTGGAGCATCCGTCAGTGGCTGCATTAAATTGGTGTCAGTTCAGTGCAAGCTAGCACAGTAGATTAAATTCACCGTTCCAACTGTCTCTTCGCTGCCCTCGGCGTTATTATTCTCCCGCAGTTCCTTCGAGTTCTCTCCGTCCACCGCCACGGGCACAACGACCGCTTCAAGCAGATCGTCTGCAACCGCAACGGGCACCTTGAGTTGTTCGGACAAAATCTCGGGCTCACTCAGAGAACTGGAATAATTACTTTAGGATTAATTGCGATAAATGAAACCAACAAACTCACCGGGAAAGTACGCCCATCTTCAGTATCCGGTCATCGAGCAGCTCCTCCCGCCCAAGCGTCGTCAGCGCCTCCTTCTCATTGACCACAGCGACGTCCGTGCCATCCACAACCACAACCGCGCCCTTCTTGCCTCCAGGCCGCACCTCGACCTCCACCACCGCGCCGCCCTCCTCGAGTGAAAGCAGCCACGGCGGCTTCGGCGGCGCGGCCCTCACCTCGTCCGTCAACGGGTCCCGCACCGTCGAAATCTGATACTGCGCCGTCGGTAGCGTCAGCTTCACCAAGTGCCTCGTCGGCGCGTCCGCAGTCAGCCCGGAAGAATGCAGCGGCGACGACGGCATCGTGTGGATCGTCGTCGCCAACGGCAGCGCCGCCGTGTCAACACCCGCCTTCTCCTGCGCACACAATGGAATGTACTTCCCGCGCTCACCCACCGCAACGTCCGCGCGCAGCCGCGTGCGCAGCACAATGCAGTACCCCTCCGGATAGAGCTTCGAGTCCACAACCAGCTCCGCAACGAGCAAATCCGTCGGCGGCCGCACCTCGCCCTTGATCGTGAACGCCGACGACGACCGGCCGCGCAGCTCAGAGGTGGGCGCGGAGCTCGCCGATATCGTACGCTCCCGGACAGTTGACCCCGTCGACTCGGTGCGCTGCCGCACGCTGCTCGCCGCCGACTCCCTCCGCGGACGCCCCACATTCGAGCCCGACCCCGCGCGTTCCCGCCCGGGCAGCTGCAGCGACGACGAGGACCCCGACGCCGGCAGCCCGCTAAGCGTGATCGTACTGTCGCTCCCCCCGCTCGGCATGCCCTCGGGCGTGTCGCTCAGCGCGGGACTCAGCGTAATCATGCTCGGCCGCGGAGTCTGGTCCGCCCCGCGGGTGGGCGAGGGCGCCGGGGCGGAAGGCGGCGTCGTGCTGTTCAGAAGGACCGTGCTTCGATACACACGCTCGTCCGGCACGTACTTGGTGTGCACCAGCACGCGCTGCTCGTCGCGCCGCCGCACCTTCCACGCTGTCACCGCAAACGGCTCGTGCACCTCCTTGTCGGAGATGACCAGCCCCGCGGGCGGGAGGCGCGTGATGGGCAGCGAGGAGATGCTCTTGAAGTATGCCTCGACCGCGAGGATCGCACGCGGCGCGGCGGCGTTGATCATCGAGTTGAACGCCGCTGGCACGGACCCGGCATAGTCCATCGCCACCATATGTGTGCACCGCGTTGACGGAATCGCGTAGTTCTCCTTCGTGTACGGGTCCAGCGTCTCCAATATCCACGCATCAACGAAGATGCGCCCAATGGGCAGTCCATATGGGTTATATTTTCCCGGCGAGAAGGACGCAGCGGATTCAGGGCTGAACGAGGCTAACACACAGAAAATGGCGTTCCGCAGCCCATTCGACTGTTCTGCGACGTCGCCGGTGGGTCTTCGAGAAGGCACGACATGTGCGCGCGCGAGAACGGACGCCACGTAGAATCCGCGGTCTCGGAAGGGGAACCCGGCCTTCGCCACGATGAACGAGGTCCTGCAGTCAGCGCCGTACGACTCGAGAACGGTCGCAGAGTCCAGACGCTCGTCCCACTTCTTCCGACACTCGAATTCCGTGACAATGGCCGCCAGCTCCTCCGCGGAGACGCCCTCGATCACCTTCTCGCCCTTGTGCACCTGAATAACGGGCGAAATCTCTGAGCAAAGCTTGCGGCGGATAGATATTGCCTTGTCATTCAGGGTAGTCCAGCCCTCGGAAGAACCGTGAGAGTGCGATTGTTGGATCCACGCAAGCGCCTCCAACGCATATTGCATCGGCAGTTTGGACGAAGACGGAACAGCGTCGTCAACACCCGCAGGAGAGATCGCGGCGACCGCCTGCTGTGTCGTCTGCGACGCCTGATCAACAGCATATGTGAAAAATCTTGCAAGAGGGCTGGAGATTCGCGGTGCGGTAGCCCAGCCCATAGACCGAGCGTTGGAGTCCGAACCCGACGGGTCTTCCGAATCCGCGTCCCATTCTGCCCGCCGTTTCCGGATAACGCCCATGACTGGAGGCTGATCCAGAGGTATTCGAGCAGGCTTCACCCGCTTCTGCTTCGTCAACGACTTGATCTCGCTGTCCTGAAGCTCCTCCACGTCGACTGTGACTTTCGACCCATTGACCATGACCAGCCCCTTCTCCTTCCCTGGTGCTCGTCGGACCAGAACAAGAAGCCGTTCGTCGTCGATGAAAACAGCATCATGCGTCAGAGTGAGCCATAGACCTCCGCCCTCGGCCGACAGCCGATGCCGGCGCAGACACGATAGGGATTGCGGTGGCGGATCGACAACGATGTCCAATGACGGCGCCCACGCATCCATATCGCACCGTAGCTCGCATTCAATCACAGGAAGGCCTGATCCTATTGAATTTGTCGACGTATCCGAAGCGGAGGTCGAAGACTGTCGGCTCGCAGATGCTTCGTACTCCACTTTGAAGCTGGAGCGATCATGGTCATACCGTATCTCGTTCGCTTTCGCCCCCGCTAGTCTCGTAACGACTGGTGGTCCGCCACATTTGATGGCGAATTCGCCAATCCCTGCGAGTGCGTTGATCATCAGGGTCGGGATGGATGTCTTGTTCGTCCATCCTTTCGGATCGGATTGTTCGAGTAGAGTCAAGAGCGTCGTGGTCGGCGAGAGGGTCTCGATTGCCCAGCCCCGCAAGTCAACCTGGGTCCGGATAACGGTGGGATCGACCGGAGGGATGTTGGGGAAGAGATGTGGATCGTCGGCTGAAAAGGAGAATACGTGGATAGTGGTAGGGGATTTATATACAGTCTTGAGGACCACGGAATCACGACCACTGCCATCATCAAGTCAGTCGAGCGCAGATATAATATAAAGAGGTGTTACTTGACGGGCCAAGCTGGTTTTGTCTTGAAGTGCCATAGTTCAGTCAAGTCATTGACGTCCTCCAAAAGGACTGCATCCTCGTGCGTCTTGTCCCAATACATTTGAGCGCCCGGAGAAACGACGGCACTATAGAGATCCCATAACCCGACACCAACAAAAGTAGCTTCCGCCCGATAGACGACCAAAGTCGGGTCAATCGAATCGAGCTGCGTTATTGACACTCCTCTGGCTTCCGTAGCTTCACGAAGAGAAAATCAGTTCCGAGATCAAGCTCAATGATAAGAAACCTACTTCGCCTCCACTTCGCTTCGGGCTCCTGCAGAAGGGACGAGAAGTATATGTAGTTCCTCCTCACCCGCGAGAGTATCGACTTCTCGGCGACGGCGGTTCGATCCGTGGGCGGACGGGGTATTGTCGGGGCTGAGGAAGTGGACCCAATACTACTCGTTGTGCGCATAGACGACGCCGTATTGAAACTAAGATCAGCGGTGCTCGAGACATCCTGCAGAATTTGTTGGGAAATAAAGTACGAGGAGGGGTCGCGTTCTTCGACGTCTTGAATCGTCTGGGGGAGGCCATTTAGCCGTAACCCTACCGATGGCCCAGAAATTTCCACAACCACTCGGACTTTGAGGACAGAATGCTCGTCTAAAAGCGGTGCGTGCGTAAGCCGAACAACAATCTGATCCAGTGGTAGCGATAATTCTGAGGTCGATAATTCTGAGGTCGATGGGAACGAGCTGCTTCGAATGGCGTGCATTGACCAGGGCAGTCGTTCCACCTCCTCCGACGATGCTTTGGTCGACACCTGGACGTCCCAGCCCTCGCCCGATGGCAGAACGCACTCGATGGAGCGCTTCAAACGGCGCTGCTCCCGCAAGGCATGCAGCTCGTCCAGGCCTTGCTCGGTAGGAGCATGTTCATCCTCCTCCGGTATAATGGCGTAGTCGATGGTCAGAGCTTCCCGGTCGTTCTGAAAGCGGATGCGTTCGATGGACACCCCGTTCCCGTAACCCGTGAGCTTTGGGATTCGGGATCCACGCTTCATCACAGTTTTGAACAGGCCCAAACCCATTGTCGAGAGCTGCTGCAATGCACCAGTGGACGATCCGAGATTCCATGCCGTGCGCAGATCATGCTGCCAAAAGCAAGTAATGCGCAGTCTACCACCAGGCGAACTTCGCTTTTTCTGGGGTTCACCCGGAGCAGAAGGAAGTTGAGGTAGTGGCGCGAGGTGCTGGATGCACCAAGCGAACACTATAAAGGATGAGAGTCCTGCGCAAGTAGAAGGGACCAACTTACAAGTAACGTGGGATCTGACATAAGGCGGAGATGGTCGTAAATATGCTGGTTCATCCGCCGAGCGTGGCAGGGAAGTGGAAATGTCAATGAACGTCGATGCGTCGTGAAATGACCGTGAAATGGTGACCGCGTCTCGTGGACTGGACGAGGTCAAGCTACAGCCACAACACGTAGGAATGAAGAACGCACTTTGCAGGCCATCCCAATGTAAAATTTGTCTTGCATATTCGAGTTGTGTGATCGAAAACCTCAACGAGATGCGCGTCTTCAACCGCCGGATCCCATTCTTGCCGAAGTTCGGGGGTGGTGAGGACGGACTTCCAAGGCTCCAAAGACACAGAGTCGTCGCCTGTAGGAACGTCGAGTACCATTCGATATACGTCGCCTCCCGCAGCCTTGCTGGGCTTGCGGTGAACGACCACGTCAGCTAATTCTGGGACAGCCGTCACCCGCGCCTTCCCCTTCCTATTGGAGGCCGAGTCGACTGAGGACGAAAGCCGCTTCCATTCCGCAGAGGAAGAAGAGGTAAGAAGCTGGCGAAAATGGGTCTCAGCGCCGTTCAAAGCGCTGTACCATGACTGGCGCAACCTGAGCCGCACAGGATGAAAATTAGAAGCTGGAGGGCGGAATTTGCTGACCTCGAGCCATCGGACATTGTGGAATGGTTGTGGTTTGGGACACGAAGGGAGCCCAGTCACCGTCGACGTCTTGGACGCGCTGGTTTGGGGAGCCTGCGTATCCCCAATCGGCGACCACCAATCACGGGGTCGCCCGATGATTTAATTTTGAAACCTTGTTCCGGGCTTTATTACTTTCTGACTCGTCCGTCTCAGCTGCACTATGGGTGGCCGGGTGCTCAGCATACAGTCCCATGTCGTCTTTGGCTATGTGGGAGGAAAAGCAGCGGTTTTTCCTTTGCAATGCCTCGGCTACGACGTTGATGTAAGCTCAGGCTGTTTTCATCCAATTTGCGCGTCTGCTGCAACAGATATCATCAGGTAGTCAATACTGTCAACTTTTCCAACCATTCGGGTGCGCGGTGCGAATACCCATGCATATTCTGTTAATTGTCTTCAGGCTATGGGCGGTTGGGCGGCACAAAAACAACGGCGGCCGAGCTGACAGAGATTTTCCAGGGTCTAGAGCGGAACCAGCTGCTGCTGCCCGATAGACTCCTCACAGGTTTCCTTTGTGCGAAATTGAACCTTTGCCGGGGTGTTGAAGTCCGCTAGGTTACATCCCAGGTGCTGAAGGGCTCTCGACTGTCGCTGATCTTGTCGATAAACTCAAGTCCGAGAAACCTGGGCTCATCTATCTCCTGGATCGTATGCGCAATTCTGCCTGGTGCACCAAGCTGTTGTTCACGCATTAACAGCGGTGCTCGGGGATGCCGGCCGCCTCTACGTCGCACCCGACTGCATTCCGGTCTATCGCCGAATGCTTCCACTGTCCACCGTGATCACGCCAAACTGGTTCGAAGTAGAGTGAATTACGCGTCGTCCTTCGTCGACCCTACGCCCCGTACTCATGTTGCCCTCTCACAGAACTCTGACGGACGTCGAGCTGAAGGACCTTCCCTCATTGCGTCGCGCCTTGACTGTCCTGCACGAAGAGTACCACGTCCCGAACGTCGTGATCAGCTCCATCCCTCTCTCCAGCTGGCTCAAAGTAGCCCTCCCAACGAGCCTATCCTCTGATCTAGACCCCGACTCCAACCACCTCTTGTGTATCTCCTCCTCCGCAACCCCAGGCGCGGCAAACCTATCAGCGGTCCATGCCCAAACTGTGCAGCTGCTCCCGGGCTACTTCTCCGGTGTTGGGGATCTCTTCTCTGCCCTTCTCCTCGCACATTTCACGCCGGATGACGCGTCTCCCGTCTCGCGTGCCGCGTCTCAGGCTCTCACGAAGACTCACGCGATGCTGCGTCTCACGCACGAGTACTCGGAGACTCTCCCCGAGGACGAGCGGCAGGCGACCGACGACGAGAAGGATCTGGCGGATCCTCTTCGCAAGGTCAAGCGCATGCGCGGGCGGGAGCTTCGGCTCGTCCAGGGCCAAGACATCCTCCGCGGAAATAATCTGAAAGATGTCAGGGAGATGCAGCCGTGGACGGGATTTTGGGAGTCCTAGGGGTTTGATGCTAGAAGTAGCGTAGAATATTTAATCGTAGACCAACCCATACACTGTTTATTACACGTAAAATTGCTGAACAATTAATTGTTCTCCCCTCGTCCGAGCTTATCCAGCGAGCGCGCGCCCTGCTCGAACCACTCCTCGCGCGATATCCAAAAGTCTTCTCGGTTTTTCATAATGTCGGCCAGGACAGCACCGCCGAGGAAGACCATGTGCTTCCGGCGGGGAGGATCTTCGATTCTAATCTTAAATTTCTATATGCCGAGATTTAGCGAACGAATTTGAGAACGGACAACGGGAACGAACGTTCAGTCGCGAGGGATCGCCGTCGAGTACGCGAGTGAGGTATAGCTGCTTCATCTCCTTCTCAAGACGACTGGGTAGCCCTGGGTACATGCTGGATCCACCTGAAAGAACGATGTGCTTGTACAGCTCAGAGCGGATGTCGACGGCGGCGTTTTGGATCGTTTGGAAAAGCATTTCTGGGTCTTTTTTTAGCTTGATGAATGGTTATAGACCGAGGAACTCACCTGCGACCCCAGGCTGTTCAACGTCGACGAGATGCGGCTGGAACATGCACTCTGGTGCCTCGAATCGTTCAGAACCAACTTTGATGGTGCGACCGTCTGGTAGCTGCAGAGATAATGAGAAGGGTTCCCGGACTTGAAAACCATTGCGCGTACTTGGTAGCTCTCAACAAGCACAGTGGTTTCCTCTGAAAGTCGCGTGTCCATGTCAAGGTCATAGCTAGATATTGTTCAGAGGTATCCCTGCCCAGTTTCGAGAGGCCCGTACCTGACGTAGCACAACTTCTCCTTGATTTCTCGGACGGTCTCGAAGTCGGCCGTCCGGTTGAATGCATAGCCACGCATGAGCAGCAGCTTGATCAGATAGCGTGTTACATCTCGCCCAGCAATGTCCAGCCGGCGCGTCAAGTGGGGGAGCGCAAAGCCACTGTACACGGGCACAATATGTGTCACACCGTCACCGGAGTCGACAACGACGCCCGTAGTCAAACCTGTGCAAGATCAGCCTGTGCGGCAATGGCGCAGCGAACAACCCGCTCACCTTGCGCGTACAGAGTCAGAACAGCCTGGATAGCCACGTAGACGCCGCCAAAGCCGTACTCCTCGAACATGACCTGGCACATCCGCTGCCTGTTCACCTTGGGGTTCATCGGCGGCTCCGTCAACAACACCTTCCTCCCCCGCGGGTCGATCTTGAGCTTCTCGTCGAACGTGTAGTCCCACAAGTGCTTCATGTCCTCCCAGTTCCGGACGATACCGTGCTCCATGGGCTGCGTGATCTGCAGGTAGTTTCTGTTCTCCGCAGCCTCGTCGCCGACCATAATGTCCTTGATGATGGCGGACCCTACTCGCTCCTCCGCGCGCAATATTGGGCGTCCAACGACGGATGCGAATACTGGGAGGTGCACGGGTGAGGAATGGACTCGTATGACAGCATTGAGTGTATTGTACCATGTTCTGGGAAATTGGAGCCCGCATATCCCACTTTCACGAACTGGTGGAGAAACGGTGAGACGTGACGGGGAGCAGCTCGACAAGACGTACCCCCGTTCCGTTATCTACGACCAAGGGCGCCTCGCTATTATCCATGGTGAAGGTTATGTGTCGGAGGTGTGTTGATGGCTGTGTGGATTCTGATGGAATTGGCGCCGTCGCCTTTCGTTCACTCTCTCTTCATCCCTTTATGACTGCGCCAGCGCAGCGCTGCGCCCGAGTCAGATGTCGCCGGGACTGTCTCGGCTCAATCCTGGTTATTGGACTCTTGGCGGCCTTGGTTTCGCAAAAATCGTTATACAACTTCAAGTTGGACACAAACTAATTTCAGTGAAGTTGGACATGCTACCTACCCTCAAGTACATTCTCTACTACACCGAACAAGAAGAGCAGCACAAGCGGGCTTTTTGTCGTCCCCAACCTGCTCACAACAATGCTTCCCTGACGGACGATTGACCCGGTGGTTGACCGGAGTCGGCAGACGCGCCCACAAACCCTTGCTTCAATCGTTTCGACTTTTCTCGCATGTCCCCTCCAGCAACCGAAAAGCCTGGAAAGCTCTCCTGGACAGATTCTTTCGTATTAGTTGTGACTTTGATTGCACTCCGTAAGCGATCCATGCAGTACTCTACCATCGAGCGACGACTAATATCGTTCATAGCTGCTGTTTTACTATGGACGGCCCTGTCGACATCATTCGCCTCTTACAACAAGGACCGATCCCTAAAACGCATCCTTGCGGATCGTACACTTCGATACGCCCTGTCGCACTCCGATTCCTCACAAGTGCAAGCCATCCTCGGCACCACATCCGACGTCTATGGTAAATTTACAAAGCAGCTGGGCCTCCCTGCTATTGTCGATGAGCTTGAGGACTATGCAAGAGTGTTACGGATAGGCCCCAAGCGCCTGGATCGTCTCGTCATGTTTTTATCCATGGCAAGTCTTCTCCTTGTCTATTGTCACCAGTATAAAGACCTCAATTCCAGGTGGTGGCTATCACTTATCGGTCGCCCAATTCGCTCTCTCCTTCTGGCAGCACGTTCAAATCGAGCTGGAGAAGCAGAATATCGATGTCGGGATTGCCGTTCTTCAATATTGTACGCCTGGTCTCATTCTCGCTATAGTCTGCCAGATATCTGACGATCGGCAGCTCTCGTACCATCAGCGACCTTCCGACACCTCTCAATCAAGCTCGTTTAGTTCTGCAATTCGCCGCTGGAGTCCAGCCGCAAAACCTTCAGATTGCAGGTGACTCCGCGGGAGGAAATCTCGTCCTTCAGCTCCTCTCGCACGCGCTGCATCCCTGTCAGGGGGTCCCAGAACTCCGACTCGCCGCTCCTCTCCGTGCAACGCTCCTTATATCGCCGGGGGTTTCCCTCAGCGCCAACAGCAAATCGCACAGAGAAAACGATGGAATTGACTTTCTGACCAAGAAGGTCCTCGCAAATTGGGGCAAGCAGGTCCTCTCACGCTTCCCCAAAGTCGACGCCACCTTTTCTGAACCCATGAATGCGTCGGATTCGTGGTTCGTCGGCGCGGAGCGATTTGTCGAGCGCGTGCTATCACGGCCGGTGGAGCGGAGTGCTTGCGTGACAATATTATCGAATTTGGGGAAACGATGAAGAAGAAACATCCCCAGGCCGAGCTTGTTGTTCAGAAAGGCGGTCTGCATGAAGATATGCTGCTCGACTTTAACGCCAAGGAAACAAATCTCGGAAGCTTGACTCCGTTGATCATCGAGTGGATGGCCGCCGGATTTAAGTAGCTGAACTACTCTCCGTGTCAATTCTTAAACATGTCTGGAATAGAAACGAGGAAAGCCGAATCGTTGGGCCCTATATCTAGGCGCTCGAAACCAGTTGCGGTAAGACGTGGCTGATCTCTTCAGTGCATACACGCCCACGTGATCAGAGGCGCGCGAGCGGTGTACGGTTTTGGACTGATAGATTCCGTGCGCGCCTGGAGTGTATGGGGATTTGGATGAAAAGCAGAGTTCGTATAGACATCATATCTCAATTACGGTGTCAAGTTTCTGAAGGAAGGTCTGGTCGAACATTTGTACCACATGAAAGTCTTTTCCTCGGCCTCGGTAATTTTCATCACTTCTTTCGCTGCTTTGACAAATTCCTGGGCGTCCGGTCCAGTGAGCGCACGCATGTCGATGGCGTCGTTGAATGCTATAAAACAGACCCAGTGATCGTTATCGTTCAGCGGGCCACTGGCACTAGTCGGGATGAAATGTGGTTTGAACCTGATCTTGCTACAAAGAAAAGAATAGTGAGGGTTCAGGAAAACAAGCAGAAAGTGCGGAGTACACCTGCTGAATCGGTCCTGGAAGGCAGCCCATCGAGGCATAGCGAACTCCAGCGGGATAGAGTCAATACATGTCTTCGTGTCAAAGTTTGAGCGTATCTGTTTCTGGGAGGTTTCCCAACCCAGTCCACAGAGTGGTAGCCCGTTCCGGGCATGCCACATGGGTGGAAGAGACTGGGGGTCCCAGGGACGCGTTACAGGAGACGGGGTAAGAGTGCGAGGACTCGGATTTGCCACACTGGGAGTGGAAATTGAAATCAGGCATACTAGTACGTAGCTGATTGTATAGCGGCAAGAAACGTACGCAGGGGCAGACATACTATCTCGCCAAATCGTCGTCCGGGGCGGCAATACTACTGGTGCTTGCCAAGTGCTTGCGCAATGCTTGGGTCCGGTTCGACAGGATTCAACCGAATCAACGCGATCACGTGCCAGCCTACCAGATCAAATCCATACGCGCGTTTGTTGACTTCAACCCACAACACCGATAGGGTGTTTCATAATAAGGTTCTAAGCTCGAGTCTGGCTCCAACTTAAACTGAAACTTGGGTCCTAGCTTGGCTCAAGTTGGGAACCAAGCTTCGGACAGTCTATCGCGAACGCCCTTTTAGACTTTTCCAAGGCTTTTCGGTGTCGCGTGCCTCTGAGAACTTGGTCGCCAAGCGGGGGATCTGAGCCTAGCAAGCCAAATTGTGAAATAGTCGAAGTTGGACGGCAAGTTGGGCATCAAGTTGGACTTAACATCTAACTTAGATTTTACGCTCCAGCTTCGGTCTTGAGTTAGCAAGTTTGGCCCAAATCTTATCATGAAACACCCTAATGGGTTCACCGCTATTAGATCCAAGCTATTCGCCACAAACACACCTGCATTAATCAATACTATCCGGAGTATTGAGCACCTTTAACCACCCGCGATTTTGGTGGGTAGGTAGGTAGGTAGGTAGGTAGGTAGGTACATAGGTACTAGGTAGAATTACATGGCCGGTCTCACTGAGGAACGCCGGGGCCTAGGAGTATCGGAAATGTACATGCGCTACTATACATTGCTGCCCCCCTGGAGTCATCATTCCGTAGTCGAGCTCACTCGCTACATATCTCTCGACCCAACACGTAGAATAGACAGACAAGTTACCCAGTGGAAAACTTCTGAGTCGAATCCGAGCCACAGTACGTACGAGTTGATGGGCAACGAGCTGTTGCTATACGAAAACAAATACAATTCGGGGGCCGATACATAGAGGTCATTACGGTGAATATCTGAGTGAACATCTGTACCACATCAAGCTCTTTTCATCCTCTGCAGTAATCTTCATGACATCTTTAGCTGCCTTCATGAATTCTATGCCCTCTGCACTCGATAGATTAGCCATGTGGTTGGCGTCTATGTTGAAGGTTATGAAACAGAGCATAGCGTTCTCAGCTATCCCTGCATTGAGCAGCTTGAAGTCTGGGATAAACCGCGGGTCAAATATAATCCTGACACAAAATGGATGTCTATGAATTGAAAATGTGTATTGGCAAGCACGCACTTGTCTTGGAATCGTTCTCCGGCTTCCTGCGAGTGCCACTCCAGCGCAAGGATTTCCAAGGGGACCAACGCTATATCCATGTTGGTACGGTATTTGGCGAGGACTTTCGCGTGAGACGATCGCCATCCGAGTCCGTAAAGTGGTGCGCTCCGGGATCCGTGACCTCCCCACGGCGGTGGGGGATCGTTCAAGGCTCGTGTTGAAGGCAGCTTCGTAGAGTGCAGGGCGCTTTCGAGGCAGATAAGAGCCGAGTAGGCAAGGTGAAAGGCGACATAAACGTACGCTGGCTTCGACATGCTTGGATATGGAAGTTGGTGGACGGACGTTGGTTGTTCCTGATCACGTGCGACAACCTCCAGGTTAAATATCATTTGACCCTTACGTTGCCCCAACATCTCGTCGCCACTTCAGACAAAAGAGAACAATAACAAACGAAGAACAAGGCATGTTTCCCCACAGAGAACAAAAGAGAACAATAACGCAAGAGAACAAAGACACTAGCCGAGGTCACACAAAACTGGGGCCCTCTGTGCACTTCCTAACGAACCAGCCTCACCATGTCGACACATCTTGATCTCGCGGGCCTCGCTGCCCTCACTGTGACCTATTCCAGCGCCTATGATCCTCGCCGTCTCGAGTACTTTCTCTATGGTCCACTCGTAAAGGTCGCACAAACCACAGTTCCCGATGGATCGGGCAATATCTACATTGCGTGTCAGCACCCGGTTTGGTCCACCCCCCTCTCACTCGAGCAAGCTCTCGAGCAGCGATGGAATCCCGACTGGTCTCACGCCACGCAACCTGACGGTTCCGCCCGGGGTGTCCTCGTCGATGTTGCCACAGTATTCGTGACGCTCAAAGTGCATCGTTATTCAGATATCCCTTCGGACTACGAAGGCCAAACCCTCGCAGACCTCCTACGGGATGTTATCCAGAGGAAAATAGAACTTCCACCCAGATTCTTTGCAGTCAACTCCCTTCTCACGACAAGCTTGTGGGAGGCTAAGCACGGCCCTACGCGGCACCCGAAACACCTGATGGGGTTCGCGACAAACCTCGCCAAAATCGTTGGCCAGGCCCGCGCGCAATGCTTCGACCAGGGGATGTATCTATTCACCTCTGAGCATTACGGCAATCAAGACACGGCCTATTTAGTCGCTGTCGTTGGCGAATTCTTATCCTTTCGACTCTTCACGAGGGACATCGCCATCAGAGCCTTCAATGGCTGGAGAAAAAGGGCGAAATGGATGACGTCTGTCAAGCTCCCTGCCGCGCCTCCTGCCGCCTTGGACGTCGTTTTTGGGTCCGAGGAAGAGGAGGAGGAAGAGGAGGAAGAGGACGTGCACGTCGTGGACCGCGTCGGACCCAAGGGTAAATTGGAGAAGCCCATCATCGAGGCAAGACCCGTTGTCGACCAGAAAGCAAACCCGGATGATGGAATTCTCAACCCTGCGGTGGCAAAGGCCACAAAGAAAGAGAACGATAAAATACGGGCCAAGGCAGCTGCTGACGAACGCGCTGAGTGGGCTGCCGCGCGGAAGAGAGACCGGGACGAGAGATACCTTCAGTAAGTCTCGACCACGTGTATTGACGCATGAGAACTTATCGCAACAGGATTCTGCGCAAGCGTGAAGAAGCTCCGGCCCACCAAATCCTTTCACAGACGAAACCGAATACCGTTCGCAATGACCATATGTTTTCGGATCAGGAGCTCAACACCTTCTGGAAAGGCCATACTCGCAGTGATGAACCAGGCACCGAACCAACCGGGCCAACCGTGCTCATGGAGACCAGGACTGCCCAAGAATTTTTCGCCGAAGACTTTTTGGAGGTAGAGGCCGATGCAGCCTCTGCCACCGGCTGGAGCGGCCTGATGCGTATCAATACTGCGTTGGCGAACGAGTACCTTGGAGAAATACGCAAGTTTAACCAACGTTTGGAGGACGAGGAGGAGGAAAGGAGGCGAGGGGTAAAATTTTAGAGATCGACGAGAGCATTTGCCAATGCGAGTTTGCAGTCTGTACATATGTATGGCGAGATAACGCAAAAACTTTTGACAACCTCTTGCGCCGAATTACGTTCCTGACACCGCGCAAACCTATTATGTTGCCAGCGTCCACAAGCAAACTGACGGATTCTCGTTCTTAACACCCTCGACTTGATCAAACGCACTATATTGTATAGTCGTAGAATGTAGAGTTATGTACATAGTGTAATGCGATGGTGGTACAACAAGAGTAATGAAAATGTGAATGAGGGACGTGTATGCAGATAATGCGATGCGATGCGGAAAGGACAGGACAGGATGATATGATGTAGATGCAATGCGAGAAGGACAGTGTGTGGATGTGGATGCTGATGTAATGCGACAAAGGACAGGATGTGGGTGTCGACGATGTAGGTGTGCGATGGGCCAGCCGACGATGCACGACTCAACGATGAGCGGCAAACGGCTCAAGCCTTCAACGCAGTGGAAGGAATGCACTCCGCGAAAAGCTCCCGATAGTCCGCTGCGTACTGCAGCTTATACGGGAACGAGCTCCGTGCGAGCGAAATGGAGCGCAAGCCCCAATCGACATATCTCCGCTGCTCCATCTCGAGGAAGAAGTTGCCCTGAAACAATCTGTCAGTTACTGAGACGATAAAAGGCGAAATCAATGAACGCACGATTTGGCTGTCGTCCTGCTCGGTCTTGCCGTAGTACAGCGGGAGGTCGCCCTCGGAGCCGACGACGTCCCGGACGAGCAGCTCGAGGCGCCGCAGCGTGGGTAGCCTCTCCGCGAGCAGGTCGATGAGGCACGGGCTGAGCGTCACGGCGCCGAGCCGCAGCGTATGCAGGCGGCCAGCACCCGCGCGTCGCACCGCACCGAGCAGCTCGTCGACGCGATCGTATGGGAGGTGCCGCCCAGTGAGCGTAAGCGAATGCAGCGTGCGCGCGAAGCGACCTAGGCACATCGCGGCGGCCTCGATCGGGAAGAGCGTCAAGCTCGCCTCGAGCGTGCGCAGCTTAATGGGCCCGGTGACGAACGAGAGCGCGTCGTTGATCCACTCGGAGAGCGGGTCCTCGGCGGGCATGAGGCCGTCGCCGCTGAGCTCCGTCGCGCGCAGGACGAGGTCGCGGAGCGACTGGCGGTGGCGGTCGAGGAAATTTCCGAGGCCGGAGGGGTGCCCGAGGTGTGGGCGGGCCATGGGGATGGAGAGGCTGAGGCAGTCGAGAAGGGGCATGTATCGAAGAGAGTCGAAGAGCGGGGAGATGTCGAGCGGCTCGCATAGTCTGAGAGAGAGCTTCTGAAGGGATGTGTGGAGCCGGTTGATGGCGGGGGCGAGATGGTCGACGAGGATCTGTTCGTACGCTTCTGCGGGGAGCGTATGGTCTAGACGGAGGAACAGGTCTAGTTCCTCGAGGTTGTCTAGGTCCTCTGTGTGGCGAAGCAGGTCGACCGTCTTCTCGAGGGAGATCTCCAGCGTAAGCTGGAGTACGGAGGGACTGAAAGCCGCAGCCAGGAAGCGTACAGGGAGATCGTGGATGGTGTGGAGACCACTCCATGCGATGTGGTAGTGCGTGACGTTTGGCAGACTCCCAATAACGTCGGCCATCGTTCTGACGAGGTCTTCAGGGGATTCAAAATCAAGAAGGGGGCTGCCAGTCCTAACACCGCGAGCAAGACGCTTGTGGTGATCGCGAAATAGTCCAGCAAGCTTGAACTTGCCCCGGCGAGTTGAATGGGTGTGCACCGAATGACACGATGCGGTTTCTTGCGGCCGCTCCAGCCTTTCCATGACCTCCTTCACAAAATACGGGTGGACATGCAGCGTCCGGACCCGTCTTGCTACAGCGGGATCTCTGCGCAAAACGGTAAGCAACATTCTCAACGCGGAACCAAGAATTACGGACCTCAGGCGGATGAGGTCGTGCAGCATCTGGCGGTTGAGGAAAGCAAAGCTGATCTGGCGGTATCGGGCATTCATTGCGATGTCAAACCACGGGCGGTTGACGCTGTAGAGGTCGCCCACGGTCTGCGGGGGCAGATATTCTGCGATTTGGTACCATATCTCTTGTGGGAGGGATATTTCTTGGGGGAAGTACATTGCTGTGGTGGTGGACGGGAAGAGAGAGCAGGCTCCATTTGAGGGCGGAGGGTCTGGCAGCGTAGTAATTCATCTGTCACTGGCAAGACGGCCGTGTCAGACAGCCCCTGATTAATTTCTCCGCTTTCGGTCAATCTGCTGCGGTCCGCTGATCCACTCGGAGATTGTACCAAGTCTCCGAAAATTCATTGCTCTTCCTCTCCCTCCCTCATTGCCTCCAAAAAAATACAAGATAGTCCCTCGGACAGATCCCAAGCAGTCCAGCGATTTTCTACAGCTCCCATATTTTTCTTGGCTTTTAATTACAGCTCCGGTGACATCTCGACGGCGTCCGACTCCGATGGCTGATAATTCTGTCAGACGTCAGATTATCCATACTTGGAAAACCCCACCATGGGAACCTTGCATGAAGGCTTATTGTGGGATAGGGTTTATTGTTTTTTGGTTGAAATGCATGCCAGTTGGAACCAAGGCGACTTGACAATAATGTCACCGGAACTCAACCACAAAAAATCCGCCTGGCCTGAGATTGCATTAAAAAAGTCAGCTTGGTTGGAACGTTTCAATGCAAAGGATCAACGTCTTTCCAACCAACGTCGGTCATTAAGTGCAGTCCGGCACTACTCTGAAAACCGTAGCTATACTTGTTACAGGCCTAATTATCGCATACAGCGTCCACCAGCCAAGGCACATATCTAAAGTCCGAGACCACCGCGTACAGCATCGGTAATCCGCGGTGAATACCGCAGCTTCTTGTCGAACTGTCGGACCTCGACCTCCCGTACTTTCCACGCCGCATACGAACGTTTGTACGTCGCGTCGCAGAACCGATCCTTACCGTGGGGTTAGCAAATTAAAAAGGCGTGGTAGATAAGACGCTCACCAGCTGCGCGTCTGTTTGCTTGCGATGTCGTGTCTTGTCGTAGCATGGCGGCTCGTCGCGGTGTGGAGCCACGTAGCGTATGTTGAGAGTGAGCTTCGAAAGCCCGGGGAGGTGCTC
This sequence comes from Mycena polygramma, assembly GCA_029449255.1. Lineage (NCBI taxonomy): Eukaryota > Fungi > Basidiomycota > Agaricomycetes > Agaricales > Mycenaceae > Mycena > Mycena polygramma. Next base: position 123,272 of record JARKID010000087.1, on the reverse strand, counting down.
CGCAAGCAGGTCCATAATCTCCGGGCACAAGCACGCCACGCCAACGTCCAGCCTTTCCAGACGCATGTCCCCGCGCATGAGGACATCCTCAACGGCATCGAAGCTCAGATACTCCCCCGAAACGTCCACGTCCCGCAGCGTGTCTGCCCACTGCTCGACGCAGAGCATGACAACCTCGACGGGAATGAAGCTCGTTCCCACGCTGAGCGTGTGCAATGCCGAGAACGTGACACCGCGCAGACACTCCGACAGCCATAGCCCAACCGTGTCTGCCCGCAGCTTGTTCGTGCAGAACCCGCGGAGTGTGAATCGCTCCACCGTCGCGTGGTGCAGCTGCAGAAACCGCTTCACCGCCGACGGGTCCCCGAGATGCGGGGCGGCCGTGGGCACCGTCAGCGCGAGCGTCGCCAGATGCGGGAAAAATCCAAGCGCCGAGAACAACGGCGCAAAGTCGGTGCTGAGCGACGTCTCGAACGAAAAGGACCGCAACGTCCGGTGGGTGTTGTTCAGGAGGCGCGCGATGTGGTGCACCATGATGTAGCCCGCCGCGTCCAGATTGCCTGCATGGTCGTCGCGGATGCAGAGCGTGAACTCCTCCAATCTGGGCAGCACGGCCGTCCGCAAGAATAGGTGTTCGGCCTTGTCCAGCGAGCATTCGATCTTAAGGGTGCGGAGATGCCGCGCAGAGGAAAACGGGGCGGCAAGGAAGCCAGAAGCTAGGCGTAGCGTGTCTGGAAGGTGTTTGCGTGGGGCGCGACGCAAAGTTGCCGTTGGGCGCTCATGCCACAAGATGTGACACTTTTCGAGATTTCGAAACCGAGTCACGAGCGCGCGCGCAATCCGTATGGTATCTTTGAACCGCCGCGCCTGGCTGTTATCCAGCGCGTCGCACACGAAATACGGCCCAATGCTCAACACGCGCACGCGATCTGCCACTGCGCGGTTCCTAAATAAACAAAATAAAATTGTAAGAACGCAGACAGGAATTCACTCGAAGACGAACCAGAGCCGCTGCGCCGTCCCGTCCTCGAAATGCAGAAATCTTAGATCGACCTCGCGATACTGCTCTTCCAACTCTGCGTCGACACGTTCACCGAGAAGCGCCCGAGAGGTGCAGCCGGCCAGTAGACCTTCTAGGACATCGCGCGTGAAGAGGTCCACCAGGTAGTTCACAATCGCGGAATGGTGCATCAAGGTCATCTTGAAGCGTCGTATCGAGTCCGTGCAGAGTGAGGGTGGGCGCCCGTATGTGCGGCACTGAGAGACCGCGATCTGTTCATCTTGCAAGGCTTGACTCGATTCGGGGAATGGTTTCCTGCGACGGGGATGGAAGCCCGAGAAAAGAGTTGCGAGTAAACAAGGATGTGGCGGTGCTAATGATCCTGGCTTGAACGTTCACCACAGAATTTTTCAGAACAACTGCATTCGGGTCAGTCTCTTGTCAAACACCACTTCAAGCGCGGAAGTCGTTTTGTTGAAAGCTTGAACCTGCCCGTTATGTCGGAGTCCGCTGTGTATGTTTCGCGAAGCGTTTGGTCACGGTCAGTATCCGGTAAACAGTGCCGCGCCTCCTCCAAAATCGTGACCCTTGGACTCTCCGCCGCCCATGTGGAACCGCCGCTTCAATTCACCCCCCCTCTACGGACTCGGCTGGCGGAGCTCGGAAGACAAGATGCTTGCGAGGCTCGAGACGTGCGTGACTTTGGCGGAGATCCCGGACGAAATCCTTCGCAGCCGCCTCCGCGACTTGCACCGAGGAAAATTCCCAAAGTGTGTCTTCCCTACTTCCCTACCCACCCAGCCTCTTTGTCTCGATACGCAATACGTATTGTATCGCTGCAGCATCCTACTTAATCCAATTCTGTCGGAAGACATGTCCGCCCCAGCTGAAGAGGAAAATCCGCTCATCTGTTTCGTTGCGTTCAACGTCACTGCGGAGGCGATGGTTGCGCTGGCGGGACCGGAGGGGGAGGCGTTCATCGATGCGGCCAGGGAAGTGATGATGATTGCGCCAGAAGAGGAGGGGAGTTTGAGGTGGTGGAGATGTCGTGGGACTGGGTGCTCAGGGTGGCACTAGTAGGCAAGCGGAATTGAGTTTTTTTCTTGCCCTTTCAATTGTCACTTTCGTGCACACGACGCGGTCACGTGATTACACCAACTCTGACTTTCACTTCGTTACAACATGTCCGACTCTGCGTATGTTTCATGCCACCCTCCACCGAGTTTAATCTCATCTACTTAAGTAGCGCCCCGCGTCGCTTGAACACTATCGAGTCTTTATCCTTCAACCTTGAATGTCTGCCACCCGTGTGGACTGGCCGCAGGAACTCCTTGCCATTGTACGGGCTAGGTTGGCGAAGCGCTCCCAGAAAAGTGCTTCGCAGGTTCGAAACCGGCTTACGTCTCTCCTCCATCCCGTTCGACATCATCCTCCGTCGTTGGCTCCCCAACGAAGACAAATTCCCCGAGTGCGTCGTCGGAATACAGCTCAGAGTCACTCCACCTCTTACCATTATTTGTAGCTTCAAATGGCAGGCCCGCTTCCTTCATGACTACTCGCCAGATGTCGACGACGAGAAAGATTCACTGCTTTGTATCGTAACGTTCAACAACGATAGCAAAACCATGAATGCGCTCGCCGGACCAAATGCGGAGGAACTTATCGAGGTGGCTAAGACAGTGATGAAAATTGAGAAAGATGAGGAGCCCACTCTTATGTGGTACAAGTGTAGGGCTACATACTGATCTACAACATTCGGACTTTCTTCTTTATCCTCTGTCACAATTTTCCTGCCCGTTCTCGTCCAACATCCCAATCCCGACTGTTTCCGCAAGACCATCCGGTCTGCCAGCTTCGCTGCCACCGTAGCTGTTTCTTTTCCTTTCTCGAGTCGACCATTGACACGGGCAAGTCTCCGGCAGCGGTTAACGCACTCTCACAGACGGTACACGAAGGGAAAGCGCACAGCCTAACCTTTGCTGCATCCAATGATGTTCTTGAACGTCGAATAAGTCTTCAATATTCACTGATATAGCATTTATAAAGTCTTTTCCTCGTCTTCCTCGATCTTCAAAACCTCCTTGGCTGCATTTATGAACGCCTCCCCCTCCGCTCCTTGCAGCGCATTCATCGCCTCCGCAGAGACGTTGAACGTCGCGAAACAGAGAAGCAGATCTGGATCGACGTTGTCGACCCACATATCTTGGGTCAAAATTGGATTGAATATGATGCTGTCATTAAGCAAACGGTGAGATGCTGATCCAGAGGGTAGAGACCAAGGACGACGCACTTTGGAAATTTTCCTTCGTAGGACTTGCGCCAGCGGCGGCGGAGGATTTCCTTCGGGATCGACGCCAGAGCCATGCAGGTTTCAAACTTTTCGATTATTTTTACATGCGTGGTTCGCCAGCCCAGTAGAGAGGATGGGGTTGATTGGTCTAATGATGATGTGCCGTAATAGAACAGAAGCCTTCCTTTCCGACAGTTCTTGTCCCGGAGTGTCCCGGACCTGAGTGGCGCACGTCAGCTGGCGCCGCCGCGCAGCGCGATCGTCGTCGTTTCTGCGCGCTCCTCAGGAACCCAAATCTCACGCTCGAGTAGCATGACCGACCCTCCCTCTAAGTATGGGCCTGGGGCCAGATGGTTCTCTCCTGGAAGTCCTTTGTATTGTCAGCGGCATTCGGGAGTCAAACCCCAGCAATTTCGCCACTTCCACGAAGGCTCTTATACTGATATGCCTGTGTTCCCTTCCTCAATCATATATATTTTTGGCCCCATGTCTCTGGGTACGAGTTGACCGGTCGAAGGAATTTCTCCCTCGCCCACAAAAACGTCTCGGTCGCTCGTCCTTTTGCTGAAGTCTTCCGACGTTGAGCTGGCGTAAGGGCAACAATAGAGTGGACAAGATTCTGGGTCCGGATACTCCAGAACTTTCTTTGGCACAACAGGACCATTCAGGACAAGGCGGATGAATGAACTACGTACAGCCTTTGGTGAGCTACTGGGGAGGTAGGTCCTCTCTTCGCTTTCGTGCTGTGCCCAGCCGCAATATTCGACTATCTGCAGTCGATAACTTACTCCGTCCGTTGCAAACAGGATTTTTCAGTCAGCGTGGAGACGGTCATCGTTGTTGAGTGTAACTGTTAACACGAGCAGCATACTGCAGTTTACTGCAGGAATGTCGGTTCGGATGTGGGATGGTCTCGGATAGACGCGGCTACAGTTATTTCCCTCGATCATTCCTCGAGACTGAATACGATTCCAAATGGTTCTTGTCCTCGTTCGAAAATGGCACCTTGTTCATCTCTCATCGTGCGCTATTCCTACATCCGGCCACAAGAAAAGCAATTGGGTTATCAAAAGTAGGGGGTTCAGCTTTTAAGTAACCTCACCTCAGCTCCGAACTTGGCTAGAGTTGAGACAGAAATCTGGGCATACGCCTTGGTGCCTCAGAATTGGTGCCTCAGAATTGGCGCATTGGTGTCTCGTCCAATACCATCCACTGTGGTGGCACCGAAGTTAGAAGTCGACGCAAGCTCTTGCACCCAATTTCACAGCAAAGACTCCGATTATACTTATGGTGCCGGCTTTCTGCCCAAGTCGAGACTTTGAATCTAATCATCAAGCCCCCTGGACACATTTAAATTGACAAGCAAGAAAATACCACCACATGCTGTTGAGATGCTGGTGCAATGCGCACCGCATCCAATCTGAAAGGATTCGTGATGTATCATGGCCTCCGAGTCACCGAGTGTGATTAGAGGCGTCCGCGATGTGTCGCCTGAGTGCATTCAGCGTGCAGCCATCAGGCGTCGAGTTCATGATCACAGTATTCGCCTTTGGCCGCGACCATCAACTAACTCGGCGTTTTCCGTGAGGATGAGCACAAAAACTTCAATAAGAACGAATATAAATTGGGAAATGGCTAGTATACATCGTGTGGAGTATCAATCGTGTCAAATCATAATGGAACGGCAGCACAGAAACGAAAAGATTTCCGAATTGAACTGTTGCAAACTGTTGTCATTTGTGGTCCCGCCGTCTGCTGCACGGCCTGCAGATGCAGTAGAACACCGCCCATTGTGAGTGGTGTACCCCTGTCGCCCCTCTATTTCGGGCGGACGAATGCGACGCATGCATAGAAGCACACGGCATACACATCGTCCACATCGTCGCTTGGCCATGCCGCGATTGAATGGTAGTGTGTTGAGGCGCGCAGGGGCGGAGTTATTCCGGCGTCTTGCCTGCAACCGTGCGAGGGGTCCAGTGAAGAATTGGCGAGGCAGGGACACAAAAGCTGTCCACGGAGCGGCGGAACGCAGCCGTCGAAACGGGGCTGACTGACCCATTCACAACATAGACAGGTTCGTGGAGGGTTTCGCGGCCTTTAGAGGATCAGCCATGGGGTGACAGGGCGACATTCCTGCGATCAAGATGCGAAAGAGGTTGATAGGCTGCTCAAACCGAGATCCAGCGGAGCGCGTAATGGCGAAGTCGGCAGGGCGTTCCAGATACCACGGTGCATTCTCCACGGCCGACCCGGGACCAAGCAACAATGTAGAGGCGCATTCGGGTACCATTGTGTTCCTGTGCGACTCGGTTTAGGCGACCAACCTGGTAAGTCTTCAATCACAGACAAGAAGATCGAGTGCTGGCGCACCCCCCGCGCCCTTGACTCGGCACGACTCGAGGCATCACTCGGTCATGCACAGCATGAAACGCGATACGGATAGCGCGGCGTATCCCACCGTGTGCAAAAAGAAAGAGAGGGAAGAAGGAGGTACACATCTGTTGACCGAGGTCCGAGCTGCTCTCTGCGCCAGCTAAGTTTTTAACTGTGCAAACCTCTCCGCATCCACACGGTGCTGCTCTGGACTTAGATACATAGGTGTATCGTGTATCTCGCGCGTAGAAGGAATGTGTACGGACCTATATTGCCTCGACGGTGACGTCGCGTCAAACGAGCCACGCCATGGGTTCAAGGAGTAGGTGTGGGCGAGAATTTGGTGGCTGCAGCAAGGACTATCGTGTTTGGATCCAGTGTCTTGTCAAGACCTCGTCGACCGCGTTTTCGATGGCAAGGTCAAGGGCCTAAGTCTGGGACGCTCGGGTCAGGCTTTACTCTTGAGGCCGCGAGGATATGGTCTGGGAGATGGCCATATGGGTAGCGTCACGGTGAAGAGGCGCTCGCTACACGAATACAGCATTAGGATCCACAGCGAACTGCTGCCCAGTGCCTTCCGCGCTGACAGTGGTTGGACAGTGGCGTTCTTCTGGCGCCCATTACGGCACATCATCATTAGACCAATCAACCCTCTTCTCCCCAGTAGACTCGAAGCAGTCACGTTTTTCGCAAACACGAAATTGACACTCCTGACTTTCCGCCTCAAACGTAAGCCCCAAATTAGGGAATTATCTTCGGCAGCACGGCTTTATTCAGACTCCGCTAACCGCTGTCATCGTGTTTGCTCCTTGCATCACGACACTCGCTCGAACGCGCCTAGCGCATACGTTCGCCGCCGACTGGCACACCGCCGCCATATGATTAGCCGGGCGCATCTGGGGCGACTGGCAACGCCATATGTCGCAGAAGACAGGTACCCGCGCTCGCACAAGATCTTGACGAAGAATTTCCGAGGGCTCATTGGCAGGGAAAGATGCAAAAAGTTGTTGATTGAAGGAAGGCGGCCATTGGTTGGAAGGAATTTGACGATAGATACATTTTATGGCCCATCGTGGGCGACTTCGGTCGTACCTCAGCGACGCATGTCGCATAGGTGGTGTTCACAATAGTAACAATAGTAACAAGGCGCTGTCAGCCACACCTTCCTCTTTCCCCTCATGTCGCTGCGCCCCAGTGTGCTCCTCGCCCCCACCGTTGCGTCCCTCCCGTCCCTATCGCCTTGCTCCCGCCGTCGACGGGAATCGCCATCACCGCCGATGTGTTCATGAGCCTGAGGTCTCAGATCTGAACTGTGTCCCTTCGCGCTTCGTATTCGATGTGGGCCACCTCGCTACGCTCACCGCGGGCATCATCGCATTCCTCACATACGGTTTTCTCTGCCCCGTCTTCGCTATCGACCGCCTCGTTGCCATCACCCTGCTATCGCCCCGCCGTCGCTGCGTAAGGACCGACATTCGGTGACCGTGGAGATGGAGGTCTAAGGCGTGTCGGACCGTGCGTGTTATCCGACCTGGTGTCCTAGGCCAAAGCGATAACACGTCCTTCTGGCCGTTCCTGCCCGCCCGGCGCGTTGTGGATTGCGCACCGCCGCATCAAACCCGTAGCGTGCGAGACCGTGCGAAACTCGTGTGGGCGACACTGCGACGTCGCCGCAGTATACCGGGCGACGGAACACTCCCACTGGTTTCATGTTGCTCGCGTATCTCGCGCACCTCGTGCTGCTCGAAACGCGCAGTTCTCAAACGCTGCCGCGCGACGCGTTCATTCTCTGTACAACATGTCGTAGTTCCATGCAAAGAGAACCATATCTTGCGGCGTGATATCAGTCAAAATGAGTGACTTCGACGGCGGGCGTGCGTCGGGCATGCACTTGGCGAGCTCTTGTATAGGTGTGGCGGCAAGTTCGGCACAGCAACTGAGATGCCGATCTGCCGAGAATAATTTCCCAATCGGGGGCTTACGTTTGAGGCGGAAAGTACGCAAGTCGAAATTGATGACAGTCGATCAATCCGCAAGCGGAAAAGATGATCGACTGTCATCAAATCTGTGTTTTTGGGCGTCCGGCTGTGTTCGAGCCTACCAGCCCAGACCATACAGCAGGGAGTTGCGGCGACCGTTCCACACGGGTGGCGGAGAAGTCAAGGCATATGTTGGAGGCATCGCAGTGCTATGTGTGCAGGTGAGATGAGAAGCGAACCAGTACTAGTATGGAAGGGTCATACGCAGAGCTAGAGATGGTTGGAGGCAAGGGTATTGGCTGCATCTTTCGTTGTTGTGAAATAGTACAGGCTGGTAGCACTGCAGGTAAGTACTTCAAGTTCAAGCCTGAAACAAAATCATCTTGCAATTCGGTGGATTTCGTTTCGAGGTCTTGTATTGGGCCGAGGGCGAGCTTACGCGTCTATCTATTCAGCCCTATTCAACCTTGACTTGACTCGATGATTCCTGCGACGATTGTGTGACGGTGAACGGTTGGAATTGGGTTGGAACAACTTGAAGTTAGATTGAGCTGACTCAGCTGAGAGCACTGTGGAACCTAGAGATGGTGAATTTCACGTATGTTTTCACCCTCTTATCACCCAAAATTCACCCTGGAAAGTCGAGAATTTCATGGTGCGAAAGCGAAATTCACCCTACAATGGGGTGAAATGTTTCACGTACAAATTGTCCGATTTCACCACACTGTTTCGCGTACTTTTCTTAGCGAAATTCACCATGTTTTAGGGCGAATATGAGCAAAAGGTAATCCCCCGCTGTCCCCGAACAACTACATAAGCTGTTGGTATACCTCTATTAGAGGTGCAAGAGGTTGTTATGATGGGAATACATCTATGACACAGTCGACTATACAAGAATTGTAACTACAGAACTAATACACAGCTTGTTAAAATAAGGTGTGCAAAACCCGTACTGATTACCTGAGTTATGTACCTTGCTCGGGCCACCGGTTAGACTACGTGAAAATTCTGATTCACGTACAAATTTTCACGTACTTTTCATCTTGCCCAGACTGATTTCACTATGTTTCACGTCATATCGTGAACTGCTTTTTCACGTCCTTTTGGAGTGAAATGCAAAATTCACGGCATTGTGGGGTGAAATTCACTATATCCGTTTTTCAGTGGAGCCCAAAAGAGGTGATGGCGAGTTCGGGTAACGCCGAAGGTGTCTCCATCTCCTCGAAGCTCGGACCCGGGCCGCCGCAAAGTATATTTACCGTCCAGTGGGTGGCTGGTGTGCCGGAAAGTCATCGTGTATTACAACGTTGGGCCGCCTCGGCCCAAGCTCTGTCACCGTACTCAGTCAAGACTGCCTGCCAAGTTGCCGTGCACAGACTTCGACCAACTCACTTCAAACTTGCTTGCTATGGGCCCTCATTGGACTGTACCACCAAGAATTTCAACGCTGCATTGGACTGGTCCTGCGACATGTACTCGTTTGTCGTTAGAACTTCGCAAGATCTCAAAACTCTCGAGCGACGGTGTTTTTTTCTTTCCGCGAAAGAGCTGAGGCTTGGCGCGGCAACGTTGACTGCCCGGTGCGGAGAAAACTGCGATAACTGCACGAGTCAGCCCGCGGCGAAGACGTGTCCATCCAGATATTTCGGCACTATTGATTCTCTCCAGAGTATAAGAGCGCGGCTCAGTCACCTGTTTTCTTCATTCAAACTTGAGCAATGGCAAGCTTCGAGACACCCACCCCGCCCTCGAAACTGGGGCACTATCGTCTTCTTTCTCCGCTCGCGGGGATCCATGTCTCGCCGATTCAGCTCGGTGCGATGAGCATCGGCGATAAGTGGGGGGACATGGGCGCCATGGATAAGGAGTCGAGCTTCAAGCTTCTCGATGCGTACTTCGACCACGGCGGCAATTTCATCGACACGGCCAACCAATAGTAAGCCGTTCCCTTCTCGCAATCTTCCTTCGGGCTCATATTCTACCAGCCAAGATGAAACGTCCGAAATGTTCATTGGTGAATGGGCGGAGAAGCGCGGTATCCGGGATCAGCTGGTCATAGCCACCAAGGTCTGGTTCGGCGTCCGCCTCCTTCTTTTCATCTACTAACGCCAATGTCTTACAGTACACGAGCGACTTCAAGCGCGGAGATAAGGGCGTCTCTCAGAGGGCCCTCTATGTCGGAAACAGTGTCAAGTCCATGCACACCAGCGTCGAAGCGAGCCTCAAGAAATTGCGCACGACGTACATCGACATCCTGTACGTTCACTGGTGGGACTGGGATACCAGCATCCAAGAGATCATGAACGGCCTCCACCACCTAGTTTCTCAGCGCAAGGTCCTATACCTCGTAAGTCAATTGAATCCTGCGATCGCGACCGAGCCACTCACTTCTTGCACGCAGGGCATCTCCGATACGCCTGCGTGGGTGGTGTCACAGGCCAACCAGTACGCTCTCATGTCAGGCAAGACGCCCTTCGTCGTCTACCAGGGGTCATGGAGCATCCTTGACCGTGCCTTCGAGCGCGAAATCATCCCCATGGCGCGCGCCAACGGTATGTACTCATCCTGCCCGCGCCCTCGAGCGGCTGGCTCATATACCGTCGGCAGGCCTCGCACTTGCGCCGTTCTCCGTTCTCGCTAATGGCAGCATCCGAACCGACGCAGAGGAGCAGAAACGCAAGGAGACCGGTGATTTGGGCCGTACCCTTTTCAAGCCACAGTGGGAGCGCACCGAGGAACAGCGCAATATGACCCATGTACTCGAAAAAGTCGCGAAGGAGACTAGCGCCAAGAGCATCCACGCAGGTAGCACCTCATATCAGCCATTTCCGACCGCGCTAATTCCTTCTCTAGTCGCGATCGCATACGTGCTGCACAAGTATCCGTACTGCTTCCCGATCATCGGCGGTCGCAAGATCGAGAACATGATCTCCAACATCGACGCTTTGGATGTTTCCCTTTCGGACGCGCAAATCGCGTACCTGGAGAGCATCATCCCGTTTGACCCTGGGTTTCCCCACACGATGGTCGTACGTTGATTCAATACGTTTCTCCAGCGACTGCTGATCGATCGCTGTTCTGAAGGGTGACGGGAAGCAACACACCTTCCTCATGAACTCGGCCGCTATTTTCGTGAAGCAGCCTTTGGCTGAACCAATTCGCCCGTCGAAGAATTGAGTGTTACTGTTATACAGTTGTTATTTGCACACGTGGCGGAAAACAGAGCACGAGTCGATTTCAGTAGCTGGCAAGTTTCGTGGCAAATGGTATCTGTAGTTTAACGGATTGAATCCTGAATGGATGTATGTCCTTCACTGTTCGGCAGTCTGTGTCAGTACCGGTCCTCCAGCTGTTCCTGAGTCATGCGGCTCTCCAAATGGCACGGTCTTCCTCCTTCAATGGCTCGAGGGCGGCGGCCTCGCGCAACTCGCTGCGGACGACGACGCTGCTAGCTGTATTGCATTGTGCATCCAGTTGTGCCTTCACCTCTGATAAAGAGGCAGAATAAACGGGGCGCTCGGGATTTTCGAGTGCGCTTTCAAACGGGTGGAGGGCACGAGCACGCCATTCATGGATAATGAACAGGGAACATAATGGCGCGAGAGCATGAGCTGGATCCAAGTGTAGCTTTCTAAGATGATACGAGTGCTTTGGGCTCTTCATTAAACTCGTTTCACCGTCGGGTCTGTCGATAAGGTGGTACTGTGTGAACTCGAACCAGATATATGCTTTCGTCTGGACAGGTTCAGTTTCCTCCAAGACAAGGTGACACGACAAGACGCACCTTGACAGAATAACGGACAAACGCTTTGAAACCACTGAACATAACGTGGTGGTTCGGGCACAGGAGAATAGCATTGCGGGGCTCTGTCTCAGGATTTTCTGACTCCGCTGGAGCATATTTACGAGCACGCAATTCCGGCCACTTCTTGCTGTTAGTCGAGAGATATTGGCTGCATACCACGCCGCACCTGAGACTCTTTGCCCTTGGGAATGATATGACACGGTGTGAGACAGAACAGCGCACCACACAGGACGCAAATTTTCACGCCTGGATAGATCTGGTCCCTGTGTCTTATCTCGTCGTCAAAATCATCGTCAAGTGCATCGTCAGCCACGTCGCATGACTGGTCCTTAGGCTGAGAAATTGGGACATTGGGTGAAGATGGAGGTTCGTCGGGAAGAGGTGTGTATTCGGGTACATTGGGCGAAATTGGAGCAAAGGGGGGAAGAGACGTGTATTGCTCTTTGAAGTCTTCCATGGTGACCGAGGGCAGGGTGGGTTGGGCCCGGGGTAGGCGCAGTAAGCTGACTCTAAGTCGACAGAAAGTTGTAGGCGATTGATATCAAGAGGCAAGGCACGGCACGAGCAATGTGGGCGTATTACACCACACCTCAGCAAGTGGGTGAACATGCGACGGCGAGGTCGCCCGGGCTACAGATACCCAACATATGTTGGTCGTTTTCTTCAGACCCAGTCACAGGCAGTCACACGTTCATTGGTCTCCCTCTCACTCCTCGACGCTCGTCTTGTCTGCCCTTGGTCAAAAGCAATGAACGAGACAGAAGGTCATACATTTCGTGTCATGATATCGTTACAGCGCAGGAGTTCAAGTAAACGAAAAGAATTCTAAATCTCCAGCTTTCCACTGAATTCCAGCAACTCGTCGCACCTTTCCTTGCCAAGGCAGATATGATCTACATCTGCGACGTGAAAGTCGATGATCCTGAGGTTTCCTTCGGCATCCTGGACGATATTCCGCGGGACAAGGTCGTTGTGGTTAACACCGATGGAGTGCATCTCCACAGCCGTGGCGAAAAGGGTCTGCTTTCTGTTAAATAAAATTGTAAATAATCATATCTGCGAGCCTTCGGATTGGCTTACTGATCCGTTGTCAGATTATCGAAGGTCTGTAGAGCAGCCCCGCCGTTGTCCAGGATGAGGGCAACGGTACCGACATTGTCTTCGAAAACACCGTAGTAGCGTGGAGCAATGTCCTCTTGCTTTCCGGACTTGGCTAGGAAGTCATAAACCAAACCTTCCTTGCGTATACTCTCCCTTTCGTCATCCGTTGCCTCCGAGTCTCCATTGTCCCGCGGCACGGCCATCTTCACCGCGATGGGGATTGAGGTGTCTTCGTCAATGCCATCCTCCGGGATCATTTTCCCAGACCAGACTATACCTATCGCGCTTTTCCCGAGGATGTCGTGGAGCAGAATCCCAGCATTGGAGATAGTGGCAGATGCTGGCCCAGAAGAACCGATTTGGCCTGCAGCCTTCTCCGGGAATGGGGAGCCGTCCCTCGACTGTGCGGAGCCTGGGAAACTAGCAGTTGTAGCCGGGCTAGTTGGGACCGAGGAAGAGGCCTGTTCGCTGAAGAGGGAAGGCGCAGTGGAAGTTGCAGATCCGCTGCTGTGAGTAGAACCTGCAGATACTCTGCGTTGCTGATCTGAGGGATCTAGGCCGAAGATCGCCCCTACCGCAGCAAAGGAAGAGTTGTCGTCCTGAGTAGCTTGCGGCCCCGTTTCATCGAGCGCTGCAGCGGTCGTGAAATTCACTCGTCTGAACTCGCTAAAACCGATGGACCATAGATGATGCGCGGCTGCTTTGAAGGCAAGATGTACGCCCTTCATGAGTAGGTAAATCGTTTATATTCAAGTCAAGGGCATCGACTCACCTCCAGATTGTCTTGACGTCTCGCCCTCTTTTCTGCCCTTTTGTCTCGGGCTTGGTCAGCAACGGACTTTCTGTTGCCACCCCCGCCGCCGCTTGAGCCACCCCCGCCGCCGCTTGGGCCACCCCCGCCACCGCTTGGGCCACCCCCGCCGCCGCTTGGGCCGCCGCCGCCGCCGCTTGGTCCACCCCCGCCGCTTGTCGGGCCGCCTCCGCCTCCCGTCGGGCCATTGCCAGAGCCTCCTCCGCCACCGCCTGGTCCTCCCGGACCACCCCCTGTACCGTTTTCGCTGTCATCGTCTTCCGATCCCGACCCCTCCTCATTCTCCACCTCCTCCTTGGTCTGGCCACGGAAGGGGTCCTGCGTCCAAAACGGATGTTCCTCCGGGTCCTCGACATGACGGTCATACCGCTCGGTCGCATCTTGGTATGCATACACTGTCAACGCGGTCGCGCGGAGGATTGGTGCATCTGTGTACTGCAGGCATTTCGAAACTACCATGGTCTTGGTTTCACGGTGTCGTGACATGATTACACCAAGGTTATGGCAAGTCAGATGCGCGATTGTCCCATTGTGGTGAACCATCTGCCCCCACGACTGTTGATCGATAAGATTGAGTCTCGGATGCTGCGTGGTTCGTAGCTCTCACGTACCTGGATGAGGAAATATGCGGCGTCCAACATGCATCTAAGCAGCCCATCTTCAACCGGTGCCAATGTTTCCAGCTCCTCGATCGCGCGGTCCAGAGCAATCTCCAAGCGTTCTTTGTACGACAAGTTTTCTTCAGGGGGCTCTTCTGTCTCTCCTTCGCTATCATCCTGCTCGTCACGTTTCCGCTTCTGTCCCGGCGCGGTTTCAGGTTGGTTCTGTTTCTTCACCGCCTCCTTTGGTTTCTTCACGGTCGCCTTGTCTGGGGGGATGTGATGTTCGTCATCATAAACTAGAGCCACGGCGACAAGGCGTTCAATCTCTTCTTCAAGCTCTTCGAGATCGGTGTCTGGAGGCTGGGGGGCATCTTTCGCGTCGACGGGGGCTTTCCCTCCCTCCCCCATAACGTCCGCTCTCTCGGCCGCATGGGATTTCTTGTACTTCCCGCAGCCGGCACAGTCGTTTGTTGGCCAGAAGGTCCAGAGGTATTCTTTCTGGAGGCACCACAGAATGATATAAATACCGAGGATCGTTTGTGGGTTCCCTGCGATGATGTTTTTGTGTTCCTCGGTGCAAAGCGCGTGGAAGTGTGCATGACTGAGTTCTCTGGGTTCAACGACAGCCGAATACAAGGATCCCCAATCTTCTGGTTCATCAAAATTGTTGCATCCGACCAAAAGATCTGCGATGGTATTAGGTTCACCGGCGTCTTCGACCGTGAACACAGAGCGGAAGGTATCAATTTCGTTGTCGTCAATGTCGAAGCAGCCAAGGGTAGCAAATGTGCATGCAATGTCGTGGATCCTGGTCTGGATTCTATTGACAGACACTTCTCCAACGGGTCGCGCGGGAACGATTTTGCGCGCTGAAAATGACGAGTGACCTATCAAAGCACCGAGTGCCTTGAGATCCATCGACTGGTCGGCGACAGCCTTTCGTTCCTCAAGGGTTCCAACGAACTTGGCTACCATGTCTGAATAGAGCTGGGGGCCATATTCAAGGGACTCGAGTTTTAGCCAGGGTGGCATATGCAAATCGTATTCGATGGGCGGTCTGGTGTCAGCGTGATCGGTGTGCTGCTCGTTGTAGTTGATAGGACCGAGTTTGGTGCAGAGAAATTCGAGGATTTTCTGCGTGATTGGGTTAACCATGGTGGGGATGAGATGGAAAGAAACAAGGGACGGTGGCGTGGGTTTGTTGTGACGATCATAGGGGTAAACACAAGGTAAACATGTGATCGCGTGCGTGACACAGTGTCACTCACAATGGTTATCTCCCACCAAATTTGTTATGTCGGCCGTCTGCCCGCTGAGCTCCTGCTCATCATCGTGGATTTTTTATGCGAACGGAGCACAACCCCGTCCATCGGATGTGAACAAGAGCACATAATCCCCACTCCCCACCTCCACTGCCTCTCGTTGGTCTGCCGACACCTACGCCGCCTGTGTCTTGGACGACTTTTCGTCCGTGTAAAGATCACACACACCACATCGCTTCGGCTACTGACGGCCAAGTGCGCTGCTGACGCTGAATTTGCTGGACTAATCAGGTCTGTCGCATTTACTGCCGGGACGCTTTCACTAAATATCTCTTCAGACGCCTTGATCTCGCACATGTTAACTCGCCAGAAGAGCGGGAGGATACAAAGAACCGACTTGAGGCACTTTCTAGACGGCGTGACACGGTGCGCGTCGGCTCAGAGAAGCAGGCGGATAGCAAAAAATATCGCTATGGCCCCGATATTCTTCCCACTCTCCTTCCTTGTTTGGAATCTCTCCAGTGGCTTGACTTGAGCGCAAACCAGATCAATGACAAGCTACTAGCCATTCTCAACTCACACCCGAGTCTGATTACTGTCGCGGTGTGCGACTTTCATCTGAACGCTCTCCAGGCCTTGTCCTCGTCGACATCTTTATCGCTCTCCAAAATTAGGGTTCATTCGACCCTATCGGACTCTTCTCTCCGACTGCAGAGCTCTGCCCTGCGCTCGCTGATGAACGGAAGCCCGAGACTGGCCCATTTGACGCTACACGGGGAAACGAATGTCAAAGCTGGTCCCGGGACATTGACACTACCCGGGCTCGAGAGCCTCGACATAAGGATGTATACCCGTCCTACTCTTCCTATGTCTTGGCTGCCGGCTTTCGTCGACCGACACGCCGGCTTGAAGGTCATCAAATTCTGTGGGAATGACTGGATTTGGCGAAGGAACCCGGACATTGTATTCCCATCCCGATTCCTTGATGCAGTGGAAAGGGAACCCCCACCTCGCGAGGTCGACCTTGTGGCTTTCTCTATCTCTCGCACACAGGCTGCTTCCTCCCTGGACGACTGGCCGGTGATTCACCTCGAGCTCAAAGGAGTCGATGTCTCTGCTCTGAGAATTGCCCGCCTGCTGGCTGCTCAGCTTTCATCACTGGTCATACAAATGCCGGGGTTTGTTAAAGAGAAGCTGCACATTGTAAGCTCCTTTTCATACTGCACTCATTCCTTCCTTGCTGATAACTGGGTAGGATGGTTTGGTTGCGTCGCTCAGCCTTTTCCCCTCTTTGCAGAGATTAGAGTTGCATGGCCTTTACAACCACCTCCTTTTTGAAGGACAGGCACCTTGGGCCTTACCACCCTCCAATTCTGTCAAGCAGACATCAAAATGCATCGACGTCCACTACGCACTTCAGTACATCACGGCACGTGTTGCACAGCGTGCGCGCTCCCTCTCCCTCATCTACATCACGAACGCGGGTACTGAATTCCTGCCCGGCACCACCCTCAGTCGTCCGTGGAGTCTCCGGGTCGCATATCGAGTGCAACAGAATCGTGGACTCGAGTTCTATGAACCACTAGAGTTCGTCGCAGCGGAACGATTTCGTCTAATACCCAGCAGTTTCACTGTCTGTCCCTTGATACATTATTCCTCTCATATGTAGTTACTTACGATGAATTCGACCGCGCACCCAGCAGTTTCATCTGATGAATCCTGTCATACGTCGATAGAGTGAGGTTGGAGTGAGGATTGATTAGAGTAGCCAGTTATGTTACACCAATTGTCTACGTGCTGAAAGTCAGTGTACTTTCGCGGATTCTTAACCGCACGCTCCGATCTGCCGTCCACTCGAATCGCACCAGATTCAAGCTTTCCGCGATGGTTATATTTGCTGAACAGATGTTAAATATGTCAAGCAGATGAAGCTAATACTGACCTTCATCACCAACATTGAACGAAAGCGTCTTAAATGGCTCGGATCCACCATGCCCTTGCCGCGGTGGCGCGCCAGGGTTGAAGAAACTCGAGAAACTCGAGCCCACCTTCCACACGAGGACCACACTCTCCTCGAGCGACAGAGTCACGAGCCGCCTGCCGTCAGGCGAAAAGCTACAGGCAGAGATCGGCTTCTTGTGGCCCTCGAGGACATACAACCGAATGGCGGTCTTGAGGTCGTACATAACAATTGCTCCCTCACTTGTCCCGACCGCCAGCCGCTGGGTCGCCATGTAGAAATCGACCGTCGGAAACCTGTGTTATTTTTCAGAAATGATATAATAGGAAAGGCAAGATGTCAGACGTTTTCACGACATGACCAAGGATCTCCGTAGCCGTGTCCAGGACCGCCTCCCTGTTAGCGTTGGAGTTGGGATCCAACGACTTCACGACGGCCTCCATGAGCCGCGGCAGATTCGGGTACAGCACCAATGGACGCTGCGAGCCAATCAGGTCAAAAATTTCGGGAGGGTAGAGACGAGGCACCTACTTTGCGAATGAGGAAGGCAACGATCTGCATCACGGATTTACGGTGTTCCACACCAAGCGGATTGAGAATATCCAGCGCCAATGAGGTCATGAACAGTGCAGTGTTGTTGGAGGCAATCTGCAGCACAGCCAGCCGAGCTTGAGGGCCAGCGTTCTGCGCGCTGATCATTTCTTTGCGAGAGCTCGTGGCCAGCGTGAATAGTGCACGCAATATCTCCATTGCGTCAATGTAATGTTGCCAGATATGGAACCCGCGAGAACACAGGTCGATAGCGAGAACGCGGTAGAGTGACTGCTCGTCGTGCAGATAGAGGGCAATTGATTTGGATATGTCGGTTAACGTACTAGTTTCAAGGGTCAAGAGAAATCCAAAGACGATGAGGGGATCGACTTACCTGCTCGAGATTAAGCTGTACTTTTCTGCGGCGATGTGGCCACATAAGAACAGCGCGAGTGCCGCAGGCAGTGATTCACGATCGGCCGTAGATTGTAGACAAGGCACTGATGTCGTATTTTGAGTTGTAATCGAAGATATAACATTTCAAGCTCACAGTGATGTTGCCAGTGTTCGGCAATCGTGTTTGTCTCGTCGTCCGGCAAACGTGCGACGGATGCGTCAAATAGTAGACGAGCGGCTTGCCGGAGTTCATCTGCTCGCATTGATAAATCGAGGTGGTCTGACGAGGGCGTCGGACTTACTCGACGAATCAAACCACCGACGGGCGAGATATGTGAGGCTCGGAGGTTGATAAAGTGGCCCGACAACACCGGCCAGTGAAGTTGCATAAAAGGCAACAACTGCCGATGCAGTTTCTGCGAGTTCTACGCGACTTGAGACAGAGAGCGTAAGCCCAGAAGAAGACTTACCATCAAACAGCCCCAGCGCCCGAAGAATGACGGTGATGGATAGAGCGCGAGCCGCGGAGACGTCTCCGGAGATTGTCCAGGGGTCTCTTGCCCGGTTGACGTTGTACAGGCAACTTGCACCGTGACTACAGATTAAAGTTAGTCTACATCCACATCCAAAACGTTGCATATCGGACCTGGAAAACCCGACGTGGACAGTAGAAATCGGAATGCCGAGTTTTTCGCGGCAAAGCGCATCCATGTCGGTGTTGAGCCCTGGTGTCAACAATGTGGAAAGTACCAGCCTCAGCCGATCCAGCGCCGAGTAGATTGCCCGCGTTTGGTCGCGCCCAGTGCTGATCAATCTCGCAGTTGTTGTGGACTCGGTGATAAACTGCTCAAGATCGAGGGACACCGTCGAAGCTATGAGTGATTGAGACGATGCAAGCCAAAGGGAAGAATGGAGGGATTATCGCGAACCGCAGTCGATGGTACTTCCCGAGAAGGGCTTGAGAACGGTGTCCGGCAGGCATCCGCCGGCATTGATTAATCTTACGATCGTTAAGAAGCCATTCCCGATAATGAAACGGATGAGCTTACACGTCCGTCCAACCGCCTTGAGCAACAAGCTCTTCTGCCTTCTCTAGGCCCATCGATCGCCAAAACTCCTTCGTCTTGACATCCCAGAGGCGTGCGCGACGATCCGCGTAGACCAAAAGAATATTATCGTCACCCAGGCAGATCCTCTCAAGCGGGAAAGCCGATCCCGGGATGAGATATAAGCTATTGAATACATCAGCCGGAGAAAAAGCACAGGTAGCTAAATACTCGCAATTGAAACCCATCCACCACGATCACCGCGATAGTACCATCTTGCGAGATGCACAAAACGCATCCACGCAGCGGACCCTGCTTCTCGTCGCGGAATTGGACGACACTCGTCAGCGGAGTGGTGAAGATCGTCCACCGCGCACAAAGGGTTAGTGTCCTCGAAGAAAGTCTCAGAGAAAGATTACAAGGAGAAAGAAAGCAGGACACACTCCGCTGCCCAAAATGCGATCGAGCCATCATCGCCACCACCTACGACGAATCGTTCGCGAGTTCTACTATTCTGCACTACGTGCAATCCGGTGACGCTGCCACTGATGAGAACGTCGGAGGCCATGTGCTGCGTGGACGAAGCGGCGCAAAACGAAGCCATAGATGTTTGGCATAGACGCCCGTCCGCTACAAACTATGAGATAGGAATAATGTACGATGAACCAAGTAGTTTTGCATACCGTATCCTAGTAGTACATGGTCGAAATCGAACGGTAAAATGCAAGTCTGTTGTGCTGAAGGCGGGGTGGTATCGACTCCGGTCGCCCGCCAGATGATGGAGGATTCCGATTTCGACTCTCGGAAGGTACAGGATTCGAGGATCCTTCGGCCGTCGTTGGATACTTTGGTTAATAGAATTTCCTCTGTGGATGCGACGTGTAGCGCGTCATTCAATCCGGTCGGAATGGTATGCAAAAGAGATGGTCTGATCACCGTCAGACATAGAACATTGATCTGAGGAGGAACGCACTGGACAAGCAATCGGCCATGGATGGGCAAGCCGTCGCGAACCTCGTCATTATTGGCATCGACAAATTTCAAAGTATAGAACTCTGCCCGATCCTACGTGATATCAGTCGGGACCGCAGCCATGCTAATCACAAGGAAGGAATACCTTGAAGACTACGGCGTAAGATGTATCATCAGTCCAGTCGACCTTCTCGATTCCTGGGCATGGACATGAGAATAACACTGAGAACTGTTCGGCATATTCGAAGATCTAGTGCGGCAGTATGAGGAGGGTAAGAAGTTGGTTGATCTACGGTGAACATACCGTCAAGTCGTGCTCAGTCCAAGCGATGCCTCGTAAACGACCACCGATGGATCGCGGTCGGAAGCCCAAGAGCAACCCGTTTGCAATCGCCTGTCCGACTATCCGTTCGTCCTCGAGGAGAATGCGTCCAGGATCTTTTTTATTCTCGGTGGGCGGTAGGTCATCCGTCGATCGAGACGTCATCGCTTTGAATAAGGGTACCAAGTTGTTCAAAGTAGGCTCTTCTGGCTGAGGTTCGGCTTGTTGCTGGAGTGAAACTCGAGGAAGAAGGTGTAACGGGCGAACGGAGAAGCTACCGTCCGCGGTGACCGAGTAGAAAATGGAGTCTTTTGCAGGGGTATAAGTCTTTCAAAGATTGGACGCGAAGGGAAGAGCATACTCTCGGATTCCTGGTGCACACCGACTCCATGTGCAGGGCCATCGAAGAGCCACTGGCCGACTTTCTCAAGGGCAACTTCGTAGGGACCATGCTCATCGCTGGCGCGGAACTGGAACAGTGCGAGGCGTGACTTTTCCAGGATGCCGTTGTCAGGTGAGTCCAGTGCTCCATGCGAAGCCGAGTTTGGATCGATTATGGCGGAGGCCAACAGCACCGGCGTCTATCAAGATACGTTAAGATTTGTTGAGAGGAGCATCCAGGTGCCGTACCTCTCCGATGTGACACAGCTGGAGGTACGTCCAGAGCCACACGTCATGGGGCGCATCCTGATCCTGGAATCCCTCCGGCGGTTGCATTGGCGTGCTTTCTATTGAAACCGACGCCATGCATGTGCCATCAGCCGTAGAGAACACAGATAGTTGGCTGAAAACATGTCAGCCACCGTTAGGATCACAGGTTGGCTCTGCTTTACCCGGATTGCTGCATAACTGCCAAAAGTGCATTCCTTTCGAGCGGCAGCATCGCGGAGAGCGGATCCATTCGTGCAGGAATGATATGATAAAGCAGGGTGAGATCTTGGGCGTCCTCAGGGAACGAGGTTTGTGTCGCCGGCGAAGGTGGGCTCGAGACCGACTTGGGTGTCTGAGAAGGGGAATTCGTCGCAGAAAGGAGTGATTTAGGGCCATCGTGCCGCTTCACGTGGTGGATGGAAGGCGCAGGAGAATTATCAGTGGAGGTGGGAGTTGAGCGTTCCTTGTGGCTCCGGCCTTTCAGCATTTCCTTGAGTTTATCCGGTTCGTCGTCGAAGTCCACGTAGTTTTTTGGAGCTTCCACTTGTGCAGCCGTGACACCAGAAACAATCTTCGAGCGGGAGGCGAGATTGAAGGGAGCTCTGTAAGAGTTCGTGGGGGATGTGGACCGGGAGCTACTAGTAAGAGTTGGATGGGAGGAGATCGACAACGTCGAAGGTGGTAGTACAGGTTTCACTTGAGGACGGGGTTTTCGAAAGGCATAGATCGTGCCGTCTTGACAGCCAAGAGCAGCATGAACCTGAGGGCCAACCTCATCGTCGGTGGAGTCCCAGAATTGTAGTACAGATGGCCGCGACTTCGAGCAACTGCCCTCAAGTATAGCTTGGAATGTCAGGCCATCTTTAGGTTCCGTGGCATGAAACGTCAACGGAACCACGAAAGATGGCGAAACTGGATTCATGCGAGGGCGAAGGACTGCCAGGGCAAAGTATGGATTTGTCCAAGACTGCGGCTTTGGTGGAGTACCGTCTGAGAAGTAGCTGAGATGACTCAAATGAGGACGGACCACTGGATATCGCTGGGGTCGCTGGAGCTGGCGTCTGGCGGCTGTTTGGCTTTTCCTTTGCCGAGAGATATCTGTCGGGCTGAACAAGACCAGAGTAAACGGGCCAGGGTGACTTTCTACTAAGGCACCAGACTCAGCCGGCAACGAACGCGGGTCTACGTCGCGTCAAGGTCGAGGAGCATGGACGTGACGCGCCGTCACACACCGCCCATGTCCTCCCATCTCTCAACTCGTTTGTCTGCCCGCTGAGGTCTTGCTCATCATCGTTGACTTCCTACGTGAAACGAACTCAATTTTTACAATTGGATACGGGGAGGAGCAAGCAGCAATTTCCACTCGCAATTTCCACCCTCTTTCTTTGGTTTGCCACCGTCTTCGTCACTTGTGTCTTTCCCGGCTTTTCTCCCGTCTTAAAATTACACACACCGAATCTCTTCGGTCACTGAGGGCGAAGTGCGTAGCTAATCCCGAGTTCGCCGGTCTAATCAGGCGCGTTGAACCGAGCTCCAAGTGTTGTTGTCCAGGAAGCTGACGAGATGTTTTTCAGGCGCCTTGACCTCGCACATGTGGACTCGCCAGAAGAGCGGGAGGATACAAAGAACCGATTTGAATCTCTTTCCAGACGGCGCGACATGGTGCGCTTCAGCTCAGAGGAGAGCAAGAAATATCGCTATGGCCCGGATATTCTTCCTACTCTCCTTCCTTGTTTGAAATCTCTCAAGTGGCTTGACTTGAGCGTAGCCCAGATCAACCAGAAGCTACTAGCCATTCTTAACTCACATCCGAGCTTGGTTACTGTCGCGGTGTATGACTTCCATCTGAACGCTCTCCAGGCCTTGTCCTCGTCGACATCTCTATCGCTTTCCAAAATCCGGGTTCATTCGATCCTATCGGACTCTTCTCTCCGACTGCAGAGCTCTGCACTGCGCTCGCTGATGAACGGAAGCCCGAGGCTGGCTCATCTGACTGTACACGGGGAAACGAATGTCAAAGCTGGTCCAGGAACGTTGTCACTACCCGGGCTCGAAAGCCTCGACATAAAGATGTATACTCGTCCTACTCTCCCTATGTCTTGGCTGCCGGCTTTCGTCGACCGACACGCCGGCTTGAAGGTCATCAAGTTCTGTGGGAATGACTGGATTTGGCGAAGGAATCCGGACATTGTATTCCCGTCCCGATTCCTTGATGCAGTGGAAAGGGAACCTCCGACTCGCGAGGTTGACCTTGTGGCTTTCTCTATCTCTCGCCCACAGGCTGCTTCATCGCTGGATGACTGGCCGGTGATTCACCTCGAGCTCAAAGGAGTCGACGTCTGTGCTCTGAGAATTGCCCGTCTGATGGCTGCTCAGCTTTCATCACTGGTCATACGAATGCCGGGGTTTGTTAAACAGAAGCTGCACATTGTAAGCCCCTTTTCATACTGCATTCCTTCCTTGCTGATCACTGGGTAGAATGATTTGGTTTCGTCGCTCAGCCTTTTCCCCTCTTTGCAGAGATTAGAGTTGCATGGCCTGTACAACCACCTCCTTTTTGAAGGACAGGCGCCTTGGGCCTTACCACCCTCCGATTCTGTCAAGCAGACATCAAAATGCATCGACGTCCACTACGCACTTCAGTGCATCACCGCACGTGTTGCGCAGCGTGCGCGCTCCCTCTCCCTCATCCACATCACGAACGCGGGTACTGAATTCCTGCCCGGGACCACCCTCAGTCGTCCGTGGAGTCTCCGGGTCGCATATCGAGTGCAACAAAATCGTGAACTCGAGTTCTATGAACCACTAGAGTTCGTCGCAGCGGAACGATTTCGTCTAATGCCCGGCAGTTTTACTGTGCGTGGAGGAGACTGTCCCTTGGCCTATTGTTCCTGCCATACTTAGTTGGATGTCTTTCTTTCTGAGATTCCCCCAATTATTACTGCGTAGCGGGGTACACACTCTAGGCATTTTCGATTCCTTTCCGCGCAGAAACAGCAGCTAAACATATACATTCCTAACACGGCAGTACACTGTAAACTAAATACATGGCAAAATTTTCACAATTCATAGATACATTTTAGCATCAACCCAACAACCTTGGGTGTGTTCAATGGCAATCGCCTCGATGCGGCTTCAATATACAGATCTTGCACTTTTTTCTACGTTGCGGGGAGGATCGCGCTCAAACGGCGTTCGCCTGGGTCGGACTGGCGAACGAAAAGCTCGCCTTGGATCTTATGGACTGAGGGCGCTTGATGAGTGTGCGGTGGCGAGGAGGAAAGGTCGAAACGGACGGTGGCAGCGGAATGGGATCCGGATTTCTCCCCCTCATCCGACACATCCCGGTTGAACTCCTGCGTGGTGTCAATTTTGATGGAAATGTTGGGGCGCTGGATTTGATGTAGAATAAGAAATCACGTCAGGTGGGGTGGATATGAGACGGACCTTGGACGCCATTGACAACGAAGCGTTTTTGGGGAACTCGCGCAGCGAAAGGGACAGATTCTCGCTCGTCGTATGAACACCGTCGGCGGCGCCACGGATCATTTTTCGGGCGTTGAGAGTGGCGAGAAGGGAGTTGCAGTAGACTGTTTGGTGAGGGAGAGAAACGATCAGCGAAGGCCAGCGTTCAACAGGACAGGACTGACGTCGGCCCATGCAGAAGAAGAATAAAATATAAATGAAAGAGTGCGGGGAAACGACGATCTGGAAACTCAATCAGTTGACGATCCGCCGCGAGATGAGAGCACATACAGAGACCAGAGACGCGATCGCACAAGCGCTGAGACTAACGTTCAGCGCGGAAAGGAGAGAAGGAGATTGTGAAAGAACCGACCTTGTAACGACGCCAGTGTTAATCGCGAACATAGTCTAGACGTCGGTTGTGAGGCGCATCCCGCGGCTAGACATCGCGGCACTCACTAGTTTCCGAATCATGGTATCCGAGCTAATACACAGTAAGTAACTGACCGGCGGCACAATACAGAGACGAGGCAGATACCGATGGAAGCCGGTGCGAGATCGATGCAGAAGGGCGCACAACGTCGCGGCAATGAACACGTCTCCAACTGCGGCCAATGTGTTGACGACAATGGACAGAACCTGTAAAAAAAAAGAATAAGACCGGGAACATGCAAATTGAAAACTAATGCGACCTTGAGTTCGCCCAGTTGCGCGAAAGTATGCAGACGAAGACTGAAAAGAAATGAAGGCGAGGGAAAGACGAGGAAGTGTAGGAGCTTACGAGATAGCGACGTAGGCTGGTGAGCGGTTAAAGTTTAAAAGCCAGCTCAAAGTCGAGGAGAACGCGACGAACCAAGGACGCAGCCTTCGGAGAAGCATCAATGCTCATCAACGCTCAGGATTCGGGATATCTTGAAGAATACATACCGAATTCGCCCAACACTAAAAGTGACTGCGTGTGCGTGAGTAGGGAACATATCATGTATCTTGCGGACTCACAGCGATCCCCGTGAGCCACTTATTGCCATTGCTCACTACAGAGAGGTCATTTCGTAATTGAAGGAACGCCGAGGGTAAAAAAGCATACGACGCCATATGCGAACGGTCAAGAAGCTACGACGATAAGGTGGGGGTGAGATGCAGTGGATCCTCGAGAAGAGCAGCTCCGAACCTTTGGACCAGCAGTGCCGTGAGGCCCTGTAAAGATCGGCGTTACGTTGAGACGCGCAATTCTGAGAACGCACGCACGTTAAAGAGAACCTCCACCTGATATTACTCGAAGTGAGACACATAACTAAATCGCAGGCGTACAGGCGTACCAGTAAACTCCTGCTGCAAGCGTGAGTCGTCTTTCAAGTTAGGACGAGAAAGACGTACCACACGATCTGGGTGAGCTCCCCGCTGTTGTTGTAATTCGTGATGAGATAGGTATAAACTTCATGACGCGTAAGGGCCGGGGAAAAATAAAGAGAAAGCGATTCACACACCAGTGTGTGAGATGAGTGCTTGATGCACGGTGTCAAAGATCATGACAGCGCCGACCTGGAATGTGGTTGAGATACCAGCGCCGTTCATACAGTGAGGAGGACGGACGAGGAGTTTCAGAGGCCATCTGTCGTTCTGGTGCGTGTAGTACCACCTGAAAGAGTCGGTCTGAGATGTAATCGAACAGAGAGCAGCGAAAAAGGCCTATACCAGGCTTGAACGCAAGAGACTGCGAAATTTCAGTCGACGAAGCAAAATTCGGAGGCAGAACTCACCTCCGTGAAGCCTAGAACGATCGTAAGGATAAATCCCTCCTGGGAAAAGAGGCACAACGCACCCGGCAGCGACGACGACGCCGATAAAGCTAACTCCGAGCCTGAATAATAACCTCAGCTCGAATGAAAAGCGAAGGTAAAACAGAACAAACGTTTTGTCGAGAAGGTGACTGACGGGCATGGCGCGCAGGTGAATGAGTGAAGGGTGCGAGAGGGAAAGCTAAGGAAATGAAAGAAAGCGGCGCAATAAATGGGCGGCAAGAGCAGGAAGAAGAGAAACACCGGAGGCAGGAAGCAGTTTTTTTTGAGGATAAGGGACAAGAGTCTTAGCGCGTGGGGAAATGCTACGGATTCTTCGCCCGAGAAAGGTCTGCCAGAAGCCTTATAGACGATCCGCGCAAAGCTTACCGGAACCGAAGTAGGAAGGCTGCATGTGCCTCGGCCTGCTGGCCTTCGTTGACATAGGTACACTGAGGTAAAGAGCTTTATGGACAGGGATATCATGTCCAAGTTTCTCAGACACCGACGAGAGCACGTTGGGTAGAAAACATGTATATTTCCGCCAGATGGATGTAATTCCTCGGAATCGGATAAGAAAAATCGACGAGATTTCGAGGAAGTCGGAAAGAGAACTCGCGGGCCAAGGGAGAAGCAGAAAAGTGGAGCACGGCGCGGCGGGGAGGACGTAACAGCCACGCTCGGCCGCATTGCCGCCGTCTCCAATACCCACGCTGAGGAATGCGTCCTTGTCAGATAAAATACACGTTCTGTTCTACTAAGAATTTCATGCCCGTCGTGTGGCGGCACTGACATTGGCAGGGCGAGTAATCGACGAGTCGGGATCCTAGGTAGACATATCGATGGGACCGTGCGACGTGTCGACCTCGTCATTTGGCCGAATGGGTTTCTACCCAGGTCACTTCGTCCGGCGAGGCCTCGATCCACATCTTGCCAACACGTTTTGCTGCGTATCCCCAATGCGAGGTGTAGAGGCAGAAGTACTCCAGCTCTTGGTCTACACTCAATCTGGAGCCCGACGAGTGGTGGTACCTGATCATCTGCCACGGTAAACGCATATCGAGCCGAACATTGAAGCAGTGGAGCGGTGGGGGATATCTCCCCAGAAAATCCAGCACCCAAGGCATGAATTCAGATTCTGGTGCCTAGATCACGGGCGCCAATTAGCACCGCTGCACGTTGGATACGAAGAATACACACCTTGTGATCGTCATTGACAACAACGGTGAGGCAAGATAGATAAGGGAGCGTTGCAGCGAGGAGCTCAGGCCCAATGGCCCGTAAAAATAGGACGTCGATTTGCAGCCGCTCGATGCGACAGGTGGACTGGGTAAGGCAGCCAATGCGGTATGGATCAATTTCGAGAGAATCTCTGAAGGTCTTCACTTCCCGGATCGGGCGTCCAGGTACGAGCGCTTCTATAAGGGTAAATGGGGCGAAGATCTTCGTAAGATATCGCAGTCCAAGGAAATCAAGGTTCCCGGCGTAGTCCCGACCACTCCCCCAAATCACCGACATGGCCGTCAGCGCCGGCTGTTTCGCGATGAACATCCCAACATCGGCAGTGAAGTTGAAGTCGGTGTAGAACGCCTCTAATTGGAATGGACATGAGTTGATGGGAAGAATCCACTGGCAAGATCTGTCCGCTGGGCCCATGAATAATTCCAACACCCGGAGATTGGGGAGGACGGCCAGAGTCTCTTCCAATACGCCGTAGAAGCTCCCCGCATCTTCACAGCGCACAGAAAAACCCTGAACTCGCTCGGCTAATGAGGGGTCGTCGAGAAGGCTGAAGCACGCAGTCAACGAGTGGCTGTCGGTGAGGAGCAAATCCCGGTAGAGTGCATTTAACGCTTGAGTGCGAAATACACGAGAGGCGCGGCAGATTGACGCGAGGTCTGCTATTCGGACATGAAAGAGAATATCGTCGAGCAAATCGAGAGGCAGGAGCGAAAGGGACATATGTGTCCGCAGGGAAACGATGGCGAACGCAGCGTGCTGGCAGTGGTAGGTGCTCGTACAGCACTAGTGCTCGTACGGGACAAGTTGCAAGTGGCGACTTGAACTTGAAAGGTCGGCAAGTTGATGGCGGAACAGAGGTCGATTGGAGCACTGCCACCCAGCCTTCATGGCCGAACCACAGACTGACGTCTCGCGTCCCTCCGCTCTACCCACCGCAAACTTTCTTCAGCGCGGTACCGCATCGCAGTCTGTGGTAGACCAAAACTCTGCGGAATACCTCGACGCCATCGAGGAAGAATGGAACAAGAAAGTTGATCTGGAGGTCGAAACTCTGCTCGACGGCATGGTCGATCTCGTTGGCCTCGCGTCTATTGGAGACAAGGATAAATTCCGCATTGCCCAGGAGTCATTCCAGGCCCAAACTCGCGCTGAATCCATGGTATGATCATCCTTGCTACGCGACTCAAAACGGACTACTATAACCTTGCGAAAAAGGTTCGCGCAGCAAACTCGCTGCTTTCGATCACGCATTCTATGAAACTGCTCTTGCTCCTCTCTGACGAGGCGCAGATCGCGCACAGGCGTGATACCGAGCTGAAAACCGTACAAGAGGAGAAAGAAGACGCGCGCGCACAGGTAGCCGCCCTCCTGGATGAACTCATTCGACGTCCAGGCGAAGCAGCGGGTTCTGTGTAGGGTCTCCGCTGCGTATAGCTCCCCGTCTAGAGCCTGCCACTCCGCCTGGTCCCCCGACGATGACGCTTCCGTTATGGACAGGTCGTGCATTCTGAATCTTACACCCGCGCAAATCAGACGCCCCAAACGTAGATACGTACCACTTCGATCGCAAGTAGGTCATGTACAGTTCTCCGAATGAATTGTATTAAGAACGGTCACCCAAGGAGACAAGTGTACCAAATGGTATATGCCGACAATAAATATTGCCCTGAAGAGATACTTAGATGCCCATGATCGAATTTTCCGCAATAAATCTCGTGAATGCTGCGTGAATGCTGGGTCATTACAGGAGGATTGTGAAGGCCATGGCACACGCTGTTAGCGCGGCGGCGAACGGCCACATGCGTGTGTCCATGACCATTGGGCCAAGAGCAACGGCAGCGCTCGATCCAGACGTCTGGGGAGCCGACGACGAGCCGGAGGATGCGGGGGTGCTCGATTTGGCGGTGCTCGCGGCGCGAGTGGCTGCACCAGAGGCGGGCGCGGCGCTCGAGGCGGTTGGTGCAGAGGACGAGGGGAGAACAGGGACCGAGGCGGATGCCGAGCTTCCTCCTGATGCACTTGCTCCTCCCGATGCGCTCGAGCCACTGGTCGAGTTGAAGTTCGGCGCGGCGACCGCGGTCGAAGGGTCGGTAAGTGCGCCCTTGCCCCAGAGGACAGGTGTCCCATCTGACCCCGTCTCAGTCTCCGTCGCAGGAGTAGAGCTGCCGTCTGCGCCCGCAATCGTGAAACGACCGGTCCAAGTGAGATCGGCGGTTCCGCCGGAGCTGAACTGGTAGAAGTAGATCGGGGAGTTGGGGGTGACCTGCGTAACTGGATTTCAGTCATCTTCTCGACTGATAATACTGAATTCATTCACCTCAGGGCAGGTATAGTCGAAGGTTCCGGCGACTGATCCGTCTTGATTTTGGGCGACAGCTATTCCAATAGGTCAGAAAGCACATATCATGGGGAAGGCTCGCGCATACTGGTGACATGTATCATCGCTTCGTTGGGTCCCTGCAATATTCTAGTTCAGCAACTGCGACTGTAACTCGCGGAGCCATGGCAAAAACTAACCGTCATTAACTCGATGGCCATCCCTAAAATGGACTGTGTTAGTGCTTTGCGCCGCAAGTAATGTGCGGAATAAACATACCCTTCCAATCATCCGTGCCCGAGTCATCGCCCGCCCAACCGATATGACAGGTCGTGCCCTGATTGAAAACCTCGCCAGGGCCAGGTTCGTTGGGAGTTACGATGGCATGGGACAGCAGAACGGCGCTTGAAGCGACAACAGCAGTGAAAACGATGGACGTGAACATGGCTTTAGGAGGCTGGGGGAAAAACGGTAAGAACTCAAGGGGCAAAGGGGCAAAGGCGAAGAAAAACGGGGATGACGCAGACTCACTGTTCAACTGTGCAAAAGAGTGGGAGGGATACGCGCCTGTGCGCGTGGTGGTGGAGGGAATAACGAGGGATGGAATGTCACGCGTCACAGTCTCCTAGACCGACATGACATATTCCTGATGGCTTAAAATAATTTTACGGCTTTCTTTTGCCGTACACCTCCTAGATTTACGAGGACAGGGCGAGGACTCGGAGGAGCACACTCTACCGCTTACTGCGGACCTGTGGTTGGGCCCGGCTCAAGCGCCTTTCCTGGAATATTTCGCGTTCAGGATTCATTCCAAAAGTTGGGCAAAAAATCATTTAAACGCTACGAACACACTCCAGTATCATCCCGGTTTCCACGACGATGATTGAATTGGCGTCTAATCCTCCACACGATGAATCTGAAAAGAAATGTGAGCATCAGAAAAAGCAGCGCGCGAGATAAATGTAACCTCATCAGCTAATCGAATCCATTCTGTGAGGGACCGCAAGTATTCGTCTCTTCCAGGGTCAACTGGGATGTCGGGATGCCACAGTACGAAAGAGGAAAACTGCGCGGTGGGCGTCAATGTGCGGGAAGTTATTTTCGTTTCATCATCCTCAGCGTCCATCTCATCATCGTCACGCATTGCGCTCCGCGTAACCCGACTGCGCGGCTTGGCCTTGACCACTCGCTGTATCTTCGTACGGAGCTTGCCTGGCGCTCCCTCGCCGGCCATGATAACCCCCGCATAGCCGGCCGGCAAGTCCACCTTCAGGCCCTGCATCGTTCGCCCGCGGAAGGTCGCGACGAACCGCGTCGTGGCATCAGTAACGCGTCGCGCGAGGCTCGGTGGCTTTGTTGGTTCGGGAGGACTATCCGTGTCGGTGGACTCTTTCGCCGACTCCATTTCCACGTCCTGGTCTGCAGCGGGAGACGGTGTTGTGGCGACTTGTTCGGGGGCCGCTTCGACGAGGAAATATGTGGACATGGGGGCAGGACCATCGTGGTCGATGTGAAAGGGCATGAGATTCGGCGACGCGCTCGGTAGAGATGCCAGACTGGGAATAGGTGCTATGCTGAGCGTTGGTGCAGCCATGGTCGTTGTTCGTGTCTGAGTTTCAGTTGGTGGCAGTCACATCACGAGATTTCGTCACACCGCGCTTGTGGCCAATAATTCGAGATAATGCTACATTCTCACACAACTACAGAACAAAACATCTAAACAGATATTCCTTCACCGAGAGTCTCCATCGACACATCGCCAACCTCAAAAACAGCCCGGCTCGCAGCCATCTCCTGGTCTTTCGCCGATCGGGCCAGCTTTCGCTCAGCAGCCCGAGCTTGCAGAGTTTCGATTTCCGCTTTTAGTTTTTCCTGTGCGGAGAGGTCAGTTGGCATACAACAAGCGTATCCGGTCTGCTAACCGTCTGAGCTTGCAATTCGGCTTTGTTGAAGATGGAAAACGGTGTGGGAGGCGGAGGTGCATTCTTTGGGCCTGGAAATCGTTACGACGCGAAACGCGGTCGAGCAAAGGTAGACTCACTGTAGGCGGCGTGAGTGAAGACTTCGGCCATGATGTCGTGGTTTCGTCTGTATCTGGTCAACGATAATGCTCGAGTGGAAATGGTGTCGTTCTCGTCTGAGGTCTAGATGAGAGGGCGTACTGATAAAGGAAACGGCACGTACCGCCAGAATCTTCGTCATCGACACGAGGCGGACGCTACAAGATGGCTCCAGCAACGCAACGAAATTCGAGATGCTCACTCACAGCATTGCTCCCAGCCCGCGCACGCTGCTCCTGCTCCCTCCGCCGGTCCAGCATGTTCATGTTGTTATTTTGCTGCGCGACCATGGCCTGCTGCGAATTGAAAGGCATCCCCATCGGCATACCGCCCATCCCGCCCCCACCTGGCGGCCCAGCATTTGGGGGGTAGACTTTCTGTCCAGCTTTGTCGCCCATAACGTACACCTGAGCCTCGTTGTAGATGCGCAGAGGGTACGACCGCACGGGCTGATTCAGGGCTGGCACGATTTCTGAGTGTACAAATCAACATTGCGGCGAAGTAGAGCGAAAATAACACACGGGCAACCGGACCCCGCGAATAATGAGCGAGGATCAGTTGGGGGTTTCCGCCTTTTATGATACGATAACGCCGCCGCTGGCGCCACGCGCCGCTGTCTCCGCCTGGAACGAAACCAAACTTCACTTCATGCACCTCGACCTCCTGCAATGGGTTCTAGAAATCTGGGATTGGAGAAAGACCTTGACTCACGCGCGGCGTTCCTCCTATGGCCACAGATACCGTGTATTTAGTCTCCGGCTCCTGGTACCGTATTCCGTCATTTGGGAACGGTGTCTGTCCAGGTATGAATAGAAGCACGAGTTGTCCCTCTGAAAAGTGATGTATCAGACGCGACAGGTTAATTGTAACCTAACCAACCTGGGGGTTTATCCACGAATCCCCACGAGAATGGAACGCTCATGGCCGACTGAGTCCCGCGCATCAACAACATAGCAGCTGGGCGAAAAACACCAATTATTCAAGGACGGAGACGTCGCAAACAGTTCAAACCATGGTCAATGGTCAGCGGTTCTCTGTGGTTCCCGATGGTTTCAGGAAAACGAAGGCAGAGCCCTTCAGCCTGCGCCTGCTGAAATGACATTCTTGGAACCAAGAGGGGATGCGAGGGCGGTGCACTGAGTTTGGCAATAGCTTCGGCAGCTAACATTGTCGGAAACAAAGCCTCATTTGGTTGATTTCGTCACAAGTAGAGGAACGCGGGTTGGGCAGTGCCAATGCGCAGATAGAAAATCAGGATCATAATTCCTTGGATATAGGCCAATACCGTTCCCTCCGCAGGCGCTCGTTTCAAGACTGCGTTAGGCTGTCTTGTATTTCGCGGAATTGCAAAACATTTCTATAGCAGCCAGTTACAGTCTCAAAATACGTCCTACGTCAAATACACTACACCTGATCTGCCTTGATGAGATCCGCAGCCTAGATAAAC
Source organism: Mycena polygramma (assembly GCA_029449255.1). NCBI lineage: Eukaryota > Fungi > Basidiomycota > Agaricomycetes > Agaricales > Mycenaceae > Mycena > Mycena polygramma. Next base: position 89,862 of record JARKID010000087.1, on the reverse strand, counting down.
CTCAATTAATTACGGTCCAAACGACTTGCATGAGCCTGACCTTTTCAGCGATGGCATACACGGTGCCCTGGATGTGCGCAGCAAGGGGTATCGGAATGATACTGGCATCGGCCACACGGACGTTCGTGGTGCCATGCACTTTCAAATCACTGCCCACAACGCCTAACGATCCATTAGCATCAAGAATCATATCTGCATTGTCACGCACCTCCGAGTTCTCGACGAGCCATCGCAGCCGTACCTGAGCAGTGCGGTTAGGGACGATGAGAGTAAAAGCCAATCCTGCTCACCCATGAAATGAGCCCCAGTCTTGTCGGGTAAGAATTAGGCATATGCACCCCACGAAGACGGGACACTTACGGAAAATGCTTGACGGATGTAACTATAACATTGAGATGGGTCAGAGGGAGGCCAAGGCAAAAACGAGACAGACACACTTGATGACCTCTGCGTCAGTCATGTCCTTGGCGGGCGCAACCTGGTCCTGGATCACTGCTGTCATCGCGTCCGTCTTTGCGAGGGCCTCGATAGCTCGGTACGCCGCGAGGAGAGAGCGAACATCTGCGAGAGCTGAACACCGGAGGCGGATGCTCGTCTGGGCGAGACGTACCGAAGTCGTGACTCAGATAGCGAGGATCAACCGCAGGTTGCTGGAGGGGGTCGTTGCTCTGGATATACTATTCGCGACAAGTCTGATCAAGACGGCCCGGCGGTCGGGAAAGATAACGTACGACAGAACCGCGACTGAAAGGGTGCTAGACGCGCCATTAGCTTTCAACAAGTGCCTGAGACAACAATCTTACCTGCAGACCCGTGTTGACGGCGAAGTAGCTCTTGCCGGGCTGAGGATTGACTAAACCACGCGAAAAGATGACGAATTCTACGTGTGGAACGTTCGCCTGCTTGAGCCAATCCAACTGAATGGCGTACTGAGCGGCTTCGAGCTCGCTTAACGATCCTGCGCTCTTCTTGGCCTCAATGTCCTCTTCCAGGTTCTGGATTTCGGCGGCAAGGGCTTCCTCCTTCATGATCTTGTTCAACGGCGTAAATACGAGAGTGGTATCGTTCGATGCCCTCCACCCTTGCTTCTTCTCTTTGCTGGAGAATAGGTTAGGATACACATGGAGACTTTGAACGGGGTTCTTACTACAATGTCTCTTGCTCTTGCAGAAACTCGGGATCGTTTCTGAGTTTGTCTGGGTAGACGTAAGCGAATTTCATTGAGGAAGGACAGGCACGAGTAATACCGAAGGTAAGGTTACCGAGCTTGGCTTCATAGTGGATGCGGCTGAATGAGTGGTCCTGTGGGCGCTCGGGATGAGGATATGAATATATTGGGCGTAAACGCACGTGAAGGTTCTCTCCGACGCCGGGAAGATCCACTTTGACCTCGATATTGATGCCCTCGGCGCTCAGGAGCTTACGATCGCCAATGCCTGCGCAAGTCAAGAAAACGCACGAGGAGAGAGATATAAGATCGCACCAGAAAGTTGCAAGATTGCGGGAGTCTGTATCGTTCCCGCTGACAGAACAACTTCTTTAGATACATTCACCGAATAGACTTTCCCGTCCACTGAAAATTCGACTTGATGAGCGACGACTTTGCCATCGACCAAATCCTTCTTAAACACAATCTTGGTCACCTATTTGACTATGTCAACATGATAAGGTTCGGAGAGACTTTGAAACGGACTTGAGCCCCCGTCAGAAGCTTGAGGTTCGAGCGCGACGCTACAGGCGTATAGTATGCTGATGTAGAGGTAACTCTCTTGCCGGACTCAAAGTCGACACTTCTATTAGCGTTGTACACCCCACTGGCGTCCCCGCCAAACTGAAGGGCATATATTAGTAGGGGAGAGGGGAGGGAAGGGGCAGCGACGCACGGGATTAGCATTGGTGTGGTGCCCGAGCTCGTTCCAGCCCTTCACGTATGCCTGGACAGGATCTGCGAACTGCGCGTTATAACTCAGCTAAAAAGTAAAGAGTTAGATGCCTTCAACGAGACAAAGATGCAACCAGACCTTGACGGGACCACCAGTGCCAACCGCAACTTCTTTAGGGATGCCAGTGGTAAAGACGTCGTTCGCAGTGCGCGAGTACCCGATAGCCAAGTCTACTGAAGTGGGCGCAGCGTCTTCCGGCTTGGTGAAGGAAGGAAGAAGCGCATCCCAATCCCAGCCCTTGGCGTCGGAAAGAAGTTTCCAAGCGTCATATTCTATCTTTGAGCCACGGTCCCATCCCATGTAATTCAGCACAGACGAGCCTCCGACCACTTTGCCTCTATGGATCGAAAAGCGTGTCATCGGAAGGAGTCAGTTGGGAGGATTATTGAGCGAACCTAAATATTGGGATAGAGCGATCGTTACAGCCAGGTTGAGGAGTGGTCCTAATAAAAATTGAGTATAGTATCTCGCTTTGCAGACCTCGCGCTAACTTGGTCACCCAATCGTATGTAGGATTGCCATTGTTCTTCGCCATGTTTCCTGAAGGACTATAGCACAGAAATACTCGCTCTAATGCAGAGACCTACCAGGAATATCGATGATATCGTCATTCTCAATCAATAGACCCGCCTCGAGGATGCCGACTTGAATGTTTGGATTTTCGGAAAGACTGGAGTAACAAGTCGAGGGTCAGCTGCCGCCGAAAGCTTTCAGACCGAACTTACCGATTCGCAATTGGCAAGCCCGCGGTACCGCCGCCTATAAGACATGAGCGGACAAGCTGAAGAAAGTTAAGCTCGAGACAGTACCAATGACGATGTAGTCGAATGGAATGTCGATGAATTCCTGGATTGCAGCAACGGAGGGGAATGAGGCCATGGTGGAAAAGCTAGTGCGGGCACGCAGGGTGTCGAGCGAACATCTTGCGCTTTAAGTAGCAACATGTTCTTTTCCGCGCCCATTTTGCTGGTTGGTAATTTTTGGACATCACGGGAGATCACGGTCCGCCGCGGCGGTGCCATCAGTCCTCCCAGCTCGGTTCAGTTTTGGTTCAGTTCAACAAAGTGAGGTTAAAATCTACTTCCTTCTCTCCGTTCTCCGTGATGAACTTCCTTTGATGATGAACAGCACACAGGAGATGATCATTCTATCTTCAAATTCCATGTGATACGGAGTCAATCTTCAATAGTACAACAACGGTACCTCCAAATGCATGAGAGGTAGCAGGAACGAGTCAGCGGATTGACATTAGCGCTAGCACGGTAGCCCTCAAGTAGCTGCGATTCCGTGCGATTTCCCCCTGCTCCTCTCTCCTCTACCGTGACCGCCCATGTTGTCCGAACTCGATCTCAGTCTTGGGGCATTGGAGGTCGGCGTGTAAATCTTCTCTTCATTGTTTCTGTGCAAGTCCAACAGAGCTGACTATAATTTCAGTCTTCTGTCGTCGACGCTGTGGGGCGTGACAACGGTCCAGCTGTATATCTACTTGACCTCCCCCAACAAGGACCCTCTGTGGACCAGGGGACTTGTGAATATTATTTCCTCCCGCTCGACTCGAATAAACGCTGATACCACGTTCATTTAGGTTTACATCGTCTGGTTCGTTGCCGCCCGCCGTATTGATTTCCTCCTCATTCATCGACCCTCGACAGGCTTCTGGAAACCCTTCACACCGTATTTGCCTGGGCATACATCTACCGGTTGACCGTCACTTTCTACGGAATTCCTGCCGCTCTTGGGGAATCATACTGGGCTTTGGACATATCCTCGTTGTTCGACGGCATCATTGGGGCAATGGTGCAGGTTCGTACCGCTCCAACGTGCCATGACATCTATTCATGTTCTTTAGATGTTCTTCGCCTTTCGGATCCATATGTTCTCCCACATGTGGCACATTACTTTGGTATCATGGCTTGGGTCGCTGCTTCAACTGGCCTGCACGATTGGGGTGACCGTACTGTCCGGGCGGGTTAGCGTTGCCCAGTTCGGTGTCCAATACGGGTGGCTAGTGGAGTCTATCGTGCGTAGTGCCTCTTCATATTCCCCGACAATTATTGATTAGACACAGCTTATTATCAATCTCATTGTCGACATCGTCAACACGTCGGCCTTGACGTACTACCTTAACCGTGGGCGCACTGGTTTCAAAGGGTTGGTTTTAAAACTTTGACTTATCTTTTATATCTAATCTTTCCCTCCCAGAACTGACCGAGTCTTGGAGAAGTTAGTTGTCTGGACAATTGGTCGGTGCTTTAAATTCGTACAAAATATGTTTGCCAACTGCCTCCTGTTATAGAGACGGGACTCATCACTGCGTATGCTCATCTCTCTGCGCGTCGACCTTCCCTGACGCTGTTGCAGTATCGCTGCAGCTGTACAATTGGCAGTGGTAGGTTTCCGTCTGCTCCACATTTCGTGATTCTCAACCCGTTTTAGTTCAAGCTCTTGCCCACCTCAGGCAAGTCACGAAAGGATACACTCGCTTACTCTATGCTTAATCCATATCACAGCTCTTTGGATCGGGATCTCCCTCTTCTACGCAAAGCGTAAGCTCCGCCTCTTACAAACAACGAAGTGTTTGCTGACCTTTCTCGTTGCTAGTGTATTCCAACTCATTCTATGCGATGTGAGCGAATGTTCAATTTCAATTTAAATGTTAGACTAACATATCATCTTGAACAGTTTGAACTCTCGCTCCGTCATCCGCCAAGGCTTCAACACCACCGATGCTCAGACCAACTCCAGTCTCAACGTGCGCACCTGGAACAATAACACTCAGCCGGGCGGTACCCATGTCACTGTTGTCCATGTTAGTCCTCCACTGTTCTTTTGCCGCATTCGTTGATTCGGGGGCAGACGCAGGACACCGATGTAGAATTGGGGAGTTTCAAGGTAGATTCCACATTTCGCTGTTGAAAACGGTCATCGACGTTCTTGCAGAGATCAGACACCAAGGACCGATTTTGATAGTTAAGGCATTCATGAAGGTCGAAGTATTTATTTAGTTGCACGATCCATTGGCGCGTTGCAGCTTGAACGAGGTATGTTATCAGTGGTATGTATCGTGTACTAGCGTCGAGCGAGGTTCTATACATTTTGATTTATTTATGGACGAATGCGAATTTGTTTATCGACGGCCACCGGCGGCCTGGCACTGGGAGATAGCAGCTTGCGCGCGTTTTTACATTCAGTGCAAACCGATACATACCTCGAGATGGCTCTTGCGTCATTGTAATTACATCGGCTTGTTCGGGCATGCCAAGGCTGTCTATTACCAGTTCAGCCATACTTCCGTGATATTGTACCCCGTCGTCCATGTCGGCCGCTGTCGATACCGGCATATACACGGGAATCCCGGGATACTAGTGGTTCTCGCCCAACAACTTCGATCGGCGGTGGTCCGCGCCGGTGAGATTGTTCCCGCGGAACCGTCTTTGGCTATCAACTTTACTGTCCGGGTTCCAGGCACGTATTGGAAACCAAAGGAAACCACCAATGCAAGGCCTCGAGCTCTCCCTGACCAGCCTGTCCTTCGATCCTGGCGACACCGTCTCCGGTAGCTTGGGCCGATATGCCCAACTTGAAAATCTCCCGACGCAGTGTAGCACGCCAAGCTGAAACATGCTGCTGACAGCTTATCTTGACGCTCTCGGAGCAATTGGCCGCCTGGAAGATTGCTCACAACTTGAAACAATCGCCACCGGTTCCTGGAAGCTGATAACATGAAGTTATCTCCGGTGTCTGTGGGTCCAAAGTTCGACCTGATGAAAGTCAGAGCACTGCTCGAAGGAGATTCCCGTCTGCAAGAGCGAGCCACGGACTGCGCAGTAGTTACTGCAGATGGCAAATCTGGTTCGGACGCTGGACTTGAACGTTTGAACTTCCGGTGTCTGTTTCCGAGATTTAGTACTGCTAAAATAAAAAGCGCATACAGAAATGCCGCATCATAATTCGGTCGACCGGCGCAGCGTCGGTTGACCGCCGTCACCCGGTAACGGAATCGTTAGCCGCGACACTGTCGCGCGCGCGCGAAATTATATTCACTGGAGATATCAGCAGCGGTCAGATACTGGACAGATGTCTGGTGCGATCATAACTCCTTGGCGTGCATTTAAAAGCTCTCACTTCTCGCTCAGCCCAATAGCACAATGTTCCACGTTCTTTTTCTTTCTGCTTTTGGCGCCCTTTCTGCTTTTCCTTCCGTGCGCAGCGCAATTTCCTGTGCAACCTCGCTTTCGGCGGCCTCGGCAGTTGATGCTAGCACTTTTGCGGCTACAAGTTATGACTATGTTATCATTGGTGAGTCGGGTGGCCCTCCAAGTTTCGTAAATAACCTTCCTCGCTAGGTGGAGGCACTGCCGGATTAGCTTTGGCAAACAGGTTTATCTTCTCTTTTCCTACAGCGAGGCTAAGTTGTACCTAATCTGCACATCAGGTTGACTGAGGGATCGAACATCACGGTTGGCGTTATTGAAGCCGGTATTAATCATCCAGGAAACCCTACGCTGGAAATTCCAGGTACCTTTATTTGCGCGATGCTACTACCTATGCCAGTGTTGATTTCTCCATCAAGAGTACGCTCTCCCCGGAGGGGCAGGGGACGCGACCTATGATTGGTGAGTACATAGGCCATCGATCGGCCTGACGATGCTCACCATTCCTCAGGTTATTCGAAACGGTTGCACAAGCGGGGGTCAACGGTCGCCCCATTTCTCAACCCAGGTACGTCATACCGTTGCAACATCTGCCTGGTGGTTGAAACAAGCCCGGCTTCAGAGGCAAGATGGTCGGCGGATCCAGCGGCTTGAACCTATTGGGATGGAGCCGCGGATCGAAATTGGAATATGACGCCTGGGCCACATTTTCAGGCTGTTCTGACTGGTCGTGGGCTGGTTTATCACAATATTTTGCAAAGTCGCAGACTGTGGACAAGAAGAGTCAGCCCAATCCCTTCCCAGGTGTCAGTCCCGCGCAATATGCTGCCTCGTTCACTCATGGGGGCACCGGCCCCATAAACGTCAGTTATGGAACAAGTTCAGAAGATTTCTTGGGCTTAACTCCTCCAGGTCTCTTACAACACGGTGTATTCCGATATCGTTTCCGATTATGTGAAGACTTGGAACAATCTGGGTGTACGTACTCAATCTTGGACGACCTTGCCAGCGCTGATTGGTATCGTGTTTGAAAGATTCAAACTAACGGCGATGCGGTGCGTTCCACAATTCTGCAGCGAACACAGGCCTTAGTCGGGCTCGCAGGACTCGGGAGAAACCATTGGCATCTACAACAGTCGAATGTCGATCGACCGCACGCACGGCATTCGCTCATACGCCGCCAATGCGTATTTCGCCCAGTCTTGTGCCCGTCCGAACTTGCACATCATTACCGGAGCTCAGGTTCGATTATTTCGCTTCGAAAGATTGTATTTTACAAACTCCAGGCCACAAAAATCTCACTGTCGAAAGGATCTTCGGGTAAATATACGGCCACCAGCGTTGCATACACAGTCGGATCTAAATCCTTCACGGTTGCTGCGACCAATGAAATTATCATTTCTGCTGGAACGGTTCAAACACCTCAATTGTTGGAACTGTCTGGTGAGTTTTCCTTCCGATACCCGAATTTGTCTGACAATTTTATCAGGGATTGGAAACGCGACCCTCCTTCAGTCCGTCGGGATCGCTCCCTTGATCGACTTACCCCAAGTCGGAGAGAACTTGCAGGTAAACCATATTTATCTTGACCGTCTTTGCTTTTAAATTCCATTCCAGGAGCATGTTTTCAGTATCGCAGAGTTTCAACTCAACAAGGGCCACCAAACGTTTGGTAGGCAGTCTTCTCCCGAGCTTTGATCTTGTTGATTTTTAAGCTCTTGATTAGACGAGCTCGAAAACAACGCCACTTTTCTCCAAGAGCAAACGGCTCTTTAGTTCGTATTTTCAACCTTTGTACAGTACTCGGGTTTGATATCAGCACCTAGTGCGGCCAACGGTACCGGCTGGCTTGCCGCCAACGACGGGGCACTGGCATTCCTGCCATTCCAGTCAACCGCCAGTGCTGCCGATCAAGCGGCTCTCCTTGCCGCTTTCGACAGCCATGTTGCGAGCGGCCCGCTCACTCCCCTCCAGAAGTTGCAATATCAACTTCAGCGGCAATGGATCACTCAAGGAAATGTGCCCATGACTGAAACGATCATGTTCAGTCGCGGCCTCATTTCTCCGGAGGCCGGTGAGAGCTACCTTACTCTGCTGGCCGGGACTCAGGTAAGTCGGACTCTTTCGAGTAAACCCGGAACTCGGACGCTAAGGATCATCCTCACCAGCATCCCATGGCTCGCGGATCAATTGTTCGTTGACTATATCTTGCAGTGGACGATGTACTGACTCACACCGCTAGCATATCAACAGCTCTGTTCCAACCGCACCACCCGTTATTACTGGTAATTGTTCCTGACCTGATACAGCGAAACTGGACTGACAGCTTTACAAGCGAACTATCTGGAGAATGATTTCGGTGAGTTGTGAATATCACGGACGACTAAATCGTTACTGAATCTGATTCCAGACGTCCAGACCATCTTGCAGGGAATCAAATTCATTTTGAAACTCGGCCAGACGGCCCCTCTTTCTCAAGACATTAACCAATTAATCGAGCCTACAGCCACCAGTGACGCCGACCTGATCCAGTGCGTATATTGAATCCTTCTTCAACACGATTTAACATAACATTTAAGATGGATCCGTAACACACTATCCGTACGCGGATTTTTTGCAATTGTGGAGAGAGGATATTTATGTTAGCTTCGTCAGCCCGGTGACCACCTCTTGGGCACGGCGGCTATGGCGACTCGGGCTTTAGGCGGTGCGTTCGTTCTGCGTATCTATCCAACCATTCTCATGAACGTCAACTTGCAGGCGTCGTGGATTCCACCCTGACCGTTTACGGAACCACCAACCTTAGGTATGATGCCTACCCGGAAAACGAACTGTGCTCAACTATGCTCACATTTTCGCCTTTCTAGAGTTGTTGATGCAAGCATCATGCCATTTACTATTGCGGCTCACCTGCAATCCACCGTATACGCGATCGCGGAGAAGGTCGCATATGAATTTCCTTGTGCAGCTTGAAATTGACGTTTTTTCGGTTCAGGCAGCGGATATAATTCGCGGATAACATTCCCGCATTCGTTTAGGATGTCGTCAACCATCATCCCAAAGTTGACCGGCGTCCAAAAAGAACATAGTGATAGTATGTCTCATTCTTTTCGCTACCTACCTACCTACCTACCTACCTACATAATGCACATGTCCTGAAACATAAACACTCTCTATTTGATGCTCAACGTTTGGACCCCGGTCCGTGCCTCAATTGGCTTGATCTCGTTCGTGATCTACATGTACAACAGCATTTGCTCAACGCTGTATGGATTTCGACTCAACTCAGAGGTTTACACAACTGCAGCGTAGTTCGTAGTAGGTAAGATATTTGGCAGTATGTAGTACCAGCAGTGGTGCACGTAACGTATCAAAGTCCCCAAGAAATCCGACTTTCACGTATTGACATCGGCCGCGGCAAGCTTTATACACAGGATGTTGCATGCAGTAGAAAACATTCTTTTTATCCCAACCACGAGTTCCAAATTCATCTGGACTCGTTCTTACCGCCAAAATTTAAGGCCAGTGACGCATCGATAAAGTGAACCGTGGGAAAGGTGGCTTGATCCGGTCTGCTGCCATGAACAATCCTTCGCAATTCGGAGTCGCTACTTATTATCTTTTCTTGCTGCTGTAAGAATAGAGAATAGCTTGATGCTTCATCTTTGGGTCTACATTCGTGATTCGGCTGCATTCGGGCAAAATTCAAGCTACGCTTTGGTTGCGACGGAGTTGCAAACTACTGACCGGGGAATCCGGGCTCCAGATTCCGGACCGCAACGCCGCTGTATCCAAATCTGCATGTACGAATGCGCTCATTTTGTCATTGATTCGGTTTCCCATTACAGCAGTTGACCCTTGAAAATCGCGTCGATGAATTGAAACTTCCAAATATTCATTCCATTTACACAAGAGAAAGTGATCTAATACAGACACAATACAGAAAGAGTGTGCGCCAAACGAGGATCATGTGAGATATATTTCAGAAAGAAAAGATTCCTGTCCTCGCGTGGAGAGGAAGAATATGCGTCAATGTAAGCCATACCTACGTTCCATCAGTATGCTGTTGAATCCTAGGAAAAAGCACGTACGCTGAACACCAAGTAAGATTTCTTGTCCTCGGCAATCGTTCGCCACAGATAGTAGCGGACGCCGCAGTAGAGGCCCAGCAAAACCAACACAGCGGAACTGACTGTGCCAAGGGACCAATACCAGCTGAGGAACGTGGACCAACCGACCAGGGCTCCGAACGTGGCGCTGCGGGAGAACTCTGGTGCGTATATGGGAAAGGTAATGCGCCCCAAGGCAGCATCTCCCTCCACGTCGGAAAAATCTTGTGCCTGGATTGTGGTGAAGATGAGCACGCCGCTTATGAGGACAGCGGTGATGGAAATTGGGTCCAGATTGCGGTGGGAAGCTGGAAATTGCGTGAGTTTCAGTAGGCACAGAGCTTGAACACTACTGACCTATAATCTTGGTGGCCCCGATTTCAAAGGTAACGTAGCCGCCGATATTGCAGAGGTTCTTTCCGATGACATGCCCCGACAGGCCACCTTCATCGTAGAGGAGTGTGGTGAGAAGAAGGCCGAGAGAGGTCACAACTTGGTCCCAGCCGTATAACGATGACCACAAGACGCAACCGGCCGCGATAGCCCAACGCAAAATCACGGCTTGCGATTCATTCAGGCGACCGGCCGGTATGGGACGCCATGGGCGATTTATCGTGTCCTCGTCCTTGCTGTGCGCCTGGCTCGTAGATGGGTGGAGTCAGAAATGCTGTAGTGTATGTTTGCAATGACTACCTGATTTGAAACATTGCAGAGCAACAAATGAATCCAGATCCAAATCCCGGTCTGCAGCAGGTTGGAAAGAGAATAGAATGGTCCAGCGGCGCATGCGAATGCGGTCTGAGGGACTCGTTTAGTGTTCGGATTTTGCCAAGGTGCGCGTAGACTCACAATGGGGACGAAAATCGTCTTGTAATCCGTCCACGTAAACAGAACAGCGGTGTAAAGATGGCGGGATATCTTGCAAATAATCCAGTAGATGGACAACTTGATGCTGGGTTCAGTCTCGAGGCGGGCAAAGAGGAAGGGATGAGGTTGCATGGCGCAGATGCGTAGACGGAGTGCGATGATATCCCATAAGTATTTCGAACAGAGAGTGTGGATGTCCGTCAATTCCGATACCAATCAGCCAGGATCAACCACATAATACTTTTTTTTGAAAGTATTTCATCTGGATTCGGAGTGGACCGAATCAGACTGGCGTCTACTACCTACACGGTTCGTTTGATGATCAGGGGGGCGGGGGCCGGTTTACTATCGGAACCAAAATGTGGGCGGGAGATTGGCGGGAGATGCAAGAAGACCATGTCAGATCGAAGCCACACTGCATGTACAACCCGTTTCTCGCAGGGACTCGGACTATGCTGATTGGGAGATGTTCGGCCACAACCGTGGATGATTGTAGCATGCGCTCAGCTGCAGAAAGTCAACGGCCAACTTGAATCTGTGTGGAGATCAAGTGAAGATCGTTACAGTCCCAAAAATAAGATCTCCCACTACCTCGGACAATTGTTGGATGCAGACTCTGATGCAGAGTTGAAAAGTGAAAGAAGCGTGCCAATATCGACTGCTGCCAGTGTGCTGCTGTACCCGGACCGATGGCGCCGCGTTGAATTGGTGTTGCGGAGATAAAAAGAAGATGCGACGATCATGATCTACGCCGAGACTACGTAAATATAACTCACGTAACCGGTTCAACCAGACGTTCGTTTGTTTATTCGGGCACATCCCCTTGGGAAACAGCCGGGGCCCGTACTACACACATGCGTGAGGGTAACCATCACGATTGAACCCGGAGTGAACCATCTGCACCACCGATGTACTTACTAAATAAACACAGTCTATACAATAATGTTTCCAGCTCGCAGCGGACGCTAAAATCCTCGTATCTGAATTTTAAACAATAAGGAACAGAGCCCGGTTGCCAGTGCATTCCATCTAATCCAAACATACGGCTCGGGGTCAGTTGCTCAGACGAGTTGGCGACTCGGCCGATATCATTATCAAGAGAAGAATTCTATCGATGATAGTCTTGTGATGATATAATTGTCCCGTAACAGCATAGAGTCCGATATGACGGTGAACCGCCCGTCGGGTCAAACTTTGCATTCCAAAGCTCTCGTCAACATCATCTTGGCCTTGCCTTCAGATCTGGGTAATATATTGCAATCGAAATCCTTGGGATAGCTACAAAGAATGAATTAACGGCGGTGGTCCATAAACGGGCTGTCTAAATTCGTACCTGACGAGATTTAGCCCAAAGTCGGGCTTCAAAGGACTCTTTTCAGACGGCGAGATATCAAAGGATGCGAGGATTGAGGCGATGATGATGAATACGCTGTTTTCTGCCAAATGCTTTCCGGGGCAGATTCTGCAATCAATTCATGAGTAGATATAAACTGGTCGCTTTAGATGAAGCTTACCGGCGACCGAAACCGAATGCCCACGAGGCAGGACTCGGACATCCAATGTCGCTCAAGAAACGCTCCGGGATGAACTCCTGTGCATTGTACTTCTCATTTGGTTCAAATGCGACTGCCCTGGAATTTATTGAATTTTAACCCGGGATGCACCCGAAGAAACAAGAAGAAAAAATACCAGACATTAGGCATGACGATCGTGTCTTTTGTGCGTTGAGCGGACGGAAATCGGAATAGATACTGAGACGTACTCTGTGGAATAAAATAGCCCTCGTACGTGGTGTCCTCTGTGGTACGCCGGGCGATACCCAAGGGTAAGACTGGATGCCAGCGCATTGTCTCCTTGATAACTGCGTTAACATACGGGAGGTTTGGAAGGTCGGAAATCGTTGGGAGCCGTTCATATCCCACGATCTCGTCAATTTCTGCCTGCGCTAGGCGTTGCTTGTCGGGGTGTAAGGCCATAGCCATCATGAAAGTTAAGATAGTCGCGTAATTCTGCGGGAAAATGTTAGAAGACAGGGAAAGGTCGGGTAATATTCTCACCGATTCCCCTCCAGCTGGAACTCCGGTGTAAAAAATGAATGCATCCTGCGGGGAAAAACTCGACATACCGCCGTAGAGGGAACCTGTAGACCACTTGAGGTGATGGTCAAGACCTTCAGGATTAGCGAGGAAAAGGTCCTGAAGCAACGAAGGCGGAGCTTTCCCAGTTGCCTAGGATAATATGAGGGTGAAAAAATGCACGAGATATCGTTGTCGAACCATTTCTTGGACAACGTGCTGGTACGGTTTCTCCACGAGACGCTCGATCATTTCCTTTCCGGTGGCTGCATGCCGTTTGAACGGAACCCATGAAGGTAGATATTTAACTGGCAGCACAAGCGCCTAATTCAAGGAATGGACTGTCGCTCAGATAGACTAAACTCACGGATGGGTATGAGGTCGCATATGAATGCACCAGGTACAGTAGCCTCTCCGATCATATGCATCGTGTCGTCGGCATGAGTAATGTACTTTGAAAATGTGTAAGTTAGAGACTAGCAGGACAACATGGAATCACACTCACCTCATCATCGGCGGCGGCGACTGACAATCCATAAGTAATGGACAGTATAATCCGACTTGATATTCTAAGTATACTAGTGAGCGCAACTCTCGAGAGCAAAACACTATTCTCACAACCGTACGTGATCGAAAAAGGCTTTCGGAGTAGACAGGAGACTCGTGCAGAGTAAGATGGCGAGATCCTCTTGAACTATATGATATTTCTTGACAGAGGCAGGGCTGAGGGCCACGTGAGCGAGCTTCCGTTGCGTTCGCCATTCATTCCCATAAGGAAGAAGGGGCATGCTCTGGTCAATTTTTCAGAATAAGTCTCCGGGAACGGCGACGCAGTGAATACTTGGTCCAATCCCATCAACTCCCCGACGACAGTGAACACCGGGCGATGGGAGAAGGTACCGCCTTGTTTATCCAAGAGGTCGTTCATTGCCTTCAATGAGTTGAGAACGAGCACATGGTTCCCTAACCCATGGAAAAATATCAAATCGCCTGAATATACTGAGCACAATGTCATTCCGGAGTAGCGATGCAAAGACGGACCATATTTCTCTTTGTATTGGGTAAATTTGATCCATGGACCGAGTGGCGAGACGTCCAGGATGTTCCCAATGATTGGGTATCCGGGAGGGCCAGGCGGATAGAGTTTCTTGGACCGTGTTGAAGTGAATGTCGATAGTAAGTACAAGGAGACCGCAGAAACTGCAACAGCAAGAGCGAGGTATGCCATGATGACCCAGTGCAGCGTGAGTGGACAATCTTGGACGGACCCGGCGTTCGATGGCGCGTCATCGTGTTATGAGAACGAGTTCGAAGCAGGAAGCAAGATCGGGACCAGATCTCACCACTGCCATACTTGCTGAGCTGAACCAAAGTTTGAACTAAGCTCGGAGGAAGCCTCAGCAGTGCCAGTGGCTCGGCTCAGTTCTCATTCCTGGGTTCTTGGAATTTAGTCCGCGCTGATTGTGACTCCCGGCCGCAACTGAGACCATGACTCAGGAAGACGCAAGCGCTGGTGCAAAGCAGCAGAGTGCGGCATGTCGGATTTGTGCTTGATTCGGTGTGTGCTAGTGAGTGATCTCGCAAGCATTTTGGCAACAAATATTGATGAAACTCCGTGCTTCTCAGGCTCCCGCCGTACCGAGCCGTACTGGTCGGCCCGCAGTGTATCGTTTCGTAAGACCTTCCATCTTCACTATCACTATTCGACGTCAAGCAATTCTGGACAGGTACACGATTCGAATGATTCGCCTCCGTGCTCAAAAAAGATTCGAACAAATCCAGAAGATTTTGGACACCGAATAATCCTTGAGAGGCATCGTTTTATATTGAGAAGCATGTTCTTCCACAGCGCGCGCCGCCCAACACTCAGCGCCCAGCGGCAGTACGACGCCAGCGGCAACTTGAATGATTCCTCTGCCAGTGGTAAACCCGAAAATATTTTTTCACGCGCACTATCGTCGGCGGTGTCATCCTCTCCGCCAGTGCCACATTACCTATCACTATCACTATCACTATCACCTGCATTGATTGCCCAAGAGCGCGTGCCGCTGAGCATAACGATGCTTGTTGTGAGTAGACTGTCATCATGATGCTCAAGATAGTTCAACTTACGGATAAGACAAGCGCAACTCACATGTATGTACGGCTAGCTGCCGGTGCGATTTCCGTCATAGGATCATGTAGGCAATCGTCCTGCCCATTTCAAATCTTGATTCTACAACTGGGCGACGTCGGTCTCAAGCTGCTCTGGTAGACTGGTACGCTTGATATAAACTGGTTGGTGTGATTCTCGGCGCCGATTTCTCACCGAATTTGCAACGGAATCAGAACAAAGTGCTGCATTGGGACAATCAACTACAAGCGCCACGTTCCCCGCTCTTTCGCAGCAAGTTGTCTCGCCACGACAAGCAGCATGACTCCCGCAAGCATGACAACCTGTTTAATATATTTACGTTAGAAATCATTCTGATGCGATAAGGACAGTGTGCGCACCCCACTGAATGTAATCGCCGCCCACCAGGTATATTTCGGCGGTGTTAAAAGGGCACCTTGAAATCCGTGTGAGTAAATTTTGAATGGTTACAGCATTCCGCGCACCAGTAATTGGATTGCCAATGAGCAAGGCCAGACCGATAACAGCCATTCCGACACCGATTCGCGTCCTACATGGCAATGTAAGTCAGAGGACAGAAAATATTCAACCACATACCCGATTTCATGTACGGATCGGGAAAACCCAGCCAAAACAGCGGTCAAGAGGGAAGGAACTGGACAACAGTTCAGTTGCCCACCTGGAACTGAGAGAGGCGACATACAGCTTCCCGAAAAAAACCCGTACACCAAAGCAAATACAAACATGCCGGCGGTCGTACTCACTCCCAACATCGCGAAGACCAGTGCACCAGCAGTGGCTGTCATTGGAATGAGAACTGTTTATTTTCGTTGATCAGAGGTTCGGTGCGCTGCGTTCCACGCACCATTGATTGCACCATACCGGTCAGCAATCGCATTTGGCAGTGTCCGACCCAAGATGGTAGCAATGTTCAACACGGTCAGCGAGTAAAACGCCGAAGTCTCGTCGATTCCTTGAAGTACGGAAAAAAGTTGCAAATAAAAATAGGGAAAGAACAGCCCCAGATATACGAGGGATGCTCTTATAACGCGATGAGTTCAGCCGTGGCAAGACTGCAATAGACATACCCAGAAACTGCGATTAGAAACGGCACATCTTTGAAAAACTCTATCGTCCTGATAGTGGGAACACTAGCTAGTCGTGGGGGATATCGTGGTGTCATGAGGAGGTTGGAAAGGATGAGAAGGCCCATGATCGTGAAAGCGGTAATCCTGGAACGTTTCATGGTCAATTCGGATATCTGAGAGAGGTCAATTACCTTATCGCCCACGGAAAGCCGTGGTTCTTGATTAAATTGTTAACCATAATCGGGACAAGGACTCCGCCGAATGAGGATCCTACACAAATTAGGACCTGCGCATCCATGATACACGAAGGGGACACACCGGCAAAGACGATACCCATAACCAAAGAACGCCGAGCACGGAAATAATGGGAGGGAACAGACACAGCAGGAACGATTATGAGTCCCAAGGCAAGTCCCATCCCGATTCCTTGACACAGGAATACTTGGTAGTAGTGATGGGGCTGGGTGATCGAGAGCATGAAGAAGCTGGTTACGAGTGGTTAGAGGAAAGACGGTGGTTGCTCGCACACATACGAGAAGATATACAAAAGGGTGCCGGAGGCCATAAGGAGTCGAAAATGCCCCGCATCATGGAGTCTCCCAGAGGGTAGACCTGGCAAGCTATGAACATTTGAATAAGGAAAGCCGCCCGAACGCACCTATTGCGAAATCCAAAAACAACTGAGTGCTGCCGATCCAGCTAATGTCAGACGGTGTTTTCTCGCTCAAATATTCGCGCTAGGAGGTTGGTCAATCTTGTCTATTCATTCAAAAGTGGCTGCAGATTTCCTCACCGTATAAAAGTCCTGGAAAACACCGAAGGCCAGAGCAACCCCGAAGGTCGAGAACAAGGCCAAGGCACTGCATCAAGGATGGATGTGGGCAAACGATAAAAGAAAACATACTCACGCGCCGACAACGGTCATCCATGCACGCCAACCGCCTTCGTCCATGGCATGTGGCGGTATTACCGCCTGGCTAGTAGTCAGTGCGTCGAGCTTCTCATCGGGTTGGCTGGGCTTTGCATCCGCCGACTCCACATTGCTGGGGTCGCTGGTGGACAAGCTCATTTGTGATCAAAGAGAAGGGGAGTCCGTTGACTTGCACGGTTTCGATACAAACATATCATTTTCGAACTGATTTCGAGCGGGCACGTGGAGAACAGCCCGTTTTAGAAGACGGCGAAGTGAAGGCGAGGTGAAAACGAAGGGAGAATTGCTGGCAGGTGTTGATCATTCGACTTGAAGATGTGTGTCGCTCGGCAATCACGGAAGTATTCTGGTGATTGCCCAAGTGATTGCCAGGCGGGAAGATCTATGATCTACACCGGCCCGTCGCACCGTATCTACACCCGGGTTGAAATGGCGCAGTTACCACAAGTCGCGACAGTATCCTTTGTCTTCAGAACACCGCAGGATGAAGAGCGGATCCGCCAATATTCTGCTCGCCAGCTCTGCTATAGTCGGGGGTGCCACAGGTGTCTGCCTTCTCCTTTCTCGTCTCCGGGACTTCCTCAACGTCCGCCTTCTCCCCCCGGGTTGAATTTTACCTCATAGTTCATGGATTCAATTTCATACTTTCTCTAGAGCTGCGTCCGGAGGGAGGCATGCGGGTCCTTGCCGTACAGCCCTGGCGAGTATACAAGCGATATGCTAGAACACTTGGTTCGTTCTGCGGTCCACAAAGCACAGCGACTCAAGTTTTCCAGGGCCCATCTTTTCCATACGGCCAGGGGGATATATGCCTTGGCTTACCGCAGTTTTTGGTTTTCTTTTCCCTCCGCCAAAACAAATCATCATCCTCGACACTGCTGCGGCCGTTACAGATTTGTTCCAAAAGCGTTCGGAGGCAATTAACTTCATCCAGATCGTTCTCACAACTATCTCACATTGAAGCCAGATTTTCTCCGACCGCCCTCGATGGCCCATGGTAGAACTCCTCGGACGACAAGACAACGTTGGGTTCACTCGCTATGGGGCCCGACTTCGGGCGGCTCGTCGACTACTGCACGAAGAACTCGGTCCTCAAAGTGTTGATCAATGGGAACAGTTGGTGGAGGACACTGTCGACAAGCTCATGGCTGACTGGAAGTCCAAATTGGAGTGCTCAGGCCAAGCAGCCCGGTATGCTTTACGGAGGTATGTGTCGCCAACAGAATTTCGTGAAAGCAGGACTCAAACGCGGGCTGGGAATTCAGAAACCTGGAATCACTCATGTTTCGCCTGACATACGGGAAGGACCCGACACCTGATTATCTTGAACTTGTCAAAGAAGTGAACGCCCAAACTGGAGCTGCACTTCAGCCCGGACGTTGGTTAATTAACTATTGGCCTTTCTGTAAGAGCTGTCCACTGTATATATTCGGATAATCGGGGCTTATATTGACTTTGTTTCAGTGGCTTATGTTCCTACCTGGATGCCTGGGGCTCATTTCCAACGCTGGGCGCAAAAGGCAAAGGCACTCTTCGTCCGGATGGTGACGGGCCCATACGAGGAGGTCAAGGCTGAAATGGTGAGTTTTACGAGTTTGAGCAACCGTCCATCTCCTTTAAATAAATTAAAGCTCGCGGGTCAAGACGACGCTTCATTCGTGTCTAACCGTTTACACAAAATTGATTCGGATGACGCCGCAGAAGCAAAGCTGGTCATGACAACCGCAGGCAGCATTTTCAGTGGTAGGTTAAGAAACGAGCCTCGTCGCATCTGCATCCTCATATTTTTGTCATTATTAGCTGGTGTCGATACGGTGAGTTGCCTCTTTCCGTCAAACTACGCCACCCTTACTGGCATTACAGACGGACTCACTCTTGGAAACGCTCTTCACTCTCCTTTCGCACCATCCTGAGGTTCAAGAAAAGGCGTATGCGGAAATCAGCGGTGTCGTTTCTGCCCGCAATCACGGTGCGGCGTCTGGAAAGCCCTCGGTTGGCGATCGCGAACTCTTGCCCTCGGTCAATTACATTATCATGGAAAGCCTCCGCTTCAACCCGCCGGTTCCAATGCTCATCCACAGTCCGTTGAAAGAGAGCATGTATAATGGATGGAGGATTCCCAAAGGCTCGTGGATGATGGGCAACATGTGGTATGTTATGCCCGTCGGCGAGGAAATCATGGTTGAAATATTAAACAGGTCGATCTTCAACAACGAGGAGCAGTTCGCTGAACCACGCGCTTTCAAACCTGAAAGATTTCTCGACCCGACGCTGTTAGACCCTACCACGCTTGTTTTTGGAGCCGGACGAAGGCGGGTATCATTTCTGCGCGCACTTTCGGTCACAACTAATCAGACGACGCAGGGGATGTCCCGGTATCCACATTGCAACAATGTTCGCTCATCTCGTCGTGGCACGGGCTATATCCACCTTCCATATCAGCCGCGAGGATAGCATTGGCGACGTATCGGAGATAGAATTCGAAACTGGGCCAATCTCGTGAGTGCTCCACTCGCAACCAAGAACTCACTGACTGACCCTCATCAGTGGGCCCAAATATTTCAATTGTGTGTTCACCCCGAGAAGTTGAGTGATGAAATGTCGGGAAACCATGTGTTTTTTGTCAAGTCGTGTACGTTATTGTCACCCCATTGCTTGTAACAATCTGGAATTTGACGCACTGGGCGTCGGCGCCTTGCCAGGATCGTGTAGGAGGCATTTCGGAGCCGCTACATGTCCGGATATCTAGAGATGGAACTATCAGGCGCCCGGGCTGGGACGGGCTTCCAAACTGACCGAGGAGTCGATAATGATCATCCGAGGGACCGGGCGATGAAGAGGTGATGGATCTCTACCTGTATTCTCCATCTTTTGGACGGGTCCGCGGCCGCGGCGCCCATGGTCAGTTCAAGCACCATCTCGTCAGGGCAAAAACACTACGATCATGGTCTCATAGAAGTCCTTCTGCGCTTGAATCTGATTGATTTCGGTGGGAGGACAAACACTCACCATCGGATTGAACCGTGCGAATCTCAGACAGTCTTCTGATGAACAGCTAACCCCTTCTGTTTTCACCAAATTGGGCTTCCGGTTCCAAATTCTGATCCGACTGACATCGTAACCCGACAGTGCGCCCGCCAAGTACGAGACATTGGATGATTGCACCTCGAAGATCTTATCATTGTCAAACATAAGCACGCCACTCCACAATGAAAGCCTCCGATCGTAATTGTTGGACTTGCTTATCTTGAGCATGCGATACTAAAGATGCTGATACTGAACAAGGACCCTAATCACCTCGAACCGACTCGGTTGGTGTTTGCTTGAATGCCAGATGAACCGATTCACGCGCGGTGTTGTGTCGGCATCACAGCTTAAGAGTCCGCACTATGATGGATTCGACCCAGTGTTTCCGCAATGGAAGCTCTTTCCTCCATGCACGGAAACTTCACTGTTGATGCTCTGAGATCGTTCTACTCCGCCAGCGACGGAATGAATTCCACAGCACGGGCAACCCTCTATGTGCTGTGCCTCACGGTCGCCGTGCTCGCCGTGCGCAGTTTCCAGGACCGCGGTGGGCACAGAATCAGTAGCCACCTAGTACCCATGCCTGTAGGCTGTCTTTCGATTTCCAGTCGTCCATTTTTTTATGTTTCGATTTGCAGGGCGGTGGATATTTTCTATGGGGTCATCAGCGAATCATTCGGGACAAGAGCGTTGGAGTTGCGGACAGCGGATGGCTCAAGCAGTTCAACACCACGGTTGTGCGGATTCGCGCAGCGCTATGGGTAAGTTCGTTGTTTTTACAAAAACCTCACACATAGCACTCACGGTTCACTCCAGAAACCCGATATCGTTCGTTCATTTTTTATTTCGCAACGATTTTTTTTTGCCAACGCGCGTGTACCCAGTTGATTCTGGCGGACCCTGCTGCCGTAGCACACGTCATGAACAAAAGGATATATGACTACCGTGATTTTTATTTTTTTATGCGACCGCAATACTTGCTGATCCAGACTCACCTCTAAAGCGCACAGCGATGTATCGCAGCCGCGGATCAAGCGTATGCTCGGGGAGAGTCTCGGCTGGGTCGAAGGAGAGTCTGAGCATAAGCGCATGCAGAACCTCGTCAGCCCTAATTTCTCGTGCGTCTCGAGTCGGGATGGTACATTATTCGGGTTCGAATTCATACCTTGACAGGTACGAAGCCATCAAGAGAGGAAGCGCATGCGTCTTCACCGCAGGCGCAACTGTTCGTGGTCAAGTCCTCTTCCTTGGGAATCTCGCTGAGTAACCGTAGATGCGCGAATATTTGGATTCTGTTCTTGCATCCTCGGACGGCCCCGCAACCATCGATATTTTCAAGGTCATGCAGCAGGCAACGTGAGGGCCCGAGTATCCTCTCTTGTACATCGTTTTGACCTTGTCTGACAGTCTTGACGCGATGGCACGATTTGTATGTCTTCGACTGTGGCTGGACCGCCATCTAACTCAACCAAAAACATCCAGGCTTTTGCGTACGACTCTGGGGGCGGTAGAACCCCCGAGGCGGAAGGCATAATAGATGCGTGGGGCGGAATGGTCAATGTTGCCACATCCCTGCGGGGCTTCTACGTTAGCAGTTTCTAGCGGGTGGTGAGCTTGTATCGCTGACCGAGTGAACGACAGGGTTCCATGATGATTCGCCGATTCCCTTTCCTAAATTTCCTGCCTCTGGCCGTGATTAAAAGCCAAGGAAACGTTCGCAAGACGATTCAGGCAAGCAATGTCCTTCGAGTGTCATCCGACAAACATTGACCTTGTTGGTCTTCTTGCTAGGCTGGGATCGCTCAGGAACTGATGCGCAGGAACGAGGCCTTGGTCGCCCCCGATGACGATACGCCCGGGGATTTGCTGTCTGAATTATGTGGGTCCATCCGGATAATTGGGTGTTGCGCTCCTCATGTGTAAACCCAGTGAAAGCGCACAAGAAAAACCTCATCCCGAGACAAGAGCTCATGGACCATGTATAGTTGCTCCCATTATATCCCCACCGTTTCTGATTCGAGCCGTTCATTTCAGGTGGTCATGTTCACGTCGGTGTTTCTTGCGGAAAACCGTCTCTTTGTTGACACGCCTTTCATAGCATCGGAGGATACGACACCACAGCGCGGGCAATGGCCTACGTGTGCTGGGAGCTCGCCAAGAATCCCAAGTGCCAAGATCGGTTGAGAGAGGAACTGCGGAAATTCCCAGATCCCAGTTACGAGGACATTCAGACCAAGATGCCATACCTCGATGCGACGGTCCGAGAGATGTGAGTCCTCCAAGCGACCCAAGTCGGAGGTCTGACGGCCTTTCAGCTTGCGCCTCCACCCCCCGGTCCCGTACATGGAGCGGACATGCAAGATCGACGACGTGATCCCGTTGAAGGTCCCGTTCACGGATCGCTACGGCAAGACGCACTCTGACATCAAAGTCGGTCCTGAACAAGTAAGTCCGCAGTAGCCTCCGTGACCCACCCTCACTCAGATTCTGAATAGACGGTCATCATTCCTATCCACACGATCAATCGGATGGACAGCGTCTGGGGCGATGGGTCCGTTTTCCGCCCGGAACGATGGATCGACGGGCCCCTCCCGCCGCGCGACCTCCTCGCCGGACGCTGGTCCAGCATCCTGACGTTCAGCGACGGCCCGCGGACGTGCGTTGGGTATCGACTGGCCGTATTTGAGATGAAGGCGATGATCTGGGCAGCGGTGAAAGACTTCCAGTACTTTGATGCTGGTGTCGAGTTCACGCACCGGTATGCCTCTACGACGAACCCGTTGGTAATCGGGAGGGAAGACGAGGGGCCTATGCTGCCTATCCGTTTTGTCGCGGTCGATGGTTATTAGCAATTTTTCTTTTGAACTGTCTTCTCTTTTCCTTGATGTATGTATTTGGAATTTCTGCTTGCGTCCCACAAGCGAGACCGTGCCCAGTCAAGAAACTAGTACAATCCCTTCGTCAGTCCCTCGAGAGAGAGGCACCAGTGATGAGACTGCTTTCCAACTGATTTCCCTTTGTACTTTCGGCCGGGGGATTGTAGCGGGGTCATGATCGCAGTAGAAGCTGGAAACCTTGAGAACCCGAGTCGGACGGGACTGGCAAATCGAGGAGCCCTGGCCTGCACTGGCACTGGCAGGACGGACGGATGCACGGCGCTTGCGGGGATGATCTCTCGTGCAACAGTTTCGGTGATTGCCGATGGTTCAGCCTAGGTTCTTTTCTTGAGTAAAACAAGCTCATTCCACTGTCGAACATGCAAAGCCGAGTCCGAGGATATTTCAACAAGTAGTCGTACAAATAACTTTTCTTCTGCTTCTGTTACTTCACTAAAGCCGCGATTTCTTCGGGTGGAGTCGGTCGTTTCTCCCACTCTTTCGACCATCCCTCTGCTGCACCGTTATGGTCTTCAACGCTGGGAAGTGCGAAAACGGCGGTGACGAGCCAGATATCATCGGAGCTCGGCTCATGCTCCCCAAGGAGCGTCGGTAGCACCGCGCGCGCAACCATCAAATTCGAGTTCGCATCCGTCCTCAACGCCGTCCCCGTCCTCGCCTGCCCACCGAAGTCCACGACGCCAGAAACGCCCGCCCGCGACGCCGCGCGCGCCGTCCCCCCCTCCGCCGTCCCCCCCTCCGCCAGCGTCCCAAACGCCTCCCCTTCCACCGGCTCGAGCGCGCGCCCGTCCTCCCGCTGCCCATAAATCGCGAACCCACCCTCCGCCGACCTCAACGCGCGCGCCGTGCGGATGCGGTGCACCCGCAGGTGCCACAGCGGCGCGGCGCCCGTCGGCGGCACGAGCCACGTCTCCACCGCAACATCCTTCCACGGGTACCACATCGACCTTAGCCACCCCGGCGCGGCGCCCTCGACGCGCGCCTCGCGCGTGTCGCGGCGGCACTTCCACGTCTCGCCCGCGTCGTCGCTCAGCGCGAGCGTGCTGTCCCCGCCGAGCTCCTCGAGCGTGCCGCCGCCGACGGGCACGCTGTACCCGAACGCGGACGAGTACGCGAGCTTGCCGTACTTTGCGGGGCCCTGCTTGACGGGGTACGAGCACTGCTGGCCCGAGGAGAGGACGTACGTGTGCCCGCCGCGGTTGGTCGCGATGTGGAACGGGTGCCTGAGCGCCTTGACGCTGTCGCGCAGCGCCGCGGGGTACACCTCCTCCTCCGCCGCCCAGAACGGGTGTGTCTCGGGGAGGGAGAGCGCGACGAAGGACTTGCAGCACCAGTACGGCGAGCCGGGGGAGTTGTAGTTTTCCGTCATGTTGTGGTTGGGGTAGCAGTAGCCGATGGTGAGGGTTCCGTCGGGGTTGAAGGCGCCGGCCTGTTTGGCCCAGTAGCGGATGTTGCGCAATTGGAGGCCTTTGACGACTCCCCAAGTCAGCGGCGCAGGAAGCTCTACGTCTGCGAAAGCCACCGCGCCCCAGAAGGACGACATGGCGAAGCGGTATGTCAAGCTTCTGCCGAACGGGATCGCGCGGCCTGCGGTGGTTCAATGACTGGAGTTCAAGAAGGGAGAAGATAGACCTTCAGCGTCAAAATAATGCACAAAATCCAGGGCGAATTGACGAGCTCTGTTTCGATATTCCTCGCAGCGCACGGGATCGTCAGCTTGCGCCAGCTTGGAGTAGGCTAGTTGCGCGAATTGGATCGCGAAAGACGACGAATAATAATCCAGCTGGACAACACCCTCTGGCCCATCGCGGGACCACCCGTCTCCGATGTAGAACGTGTCGAGGTGATCCAAGTCGGCCTTCATTCGCTTTGCATCGAAGCGCGGTGATCCAGCCTTCGATAGACCTAGGTTCGCGAAGACCTGCGGAGGAACTATAAGCTGTAATTAGCAGCACCGAGAATAAACCTACACGGAACCACAGCCAATTCGTGTTCGGCATCTCCTTGTCGTTCATCCCCCCGAGCCAGCGCTCGACATTCGCCTTCGCCTCAGCACTCAACGGATCCCAGAGCTTCTCCCTCGCAACAGCAATAGAAAACCCGATGGCAGAACACTCGACCATGCGCTGGTCCTTGTCGCGCATATCGCCCCAGAACTCTTCGTGCTTCGGATCGCATCCGTTCTGGAAGCCGTCAACCCACCGCTGAGTCCCCGGATAATCTCCGCCGCCCGCGAGGAACGACGCGAGCCCCCAGATTGGCCGCGAGAACCCCTCGAGCTGTGCGGCGGCCTCGTCGTAGTGGGTCGCGGTGTGTCCGAGGTGGATTCTCGCGCCGCCGGGGGAAGTGTGCGCGGCCAACGGGTCGAGGAGGCCGATCAGAAATTTGGCGAGATCTGCCTTGGTCTCGAGGGGGTTTGAGGCAAAGGGGGCGGTGGTGCCGAAGGAATCCATGCAGGATGCAGAGGCGCTGAGTGGTTTATATATTCTCTCGGGCCGTTGTCCGGCTATCCTACGGGCCGCCATGGGCAAGGGAATCGACCACCTGGAAAATCCTTCTGTTCTCTCATCGGTCTCGTCGTAGCAGAGGCAAGTGCAGGACCCATTCAAAAAAGCCAAGTGGTTAGTTGAGAAGAAAGCTGGAATGACACAGCCGTCCTTCATAATCGCCAATCAACAACCCTTGCTTTGACCGCGCTCATCTCTCATTTCTGGCCTCCTGCCGTTCTCGATGCCCGCATCTGGTGCGAGTCGGACGCCACTTCCCCGCACGCACGCCGCCATACGAGCCAGCCCCAATCCGATACGTCTCCGACTGCTCCCCTCGCTTCTCACCTATCCGCGTCCATGAAACGCGTTGGAGATGCGCGCCCCGCACTACCGCACAAGTCTATGCAGCTTCAACACCTTAACTCTACGGCGAAGAGAGTAAGCTGCAGCGCCGGGAACGTAGTACAAGGAATGTCGGTACCCATCCCGCTGGACGCCGACGGCTTTCTTGCTCTGACGGCTTCGAGCCGGCTCTGGTCGCGAGGCCGTTAAATGTCGCGCAGAGTCGTACGACATCTGCGCGGATCACAGGCCTCGACCTTACCCGCTGTCTGCTCCGCCCACTTCTGACCTCCTCTCCACGCCGGACCACACCCCGTCTCCGACCAACCGCGCGCTACTGTCGCTCGTGCCCAAGTCCGAGTCAACGCCCAGGCCGTCCGCAGCGCCGAGACCGCACTGCCGCCGCCTGAGGTGCCCATATCTACTACAAGTGCGTCACGGTATATATCGTCCCCGCTGCATCTCTGATTTCTTTGCGTTAATACTCCAGCCGACACCTGCTCCACGTCGCTCCGCTACCCACGCATCCGCCGCCCTCAACCCCCCGACGCCGCTGCAACAATTCTACCACGAGAAGAGTCGGCGTAGGGTTGGACGAAATATAAGGTACGCACCTCTTTCGCATTTTTCTGTCCTTCTTGCGTCCGCCCGGCGCGCCCGGATCGGGCCGCGCGGCCACCAACCTCTGGCCGTCTCGAGCGCCATCGACCCGATGCACGCGCGCTGCGGAACTCGCCGGCGATGCGCGCCGACGCGGCGCCGCTGTTTCGCGCGAGTCGTGAGCGCGCGCTGCTGCGTGAACTCGGCCACGCCGCTGCCTTTTCCCCTCTCCCCGCCCAGCCCAGCGCAACGCCGCCCGATTCGCCCTGCGCGCAGCCGCGTACGAGTGCCGGGGGGTGAGTCTGGCCGCGGCAGCAACGGAGCCCCGCGCTCGCTCAAATCGACGCTTTTGCCGATGGGCACCGCGCCGCGTTGCCCGCAGACGCGTGCGTTGACGGATTTGGCTTGGCGCGGAGGGCGTGCGTGGTCTAATCGAGCGTGGTGTGTCGCCGAATGCCGCGCAGAGTCGTTCGCGCTGCGTGTGCTCGCGGAATTGACTTGCCGCGAGCCAGAGCGGTTCGCGAAGTCGCGTGCACGCCGCGCGATCGGCGTTGGGATTGAGCCCTACGTAGATGTACGTAGACATGTTGAATTCATTCGATTTGGTTGAAATCTGCGAGAGTTTTCGCTGAGCTCGAAGAATCAATAAGTCTAAGGGAGAGACTTACCTCGAAGGGCGTCGTGAATAGAATCCAAGTGAGAGCTTCAGCCAAAATGCATTGCTCGGTGTCTTCCAAACGATGTGGAAGCGCTGTTTGGAAACAATTAACAAAGTAGTCAAGGAATGAAATTGAAGTACTCACCTAAGGCTATTGAACTCGTCGTTCGTTCGATTCAAGAATCAAGTACTGTTGAGTCGCAAGTCGGCCCTTGTGTTGTGTGAGTACGAGCAAACTTGTGGGACTGTTCAAGACAAGACAAGACAAGTCAGTTCGATGCACATTTAGACAATGAATAAATGGTCATACCTCGAGGTCCAAGGCATCGGGGATGATTCTGGCATTCTTGACTTGAAGCCAGGGTGATTGCGCGATTGAAGGTCGACGAATCTGAAGGTGAAGGTTAGTAAAACGTGGAAATAAAGACAGAACAAACGCGCACCGGATTTCAATGCCACCAATTGAACCACAATCAATCGCAACTAACACCTAGTTCGCTACTATGTAATCCAACGCAGCAAATTCGCAACCAGGTAACAGAAAATGAATGTATTACCTTTGGTACTAGCACAGAGGTGAGTGGGAACTAATCAAGTGAAAAAAGGTGCCACGCACACTTCATGAGATTAGATCTAACATCCGACCAGAACCTAACGAAGTAAGTACAAGGAATAGCCACTTCAAAGTTGTAAGCAATTAAAATGAAACGAAGTACGCACTAATCAAGAGGACAAAGTCAGTCAAGTGGAAAATCAAAGCTGGATTGCACACGCACCGTAAGTCAATCAAAGGTTGAACTGACTCCGAATTCAGAATTCCGCTATGACTGCTTCGTTGAAAGCAAACTCAACCCTAACGAAACAAGTCAATCCGATCAGCATAGCGCAAGTGAATGGAAACGAACCCCTGCAGCAAACGGAGGTGATAAACGAACAGTAAATTGCGAATAGAAGGTTTCAAACGCACCAGAGCAACAACTCAATTAGGCTTTACCTCGACTTCCAACGGTGGCTTGAACCCGAACCAGAAACTAATCAAGAATCAGTGCGATGAACGGAACCGAAGGCTTCCGTCAAGACGGGTCAATTCCGAACCGAACACAAGCTGAACGAAGTCAGTAAGAAGCTGAAATAAAAGCAAGCACTTCAGTGTCAATCCTAATGAGTGTGTTGATAATCAAGGGGCTATGGTAAGGAAATCCAATCAGTCAAGTTGAAAATGAAGACCGAATGAGACACACCGAAATTCCACCACAAATTGAACCACCGTAAATTTCACAACCAAGACTTCGTTTGCGACGAATCCAATGCAGGATCACAACCAGGTGAATAGGAAATGAATGTATTATCTGCAAAGGTAGATGAGAACAGATCAAATGAAAGGAGGAGCGACGCACGAAATAATCGACTCGGATACATCCGTGTAAGAGAAGATTAGTGTAAGGAGTAGACTTTGCTAAGAAAGGCGAGAGCTTATTGGGATTGGCAGGCTTATTAGGTATTGAGAGCGTCGTTCAGGTTGATCCCGGTGTAAGAAACTTGAACGTGAAGGTCACTTGAACGATGTTGTATGGCCAGACTGAAAGTCATAAGAAAACGGGAAAGATATTGTCAAAGGCTTACCTTGACTGTTGATGAAGTCGAGCTATATGCAAAGACGGATTCAATACGAATGTTGTATGGGTGCTCGACGCAAAAGGACTAGACCAAGTGAATGGTAAGCTCCGAGTGACGAGGTGGGAGGGAATGAGAAAAGATGGGAGAAGACGCCCAGTCTTTATAGATTGAGCATGGGCCGGACCCGTCATGCATCATGACCAAGTATCCGTGCATCCGACGGGCATTGCGGCGACCGAGAGTCCGCCGCGACGGAAACCTTGGAAATGCATGATTCAGAAAAGATTGCCGTTGGGCGTCCAGGAGACGTCCAGGGCAGCCGAGACGATCTTACGTACGTGCGGTTGATACGGGGGAAAGGGCCAAGGTAGGGGCGGAAGATCTGAACTGTCCGCATCCGGACCATGTTGAACTTCGGGTTTGCTGACATCTGGTGTATGCGCCATAGCAGAGAGCGGCGAGGGTTCTAAAATCAAGGGAATATGATAGAATGTAAATCTAGACCTCGACCGAGGTTGAATCGAAGGGTACGGGGCGGTTGAGGAGGCATAACAGCCTGGTTGAGAAACTGGAAATATTCATAAGTGCACAGAAACACGCGAGCCGCAGCAACGCACCATACGGCAAATCAAGGGTTTCATATCAATCATTTTCCCATCATCGGCCCCACAATAAGTCCGCCGATACGTGCCCTGAGCTGCGTATGTTGAATTTTGAGCAAACACAGATTCCGAGCGTTTTGGTGGCCCGTTGGGTGTCTAAGAGGTACTGTAAAATAATTTACGGCTGAGAAGGTAATTTTGGATGGGCCTTGGCTCGGTGCTTTAGTCAGGGATGCCGCAATTGGCGGGACAACGTGGAAACTCACGAAGTCCGTTTCAACCTCTATTCCAACCGGACGGTCCCAGGAAGCGCCGGAGAGGAAGCGACGTAGATGCTAAAAATGATTGACAGCATTCGGCCTGATTCTGATTCGGCTGCGGCCTTCTAGCCCATCTGCTTTGGAAATGCGTGAAAACGCATTTGGCGCTGTCCCGGTATCCCTGAGCAGCGAAACGGGCCGGAATACGGCAGAGCGCATGCCGAAGTGTATTTGGTTGAATTTCTGAGTTGCTGGTCGAAGGGGAGAGCGAGAGGGCGGAAAGCGATGTGGCGGTTGAAAGCAGGATGTTGACAGCTGCCTAATCCGGAATCGAGGAGTTTCTTTGCGCCTGTTGCCTGAGGGCTTTCCGGCACAGCCACTTGGTTGACCTTTTCGCGCAGCCGCCGGCCTCTTTCTTATCTTATCCTTCCCCAACACCGGCCCCGGGCCAAATCGACACCGAGCCAGCTCGCCCTCAAGTCGCCGCCCTGTCACAGCCCGTCCTCGCCGGAAAACGTCGCCTAACTTTGCGCGTAAATAACCGACGCGTAGAACTTTTTGGTGCAGCAAACTATGCCGGCAGGGCGCGTTTGCACGTCGACAATGTCTTCTGTCTGGGCTACGGTCTACGTTGGGCACTCTCTGCGTTCTCTGGTGATTCGAAAGGGAGCAACATCGCGCGGCAGTGCGGGCCATGAATAAAAACGGACAACCGCGTCGCAGGTCTAGTTTAAGCGCGACGTTGGCAACGTAACTCGGACGCGTCACCTAGCTTCTCTGTCCCCCTCTTGCCGTCAAACCTCGGAGCCGTTTGCTCAGCAAAACAACTTCTTTTGCCAACTTTCGGGACTCGAATAGCTCAAGTATTGAGAGAATCGCTCAACATTGAAATTTCTGTCCCTTGATCCCCACACCGGAACTCGCCGTGAAGCAGATGCCGCCACTTGAATCCCGGAGGTATCATGTCCAATTCTATGAAGCGAATTGAACCTGATGCACTTTCTCTTTCAACTCAAGGATTTTCAACGTCGAAAGGCTCACCTTTCGTGCAGGCCAACAGCCCAAGCCCAGGATTCAAAATTCAGCGTCCGGCGAGCGCAATTCTCTCAAGAGAGGGCGACAAGATATCGCTTGCGTGTTCTTTTCAGGTCACATCAAGGGTCAAACGTGAAGGTGCATCATACGTACTGTGTTTGCTTGATTTTAATTCACAACAGCTCAACCGAGTGTCCCTGGAAACCAAACAAATAAGTCTCTTCCATACCACCACCATCCACGTCTCCCCAATTGAAAATGTGAGAACACGACGTATCGCGTTCCCGCAAACCACTCCGACCTGTGCGTATTCTCCCCTCCTCAACGTCTCCTTTGTGACGAATTTTGACTTTTTCCTTGCCAGATTTTCGCAGACAAAAGCCGCCGGCGGGCAAGTGTCGCCCACCAGTGCAATGTTTCGTGCCCCGCCGACCTCGTACATCTTCTCTGCACCCCGGAGGCGCCGACGCTATGTATCGACTTCCCGCAAACCAGCTGAACCATGAGTGAGTCTTTTTCTTTCTGTCTCTCATGTTGACACTAAATTCTCACTCTTTTTTTCAGAAAAAAACCGCCGGCAGGCAAGTGTGACCCACACCTGCAATCCTCCGTGTCCCGCCGACGTTGTCCGTGTGCTCAGCACCCCGGAAGCGCCGCGCAGCGGCGCTGACAACGCCGACACAACGTATCGACGTCCCGCAAACTACCTGAAAGCCTCGGTGAGTTTTCGTTCTCACCTCTCCTTCTGCTGGCATTTTGATGTTCAAATCTCGTTTTTTTTCCAGAAAAAAAAACCGCCGGTAGGCACATTGCACCCACACCTGCAATGTGCCGTGTCCGCCGTCCATTTCTTTCCAACATCGTGGAGGCGCCGCTGCGACGTATCGACGTCCCGCGAGCGACGCAAAATGATGCGTAAGTCCTCATTCCTATTCCCAAACTCGATGCATTCTGAGGCTGACACTGTCCCTTTTTTTCCAGGAAAAAGCCGCCAGCAGGCACACGGCCTCTACACCTGGATTGGGCCGTGTCCCATCGCTCCGTGCTTGCCTCCTCTGTGGCTCCCGCATCGTGAAGGCGCCGTGCGCGGCGCCGATAACTCCGACACGACGTATCGACATCCCGCGACCGGGCTCATATACCTGGTGAGCTCCCAATCTTATCTCCTCCTCATTGCATTTTGAGGCTAAAATTTTGCTTTCTTTTCTAGGAAAAACCCGCCGGGAGGCACCCCCCACCTTCGACCGCAATGCACCGCCCGTGTGTCTACACGCGCGATGCCAACGCTGTCACTGAGCGAGGTCATCACGGAGCTTCGACTCAAATTTTGAATTCAAGTTTTGGCCTTCCGCCGAGCGGGTTGATGGGCCTAATGAATGTACGTTGTATGTTCCTTTCATCCACATCTATCTGCATACTCACGTCAACTCCATACTTGCGTCGCCGCCGCCGAGGACCTTGAGCTCGCCGTTGTCCATCACATGCCGCGCCGGCTTCGTTGAATTCAACCGTGCGTTCAACCTAACCCTTTCACTTGTTCCCAACTCGTTCCTAAGTCTAAGCATTGCCAGTGAGCTACTGCTTCATGTGCTCCTTGCCATGCCAGCGCCGGTCCGCGTTTGGTATTCAAGTCTACATCAACCACGACATCGAGGTAAATTCATGTCGTCAAATGCTGTAGTCTAACCCCACTCTCAGCGCACTCGGAAACCTCCATTACACTTACAATTGAAGTGCATGTACTTCAACTAAAGGTATACATCTGCCATCTATTTCACATAACTCCCGCTAACCTGTCTTCTCCCAGATGGCCGTCAACGTCGAGGTTGAACCATGCCTCGGGGATCTCGGGCATGTTCTATTTCAATGGTCAGTCGTGTTTCCCTCCGTTTGCTTTCAAAAATGAAAGCTTCTACATTTCAGCATATCACTTTTCGGCGACACCAGCCATTCCATGCTGACTCCATTTCAGATTCACTTCACTTCGACACAACTCGCGGTAACACTTCAGTTTTTTTTAATTCCCCCAGTCCCATTTCACCAGTCCCGCTGATTTCGACTGCCGCCTACCTTCGGGAACGCCGAGACTACGACTCGACGCGCACGTACATCTCGCAGCAAAGCGGGTACCCTCTCACTGCTAACCGCGCTGACTAAGCAGGCAGTGGGACGGGGGGAACAGTGTATTCGCGTTGGCAGTAGACTATGGATACAGTAGAGGTAGAGTAGGTTGAGGTTAGAAATGCAATAGATAGCTTTCAAGTAATGTAGATTGAGCCGTGTGTGTGTAAGTCGGAGTGCGAGTAAACAGTGCTGCGAGTAAGTGTCTAGCTTCAGATAGCCAAGGAAGTGCAAGGAAGTAGGAGTCGAGCGAGTGGGTTGTGGTGGGAGGAAGAAAAAGAGAATGATGTGACGAGTCACTTCGTGCGCTGTCAACATACGCGAAGACTATCCCCGCTGGCGACTCGGTGTGATTTTTTGGCAACGGATATATTCACGCCGACGACCACATGCAAGAATGCTACACTACATACGAAGCCCTCGCACCTCGCGCCGCCGCCCACGGGCACGCTGTACCCGAACGCGGACGAGTACGCGAGCTTGCCGTACTTTGCGGGGCCCTGCTTGACGGGGTACGAGCACTGCTGGCCCGAGGAGAGGACGTACGTGTGCCCGCCGCGGTTGGTCGCGATGTGGAACGGGTGCCTGAGCGCCTTGACGCTGTCGCGCAGCGCCGCGGGGTACACCTCCTCCTCCGCCGCCCAGAACGGGTGTGTCTCGGGGAGGGAGAGCGCGACGAAGGACTTGCAGCACCAGTACGGCGAGCCGGGGGAGTTGTAGTTTTCCGTCATGTTGTGGTTGGGGTAGCAGTAGCCGATGGTGAGGGTGCCGTCGGGGTTGTAGGCGCCGGCCTGTTTGGCCCAGTAGCGGATGTTGCGCAATTGGAGGCCTTTGACGACTCCCCAAGTCAGCGGCGCAGGAAGCTCTACGTCTGCGAAAGCCACCGCGCCCCAGAAAGACGACATGGCGAAGCGGTAGGTCAAGCTTCTGCCGAACGGGATTGCGCGGCCTGCGGTTGGTTAATGATTGACGTTCAAGAGGGGAGAAGATAGACCTTCAGCGTCAAAATAATGCACAAAATCCAGGGCGAATTGACGAGCTCTGTTTCGGTATTCCTCGCATCGCACGGGATCATCTGCTTGCGCCAGCTTGGAGTAGGCCAATTGCGCGAATTGGATCGCGAAAGACGACGAATAATAATCCAGCTGAATGACACCCTCTGGCCCGTCGCGGGACCACCCGTCTCCGATGTAGAACGTGTCGAGGTGATCCAAGTCAGCCTTCATTCGCTTTGCATCGAAGCGCGGTGATCCAGCCCTCGATAGACCAAGATTCGCGAAGACCTGCGGAGGAAGTATAAGCTGAAAATAGTTGCACCGAGAATAAACCTACACGGAACCACAGCCAATTCGTGTTCGGCATCTCCTTGTCGTTCATTCCCCCGAGCCAGCGCTCGACATTCGCCTTTGCCTCAGCACTCAACGGATCCCAGAGTTTCTCCCGCGCAACCGCGATAGAAAACCCAATGGCAGAGCACTCGACCATGCGCTGGTCCTTGTCGCGCATGTCGCCCCAGAACTCTTCGTGCTTCGGATCGCATCCGTTCTGGAAGCCGTCAACCCACCGTTGAGTCCCCGGGTAATCTCCGCCACCGGCAAGGAACGACGCGAGCCCCCAGATTGGCCGCGAAAACCCCTCGAGCTGTGCGGCGGCCTCGTCGTAGTGGGTCGTGGTGTGTCCGAGGTGGATTCTCGCGCCGCCGGGGGAAGTGTGCGCGGCCAACGGGTCGAGGAGCCCAACGAGAAATTTGGCGAGATCTGCCTTGGTCTCGAGAGGGTTGGAGGCAAAGGGGGAGGTGGTGCCGAAGGAATCCATGCAGGACGCAGAGGCACTGGGTGGTTTATATATTCTCCATCCCGGGCCGTTGTCCGGCTATCCTACGGGCCGCCATGTGCAAGGGAATCGATCACCTGCAATATCCTTCTGTTCTCTCATCGGTCTCGTCGTAGCAGAGGCAAGTGCAGGACTCATTCGAAAAGCCAAGTGGTTTGTTGAGAAGAAAGCTGGGATGACACAGCCGTCTGTCGTAATCGCCAATCAATGGCCCTCGCTTTGACCGCTGCGTCGACCATCTCTCATTTCTGGCCTCCTGCCGTTCGGTGCGACTCGGGCACCACATACTGTCGCGTTACTTGCCCGCACGCACGCCGCCATATGAGCCAGCCCCAATCCGATACATCTCCGACTGCTCCCCTCGGTTCTCGTCCATGAAACGCGTTGGAGATGCGCGCCCCGCACTACCGCACAAGTCTACGCAGCGGCAACACCGTAGCTCTACAGCAAAGAGGGTCAGCTGCAGCGCCGGGAAGGTAGAAGGAATGTCGGTACGTATTCCGCTCCTTCCCTTTCGCCCTTTTGTCCCTCTTCCTGCACGTCTCAGTCAGTTCGCGTGAACACATCTGCACGTAGACCGGGGTCCTGATTTGCGCAGTCTGCGCGAAAGACTTGATGCGGGTGCGCCTGTGTGGAGACGACTCGCGTTCGCAGAGAACGGCGTTGAGCCTTCAGCTCACTGCGGTCTCTTGCCGTCGTCCCGAGCCCATTGAATGCCGGGCAGGCTTGTACGACAGCTGCCTCACTGTGCGCCGCCCGCTGCGCTGCTGACTTCTTCTCAGTCCCGACTCCTTGACTTCACCCGCCTTTCGGTCTCCACAACCGCGCGCTGCCGTTGCCCGTGCCCGAGTCCGAGTCAACGCCCATGCCGCCCGCGGCACTTCGCAAGCATTCGCTCGCTGCCGCCGACCCGAACTCCCCACATAACTACAAGTGCGTACACATCATATCGCCCCCGCCGCCTCTCTGATTTTTTTTGTATTGGAGGCCCAGCCAACGCCTGACGCCTGCGCCAGGTCGCGCCGCTACCCATCCCGCACTCAATCCCCCGACGCCGCTGCAATTCTACAACGAGAACAATCAGCGCAGGGTCGGACGAAACACGAGGTGCGCACCACGTTCACATCTATATTTCCTTCCTGCGTCCCCTGGGCCCGCCCGAATCGAGCCGCGCGGTCACCAACGTCTTGCTGTCTCGAGCGCCATCGACCCGATGCATGCGCGCTGCGGAACTCGCAGGCGATGCGCGCCGACGCGACGCCGGTGTTTCGCGCGAGTCGTGAGCGCGCGCCGCTGCGTGGACTCGGCGGCGCTGCCTTTTCCCCTCTCCCCGCCCACTGCAACGCCCCCCGATTCGCCCCCGCGCGCAGCCGCGTACGAGTGCCGGGGAGCGAGTCTGGCCGCGGCAGCAACGGAGAGTGCCCCGCGCTCGCTCAAATCGACGCTTTTGCCGATGGGCACCGCGCCGCGTTGCCCGCATGCGCGCGCGCTGCAGACGCGTGCGTTGAAGGATTTGGCTTGCCCCGGAGGGCGTGCGGTGCGCGGAGTCGGGAGCCCGCACGATGCGCGCTCAGAGCGAGTGCGGTGCGTTGCTGAAGGCCGCACGGAGTCGTTCGCGCCCGGATTCGACTTTCGCGCGGGCCAGAGCGGTTTGCGGAGTCGCGTGCGCGCCGCGCGGTCGCCGCTGAGATCGAGCCGTACGTAGATATCGATGTACTTAGAGATTTTGAATGCATTAGATTCAGTTAAAATCTGCGAGAGTTTGGTTAAGCTCGAAAAATTGAGAAATCCAAGGCAGACAGTTACTCGAAGAGCGTCGTGAACAGCCAAGATGCACCGTGTTTTCGTAAGGACTTGGAAGCGCTGGTTGGAAGCAATTAACCAAATAGTCAAGGATGTAATTGAAGTGCTCACCTATTGAACTCGTTCGTTCAATTCAAGAATCGAGTACTGTTGGATCGCAAGTCGGCCCTTGTGTTGCTTGAGTGCGAGCAAACGTGTAGAACTGTTCAAGACAAGACAAGTCAGTTCAATGCACAGGTGACAATGAATAAATGGACATACCTGGAGGTCCAAGGCATCAGGCATGATTCTGGCATTCTTGACTTGAAGCCAGAGTGATTGCGCGATTGAAGGTCGACGAATCTGAAGGTGAAGGTTAGTAAAACGTGGAAATAAAGACAGAACAAACGCGCACCGGATTTCAATGCCACCAATTGAACCACAATCAATCGCAACTAACACCTAGTTCGCTACTATGTAATCCAACGCAGCAAATTCGCAACCAGGTAACAGAAAATGAATGTATTACCTTTGGTACTAGCACAGAGGTGAGTGGGAACTAATCAAGTGAAAAAAGGAGCCACGCACACTTCATGAGATTAGATCTAACATCCGACCAGAACCTAACGAAGTAAGTACAAGGAATAGCCACTTCAAAGTTGTAAGCAATTAAAATGAAACGAAGTACGCACTAATCAAGAGGACAAAGTCAGTCAAGTAGAAAATCAAAGCTGGATTGCACACGCACCGTAAGTCAATCAAAGGTTGAACTGACTCCGAATTCTGAATTCCGCTATAACTGTTTCCTCGAAATCAAATTCAACCCTAACGAAACAAGTCAATCCGATCAGCATAGCGCAAGTGAATGGAAACGAACCCCTGCAGCAAACGGAGGTGATAAATGAAAAGTAAATTGCGAATCGAACGCACCGCAGCAATAACAAACTCCACTTCCCTGACCCCAACGTCTAAAGGTGACCGCGTGCTTGAAACCGGACCAAAACCTAACCAGGAATCAGTATGATGAACAAAATTGAAGGCTTTCCCGTCAAGACGGTCTATTCCGAACCGAACACAAGCTGAACGAAGTCAGTAAGAAGCCGAAATAAAAGTCAGCACTTCAGTGTCAATCCTAACGAGTATGTTCATAATCCAGGGTTTATGGTAAGGAAATCTGATCAGTCAAGTTAAAAATGAAGAGCGAATAAGCACACCAAAATTCAACCACAAGTTGAACCACGATAACCACGACTTCGTTTGCGACGAATCCAATGCAGGGTCACAACCAGGTGAATAGGAAATGAATGTATTATCTGAAAAGGTAAGTAAGAATGGTTCAAATGAAAGGAGGAGCAACGCACGAAATAATCGACTCGGATACATTCATGTAAGGGAAGATTAGTGCAAGTAGCAAACTTTGCTAAGAAAGGCGAGAGCTTATTGGGATTGGCAAGCTTATTAGGGATTGAGAGCGTCGTTCAGGTTGATCCCGGTGTAAGAAACTTGATCTTGAAGGTCACTTGAACGACGTTGTATGGCCAGACTGGAAATCATAAGAAAATGGGAAGGAGATTTTCAAAGGCGTACCTTGACTATTAATGAAGTCGGGCTGTATTCGGAGGCGGATTGAATACAGATGTTGTATGAGTGCTCGACGCAAAAGGACTAGAGCAAGTCAAAGGTAAGCACCGAATGACCAAGTGGGAGGGAATGAGAAAAGGTGGGAGATGCCCACCAGTCTTTATAGATCGAGCAGGAGCCGGACCCGTCATACCTCATGACGAAGTATCCGTGCATCTGACGGGCATTGCGGCGACGGAGAGTCCGCCGCGACGGAAACCCTGAAAATGCATGTTCAGAAAAGATTGCCGTGGGGCGTCCAGGGGACGCCCAGGGCAGCCGAGACGTATCTTACGTACGTTCGGTTGATGCGGGGGAAAGGGACGAGGTAGGGGCGGAAGATCTGAACTGTCCGCATCCGGACCATGTTGAACTTCTGATTTGCCGACACCTGGTGTATGTGCGATGGTGGAGAGCGGCGAGAGACCCGAAATCGAGTAAATATGGTGGAGTATGAGTTTCGAATTTGATAGAGGTCGATTCGAAGGGCACAGGGCGGATGAGGAGGGATAACAGCCTGGTTGAAAAGATGAAAATATTCATAAGTGCAGGAAAACGTGCGAGGAAAGACCACACACCATACGGCATATCAAACGTTTTGCATTAATCAATCTCCGATGACCAAATCTCCCCGAAGTCTGCCGGTGCGCTGCTGAAGTGCGTATGTTGGATTCCGAGCAAAAGCGAAGTGGGAGCGCTTGGCTGTCTCCTTAGGCGCTGTGGAGGTGCACAAGGAGAGTATTAGCTTTGAAAAACAATTTCGGGCCATCCGCACGTCGGAATGGCGGCCAGGAACACCACAATCGGCGAAGCAGCGTGGAAACTCACCAAGTCCGTTTCAACGTCAATTGTACGCGGACGGCCCCAAAAAGCGCCGGAGAGGAAGCGATGGATCTACCGCAGTTGATGATCACCATGCGACGTGATGCGGCGACCGCTAGGGGCTTCTGGCCTCCGGATTTTGGAAATGCGTAGAAACGCATTTGGCGCTGTCGCAGTGTCCCTGAGCTACAAAACGGGCCGGAGTACGGCAGGGCAGAGCCGTAGATGTATTTTAGTGAGTTTTTGAGGTGCTGGAGGGAGGGAGAAGCAAGAGCGAAGAAAGGGATGTCGTGGTTGAAAGTGAGAGAGTTGACAGCTGCCTAATCCGGAACGCAGGAGTTTCTTTGGGTTTGTTGGCTGACGGCTTTTGAGCACAGCCATCAGTTGAACCTTTTCCGCAACCGCCGGCGACTTTTCTCTTATCTTATCCTTCGCTATGCGGCAACTCAAAATCGAGCGCTACCAGGGGTCCCGAGTCTGTGGGGTCTGCCTCCGGCGTCCGCAAAAGCCCGGAACGTCGCCAAACTTACCTCCATAAAATACGCGGCGCTTAGAAGTTTTTGGTGCAACAAGTATGCCGGCAGGCCGCGTTTGCGCGTCCAGAATGCTCTTCTGGAGTCTGCGACGAGGGCAGCATCTGTGCATTCCAGCAGCTCAGTGAAAACTCCAGCCTCGACATGGCGGATGGGCGAGCAATGCCGAGATCGAGTTTCAACCGGTCGCGGGCCTGGGTTTATACCCTTTTTAACCGAAGCGCGACGCGGTGACCCGCTGGCCGTCAACGTAACCACGCGCCGAACGTAGTATTTCTCGTTCTCCCTTCCCGTCTGGCTTAAGCAGAACATATTCCCCGCAAAAACAGCTTCTCTGGCTAATTTGCCGCACTCAGATATCTCAAGTATTGAAGAAGTTGAGATTCAAGCTTGATTTTTTTTGCCCCTGATCCACGCACCGGAACGCGCCGTGAAGCAGATGCAACCGTACGCATCACGGAGGTACGCGTCGACTCTCCTTTAGCGAATTAAACTTTGAAGTTTTTTTCTCTTTCAACCTCAGGATTCCAACGTCGAAGACCTCATATTTTGTGCAGGCCAGCAGCCTAAGTCCCGGATTCAAAACTCAACGCCCGGAGAGCGCAACTCTTACAACAAGATACCGCTTGCGTATTCTTTTTTTGCAGTCACATCAAGGGTCGAATTGTGAATGTATCAAAGGTACGTATTGCATTTGTCCGATTCAACTCCCGAGCCCTGGAAACCAAACAAACAGTTCTCTTCCGTACCACCACCACCCCCGAGTCTCTCCCTCTTCAACAACGCGAAAATACAATGTATCGCGTTCCCGCAAACCGCACCAACTTGCAGGTATGATTCCTTCCTCAACATCTCGAACACCTTTTTGACGTCCTCTCTGGCAGGCTTCTGCCCTTTTCATCCAGCTCAGACGCCGTCGGCAGGCAAACGTGCCCTGTACCTGGAATGCCCCATCCCCCGCCGACATCGTACATCTTCTCAGCACCATGGAGGCGCCGCGCAGCGGCGCCGAGGACCTCGACGCGATATATCGACGTCTCGCAAACCGACTAAACCTTCCGTGAGTTTTATTCCTTCTATCTCTCATGTTGACGCTGACCTCTCCCTTTTTTCAGAAAAAAAAGCCGCCGGCAGGCAAGTGTCGCCCACACCTGGATTGTGCCGGGTCCCGCCCCCATCGTGTATCTTCTCAGCACCACAGAGGCGCCGCGCAGCGGCGCCGACAAGCTCCGAGGCTATGTATCGACGTCCCGCGAGCGGCTGAATTCGTCTGTGAGTTTTCGTTTCCATCTCCCATCTTGCTGTTATTCTAATGCTAATTTTCGCCTTTTTTTTCCAGAAAAAAACCGCCGGTAGGCCAACGCGGCCCGTACCTTCAATGCGCCGGGTCCCTCGCCCAACTACCTTCAACATTATGATCGCAGTATCGTGGAGGCGCCGCGCAGCGGCGCCAACATCGCCGACACGACGTATCACCGTCCCCCGAGCGGTGTATCCAGTGGGAGGGCCGCCTGCAGGCACGTCCTGGTTTACAACTGCAATTCGCCGTTGCGTGCGGTTGCATGCCATCATCGCCGCGGTCGCGTTTCACACCACTCACGTATGATGTCCTTACCCTCGTCATACGACTACCTACTAATCTCTTCCCTACAGCCCCGCATTCATTTTTCAACATCCGGCGAAGCTCGAATCAAACTTTGAAATCTCGGCGTCCCGCGAACCAGGTACGTCTTAACCATCCTTACCTTTTGTTTCTTACTCACGTTGTTTTCGTCTAGCTTTGCTTTCAACAGGCCACCATCGTCGCCGCCCTCGAATCAAAGATTCAAGTTTCCGGCTTCCCGCGAGCGGGCTGATGGATTGAATGTACGTGCGTCATCTTACTCTATGTTTATCTGGATATTTATCCGTGTACAGACAGATCTGTGCTGCCATCGCTGCCATCGCTCGAGCTCGCTGCCCGCCAGCATCCGTCTTGTGGGATTCTCGCACTGGCACCAGGTAAGTACATGCATTACCTTTTGATTATCTTTTTGTCGTTCTAACCCTGTTCATTAGATCTCCTACATCCTATCAGTGCCGCTGCCACGCCAATCTTCGTTGCCTTCGACCTACGCCAAGTTCGAGCTGAACACTCAATGTCCGATTACAATCCCCAGTTCAATCCCGGCCCTCTACCACACGTTTGGCTCAATTACTTGAAGCCGCATCCCAAGTTCAAAGGTAAGCAGATTCTATTCCTTTCTTCTTCTTTCTTCCCGCGCTAATCTACGTTCACCCAGAGTACCCATACCTCAATTCAACCACGGGCTTGGCCATCTCGGGCATGTCCAATTTGGAGGTAAGTCTTGTTTCGTTTCCCTCCGTTTCGCTCCAAATTACTGACTTGAAGTTTCGCATCCAGGACCTCCTTCACACTCTGCTGACTTATCCTTTTTTTTCAACCCCAACTCCCTCTCCCCGTAAGGCCCACCCTTTCATTTTATTCCCCGCTCCAATTTACCAGTCCCGCTAATTTTGATTGCTTATTACCTTCGGGAACGCCGAGACTACGATTCGACGCGCCAGTACATCTCGCAGCAAAGCGGGGACCAAGTTAGTACTACCCGCGCTGACTAAGCAGGCGGCGGTGAGCGGGGGAAACAGTGTATTCACGGTGGTATTAGACTAGATACAGTGTACTGAGAGGTAAGAAATTCAAAAGGTGGTCTTCAGAAGTCGGCGAACTGGATGGGAGGGAGCACAATGGGTTTGTCTTGATGAGGATGTGAGGTATGTGTAAGTAGGGAGGTAGTAAAGTAAGTGGCAAGTGGGAGTCGAGCGAGTGGTTGTGGTGGGAGGAAGAAAAGAGGAAGTGATTGTGACGGTCACCGCTCGTGCGCTGTCAACATACGCGAAGATATCCCCGTGAGGCGGTATGATTATTTTGGCAAAGGATATATTCACGTCGACTACCACATGCAAGAATGCTACACTACATACGAAGCCCTCGCACCTCGCCACGGGCACGCTGTACCCGAACGCGGACGAGTACGCGAGCTTGCCGTACTTTGCGGGGCCCTGCTTGACGGGGTACGAGCACTGCTGGCCCGAGGAGAGGACGTACGTGTGCCCGCCGAGGTTCGTCGCGATGTGGAACGGGTGCCCGAGCGCCTTGACGGTGTTGCGCAGCGCCGCGGGGTACACCTCCTCCTTCGCCGCCCAGAACGGGTGTGTCTCAGGCAGAGCGAGCGCGACGAAGGACTTGCAGCACCAGTAGGGCGAGCCGGGGGAGTTGTAGTTTTCGGTCATGTTGTGGTTGGGGTAGCAGTAGCCGATGGTGAGGGTGCCGTCGGGGTTGTAGGCACCGGCCTGTTTGGCCCAGTACCGGATGTTGCGCAATTGGAGGCCTTTGACGACTCCCCACGTCAGCGGAGCAGGAAGCTCTACATCTGCGAAAGCCACCGCGCCCCAGAAAGACGACATGGCGAAGCGGTAGGTCAAGCTTCTGCCGAACGGGATCGCGCGGCCTGCGGTGGTTTAATGACTGGAATCCAAGAAGGGAGAAGATGGACCTTCAGCGTCAAAATAATGCACAAAATCCAGGGCGAATTGACGAGCTCTGTTTCGGTATTCCTCGCAGCGCACGGGATCGTCTGCTTGCGCAAGCTTGGAGTAGGCCAATTGCGCGAATTGGATCGCGAACGACGACGAATAATAATCCAGCTGAACGACGCCCTCTGGTCCATCACGCGACCACCCGTCTCCGATGTAGAACGTGTCGAGGTGATCCAAGTCGGCCTTCATTCGCTTTGCGTCGAAGCGCGGTGATCCAGCCTTAGATAGACCAAGATTCGCGAAGACCTGCGGAGGAAGTATAAGCTGAAAATAGTTGCACCGAGAATAAACCTACACGGAACCACAGCCAATTCGTGTTCGGCATCTCCTTGTCGTTCATTCCCCCGAGCCAGCGCTCGACATTCGCCTTTGCCTCAGCACTCAACGGATCCCAGAGTTTCTCCCGCGCAACCGCGATAGAAAACCCAATGGCAGAGCACTCGACCATGCGCTGGTCCTTGTCGCGCATGTCGCCCCAGAACTCTTCGTGCTTCGGATCGCATCCGTTCTGGAAGCCGTCAACCCACCGTTGAGTCCCCGGGTAATCTCCGCCACCGGCAAGGAACGACGCGAGCCCCCAGATTGGCCGCGAAAACCCCTCGAGCTGTGCGGCGGCCTCGTCGTAGTGGGTCGCGGTGTGTCCGAGGTGGATTCTCGCGCCGCCGGGGGAAGTGTGCGCGGCCAACGGGTCGAGGAGCCCAACGAGAAATTTGGCGAGATCTGCCTTGGTCTCGAGAGGGTTGGAGGCAAAGGGGGAGGTGGTGCCGAAGGAATCCATGCAGGACGCAGAGGCACTGGGTGGTTTATATATTCTCCATCCCGGGCCGTTGTCCGGCTATCCTACGGGCCGCCATGTGCAAGGGAATCGATCACCTGCAATATCCTTCTGTTCTCTCATCGGTCTCGTCGTAGCAGAGGCAAGTGCAGGACTCATTCGAAAAGCCAAGTGGTTTGTTGAGAAGAAAGCTGGGATGACACAGCCGTCTGTCGTAATCGCCAATCAATGGCCCTCGCTTTGACCGCTGCGTCGACCATCTCTCATTTCTGGCCTCCTGCCGTTCGGTGCGACTCGGGCACCACATACTGTCGCGTTACTTGCCCGCACGCACGCCGCCATATGAGCCAGCCCCAATCCGATACATCTCCGACTGCTCCCCT
Source organism: Mycena polygramma (assembly GCA_029449255.1). Taxonomy (NCBI): domain Eukaryota; kingdom Fungi; phylum Basidiomycota; class Agaricomycetes; order Agaricales; family Mycenaceae; genus Mycena; species Mycena polygramma. The sequence goes on along the minus strand of JARKID010000087.1, from coordinate 45,589 downwards.
CGGTTCTCGTCCATGAAACGCGTTGGAGATGCGCGCCCCGCACTACCGCACAAGTCTACGCAGCGGCAACACCGTAGCTCTACAGCAAAGAGGGTCAGCTGCAGCGCCGGGAAGGTAGAAGGAATGTCGGTACGTATTCCGCTCCTTCCCTTTCGCCCTTTTGTCCCTCTTCCTGCACGTCTCAGTCAGTTCGCGTGAACACATCTGCACGTAGACCGGGGTCCTGATTTGCGCAGTCTGCGCGAAAGACTTGATGCGGGTGCGCCTGTGTGGAGACGACTCGCGTTCGCAGAGAACGGCGTTGAGCCTTCAGCTCACTGCGGTCTCTTGCCGTCGTCCCGAGCCCATTGAATGCCGGGCAGGCTTGTACGACAGCTGCCTCACTGTGCGCCGCCCGCTGCGCTGCTGACTTCTTCTCAGTCCCGACTCCTTGACTTCACCCGCCTTTCGGTCTCCACAACCGCGCGCTGCCGTTGCCCGTGCCCGAGTCCGAGTCAACGCCCATGCCGCCCGCGGCACTTCGCAAGCATTCGCTCGCTGCCGCCGACCCGAACTCCCCACATAACTACAAGTGCGTACACATCATATCGCCCCCGCCGCCTCTCTGATTTTTTTTGTATTGGAGGCCCAGCCAACGCCTGACGCCTGCGCCAGGTCGCGCCGCTACCCATCCCGCACTCAATCCCCCGACGCCGCTGCAATTCTACAACGAGAACAATCAGCGCAGGGTCGGACGAAACACGAGGTGCGCACCACGTTCACATCTATATTTCCTTCCTGCGTCCCCTGGGCCCGCCCGAATCGAGCCGCGCGGTCACCAACGTCTTGCTGTCTCGAGCGCCATCGACCCGATGCATGCGCGCTGCGGAACTCGCAGGCGATGCGCGCCGACGCGACGCCGGTGTTTCGCGCGAGTCGTGAGCGCGCGCCGCTGCGTGGACTCGGCGGCGCTGCCTTTTCCCCTCTCCCCGCCCACCGCAACGCCCCCCGATTCGCCCCCGCGCGCAGCCGCGTACGAGTGCCGGGGAGCGAGTCTGGCCGCGGCAGCAACGGAGAGTGCCCCGCGCTCGCTCAAATCGACGCTTTTGCCGATGGGCACCGCGCCGCGTTGCCCGCATGCGCGCGCGCTGCAGACGCGTGCGTTGAAGGATTTGGCTTGCCCCGGAGGGCGTGCGGTGCGCGGAGTCGGGAGCCCGCACGATGCGCGCTCAGAGCGAGTGCGGTGCGTTGCTGAAGGCCGCACGGAGTCGTTCGCGCCCGGATTCGACTTTCGCGCGGGCCAGAGCGGTTTGCGGAGTCGCGTGCGCGCCGCGCGGTCGCCGCTGAGATCGAGCCGTACGTAGATATCGATGTACTTAGAGATTTTGAATGCATTAGATTCAGTTAAAATCTGCGAGAGTTTGGTTAAGCTCGAAAAATTGAGAAATCCAAGGCAGACAGTTACTCGAAGAGCGTCGTGAACAGCCAAGATGCACCGTGTTTTCGTAAGGACTTGGAAGCGCTGGTTGGAAGCAATTAACCAAATAGTCAAGGATGTAATTGAAGTGCTCACCTATTGAACTCGTTCGTTCAATTCAAGAATCGAGTACTGTTGGATCGCAAGTCGGCCCTTGTGTTGCGTGAGTGCGAGCAAACGTGTAGAACTGTTCAAGACAAGACAAGTCAGTTCAATGCACAGGTGACAATGAATAAATGGACATACCTGGAGGTCCAAGGCATCAGGCATGATTCTGGCATTCTTGACTTGAAGCCAGAGTGATTGCGCGATTGAAGGTCGACGAATCTGAAGGTGAAGGTTAGTAAAACGTGGAAATAAAGACAGAACAAACGCGCACCGGATTTCAATGCCACCAATTGAACCACAATCAATCGCAACTAACACCTAGTTCGCTACTATGTAATCCAACGCAGCAAATTCGCAACCAGGTAACAGAAAATGAATGTATTACCTTTGGTACTAGCACAGAGGTGAGTGGGAACTAATCAAGTGAAAAAAGGAGCCACGCACACTTCATGAGATTAGATCTAACATCCGACCAGAACCTAACGAAGTAAGTACAAGGAATAGCCACTTCAAAGTTGTAAGCAATTAAAATGAAACGAAGTACGCACTAATCAAGAGGACAAAGTCAGTCAAGTAGAAAATCAAAGCTGGATTGCACACGCACCGTAAGTCAATCAAAGGTTGAACTGACTCCGAATTCTGAATTCCGCTATAACTGTTTCCTCGAAATCAAATTCAACCCTAACGAAACAAGTCAATCCGATCAGCATAGCGCAAGTGAATGGAAACGAACCCCTGCAGCAAACGGAGGTGATAAATGAAAAGTAAATTGCGAATCGAACGCACCGCAGCAATAACAAACTCCACTTCCCTGACCCCAACGTCTAAAGGTGACCGCGTGCTTGAAACCGGACCAAAACCTAACCAGGAATCAGTATGATGAACAAAATTGAAGGCTTTCCCGTCAAGACGGTCTATTCCGAACCGAACACAAGCTGAACGAAGTCAGTAAGAAGCCGAAATAAAAGTCAGCACTTCAGTGTCAATCCTAACGAGTATGTTCATAATCCAGGGTTTATGGTAAGGAAATCTGATCAGTCAAGTTAAAAATGAAGAGCGAATAAGCACACCAAAATTCAACCACAAGTTGAACCACGATAACCACGACTTCGTTTGCGACGAATCCAATGCAGGGTCACAACCAGGTGAATAGGAAATGAATGTATTATCTGAAAAGGTAAGTAAGAATGGTTCAAATGAAAGGAGGAGCAACGCACGAAATAATCGACTCGGATACATTCATGTAAGGGAAGATTAGTGCAAGTAGCAAACTTTGCTAAGAAAGGTGAGAGCTTATTGGGATTGGCAAGCTTATTAGGGATTGAGAGCGTCGTTCAGGTTGATCCCGGTGTAAGAAACTTGATCTTGAAGGTCACTTGAACGACGTTGTATGGCCAGACTGGAAATCATAAGAAAATGGGAAGGAGATTTTCAAAGGCGTACCTTGACTATTAATGAAGTCGGGCTGTATTCGGAGGCGGATTGAATACAGATGTTGTATGAGTGCTCGACGCAAAAGGACTAGAGCAAGTCAAAGGTAAGCACCGAATGACCAAGTGGGAGGGAATGAGAAAAGGTGGGAGATGCCCACCAGTCTTTATAGATCGAGCAGGAGCCGGACCCGTCATACCTCATGACGAAGTATCCGTGCATCTGACGGGCATTGCGGCGACGGAGAGTCCGCCGCGACGGAAACCCTGAAAATGCATGTTCAGAAAAGATTGCCGTGGGGCGTCCAGGGGACGCCCAGGGCAGCCGAGACGTATCTTACGTACGTTCGGTTGATGCGGGGGAAAGGGACGAGGTAGGGGCGGAAGATCTGAACTGTCCGCATCCGGACCATGTTGAACTTCGGATTTGCCGACACCTGGTGTATGTGCGATGGTGGAGAGCGGCGAGAGACCCGAAATCGAGTAAATATGGTGGAGTATGAGTTTCGAATTTGATAGAGGTCGATTCGAAGGGCACAGGGCGGATGAGGAGGGATAACAGCCTGGTTGAAAAGATGAAAATATTCATAAGTGCAGGAAAACGTGCGAGGAAAGACCACACACCATACGGCATATCAAACGTTTTGCATTAATCAATCTCCGATGACCAAATCTCCCCGAAGTCTGCCGGTGCGCTGCTGAAGTGCGTATGTTGGATTCCGAGCAAAAGCGAAGTGGGAGCGCTTGGCTGTCTCCTTAGGCGCTGTGGAGGTGCACAAGGAGAGTATTAGCTTTGAAAAACAATTTCGGGCCATCCGCACGTCGGAATGGCGGCCAGGAACACCACAATCGGCGAAGCAGCGTGGAAACTCACCAAGTCCGTTTCAACGTCAATTGTACGCGGACGGCCCCAAAAAGCGCCGGAGAGGAAGCGATGGATCTACCGCAGTTGATGATCACCATGCGACGTGATGCGGCGACCGCTAGGGGCTTCTGGCCTCCGGATTTTGGAAATGCGTAGAAACGCATTTGGCGCTGTCGCAGTGTCCCTGAGCTACAAAACGGGCCGGAGTACGGCAGGGCAGAGCCGTAGATGTATTTTAGTGAGTTTTTGAGGTGCTGGAGGGAGGGAGAAGCAAGAGCGAAGAAAGGGATGTCGTGGTTGAAAGTGAGAGAGTTGACAGCTGCCTAATCCGGAACGCAGGAGTTTCTTTGGGTTTGTTGGCTGACGGCTTTTGAGCACAGCCATCAGTTGAACCTTTTCCGCAACCGCCGGCGACTTTTCTCTTATCTTATCCTTCGCTATGCGGCAACTCAAAATCGAGCGCTACCAGGGGTCCCGAGTCTGTGGGGTCTGCCTCCGGCGTCCGCAAAAGCCCGGAACATCGCCAAACTTACCTCCATAAAATACGCGGCGCTTAGAAGTTTTTGGTGCAACAAGTATGCCGGCAGGCCGCGTTTGCGCGTCCAGAATGCTCTTCTGGAGTCTGCGACGAGGGCAGCATCTGTGCATTCCAGCAGCTCAGTGAAAACTCCAGCCTCGACATGGCGGATGGGCGAGCAATGCCGAGATCGAGTTTCAACCGGTCGCGGGCCTGGGTTTATACCCTTTTTAACCGAAGCGCGACGCGGTGACCCGCTGGCCGTCAACGTAACCACGCGCCGAACGTAGTATTTCTCGTTCTCCCTTCCCGTCTGGCTTAAGCAGAACATATTCCCCGCAAAAACAGCTTCTCTGGCTAATTTGCCGCACTCAGATATCTCAAGTATTGAAGAAGTTGAGATTCAAGCTTGATTTTTTTTGCCCCTGATCCACGCACCGGAACGCGCCGTGAAGCAGATGCAACCGTACGCATCACGGAGGTACGCGTCGACTCTCCTTTAGCGAATTAAACTTTGAAGTTTTTTTCTCTTTCAACCTCAGGATTCCAACGTCGAAGACCTCATATTTTGTGCAGGCCAGCAGCCTAAGTCCCGGATTCAAAACTCAACGCCCGGAGAGCGCAACTCTTACAACAAGATACCGCTTGCGTATTCTTTTTTTGCAGTCACATCAAGGGTCGAATTGTGAATGTATCAAAGGTACGTATTGCATTTGTCCGATTCAACTCCCGAGCCCTGGAAACCAAACAAACAGTTCTCTTCCGTACCACCACCACCCCCGAGTCTCTCCCTCTTCAACAACGCGAAAATACAATGTATCGCGTTCCCGCAAACCGCACCAACTTGCAGGTATGATTCCTTCCTCAACATCTCGAACACCTTTTTGACGTCCTCTCTGGCAGGCTTCTGCCCTTTTCATCCAGCTCAGACGCCGTCGGCAGGCAAACGTGCCCTGTACCTGGAATGCCCCATCCCCCGCCGACATCGTACATCTTCTCAGCACCATGGAGGCGCCGCGCAGCGGCGCCGAGGACCTCGACGCGATATATCGACGTCTCGCAAACCGACTAAACCTTCCGTGAGTTTTATTCCTTCTATCTCTCATGTTGACGCTGACCTCTCCCTTTTTTCAGAAAAAAAAGCCGCCGGCAGGCAAGTGTCGCCCACACCTGGATTGTGCCGGGTCCCGCCCCCATCGTGTATCTTCTCAGCACCACAGAGGCGCCGCGCAGCGGCGCCGACAAGCTCCGAGGCTATGTATCGACGTCCCGCGAGCGGCTGAATTCGTCTGTGAGTTTTCGTTTCCATCTCCCATCTTGCTGTTATTCTAATGCTAATTTTCGCCTTTTTTTTCCAGAAAAAAACCGCCGGTAGGCCAACGCGGCCCGTACCTTCAATGCGCCGGGTCCCTCGCCCAACTACCTTCAACATTATGATCGCAGTATCGTGGAGGCGCCGCGCAGCGGCGCCAACATCGCCGACACGACGTATCACCGTCCCCCGAGCGGTGTATCCAGTGGGAGGGCCGCCTGCAGGCACGTCCTGGTTTACAACTGCAATTCGCCGTTGCGTGCGGTTGCATGCCATCATCGCCGCGGTCGCGTTTCACACCACTCACGTATGATGTCCTTACCCTCGTCATACGACTACCTACTAATCTCTTCCCTACAGCCCCGCATTCATTTTTCAACATCCGGCGAAGCTCGAATCAAACTTTGAAATCTCGGCGTCCCGCGAACCAGGTACGTCTTAACCATCCTTACCTTTTGTTTCTTACTCACGTTGTTTTCGTCTAGCTTTGCTTTCAACAGGCCACCATCGTCGCCGCCCTCGAATCAAAGATTCAAGTTTCCGGCTTCCCGCGAGCGGGCTGATGGATTGAATGTACGTGCGTCATCTTACTCTATGTTTATCTGGATATTTATCCGTGTACAGACAGATCTGTGCTGCCATCGCTGCCATCGCTCGAGCTCGCTGCCCGCCAGCATCCGTCTTGTGGGATTCTCGCACTGGCACCAGGTAAGTACATGCATTACCTTTTGATTATCTTTTTGTCGTTCTAACCCTGTTCATTAGATCTCCTACATCCTATCAGTGCCGCTGCCACGCCAATCTTCGTTGCCTTCGACCTACGCCAAGTTCGAGCTGAACACTCAATGTCCGATTACAATCCCCAGTTCAATCCCGGCCCTCTACCACACGTTTGGCTCAATTACTTGAAGCCGCATCCCAAGTTCAAAGGTAAGCAGATTCTATTCCTTTCTTCTTCTTTCTTCCCGCGCTAATCTACGTTCACCCAGAGTACCCATACCTCAATTCAACCACGGGCTTGGCCATCTCGGGCATGTCCAATTTGGAGGTAAGTCTTGTTTCGTTTCCCTCCGTTTCGCTCCAAATTACTGACTTGAAGTTTCGCATCCAGGACCTCCTTCACACTCTGCTGACTTATCCTTTTTTTTCAACCCCAACTCCCTCTCCCCGTAAGGCCCACCCTTTCATTTTATTCCCCGCTCCAATTTACCAGTCCCGCTAATTTTGATTGCTTATTACCTTCGGGAACGCCGAGACTACGATTCGACGCGCCAGTACATCTCGCAGCAAAGCGGGGACCAAGTTAGTACTACCCGCGCTGACTAAGCAGGCGGCGGTGAGCGGGGGAAACAGTGTATTCACGGTGGTATTAGACTAGATACAGTGTACTGAGAGGTAAGAAATTCAAAAGGTGGTCTTCAGAAGTCGGCGAACTGGATGGGAGGGAGCACAATGGGTTTGTCTTGATGAGGATGTGAGGTATGTGTAAGTAGGGAGGTAGTAAAGTAAGTGGCAAGTGGGAGTCGAGCGAGTGGTTGTGGTGGGAGGAAGAAAAGAGGAAGTGATTGTGACGGTCACCGCTCGTGCGCTGTCAACATACGCGAAGATATCCCCGTGAGGCGGTATGATTATTTTGGCAAAGGATATATTCACGTCGACTACCACATGCAAGAATGCTACACTACATACGAAGCCCTCGCACCTCGCCACGGGCACGCTGTACCCGAACGCGGACGAGTACGCGAGCTTGCCGTACTTTGCGGGGCCCTGCTTGACGGGGTACGAGCACTGCTGGCCCGAGGAGAGGACGTACGTGTGCCCGCCGAGGTTCGTCGCGATGTGGAACGGGTGCCCGAGCGCCTTGACGGTGTTGCGCAGCGCCGCGGGGTACACCTCCTCCTTCGCCGCCCAGAACGGGTGTGTCTCAGGCAGAGCGAGCGCGACGAAGGACTTGCAGCACCAGTAGGGCGAGCCGGGGGAGTTGTAGTTTTCGGTCATGTTGTGGTTGGGGTAGCAGTAGCCGATGGTGAGGGTGCCGTCGGGGTTGTAGGCACCGGCCTGTTTGGCCCAGTACCGGATGTTGCGCAATTGGAGGCCTTTGACGACTCCCCACGTCAGCGGAGCAGGAAGCTCTACATCTGCGAAAGCCACCGCGCCCCAGAAAGACGACATGGCGAAGCGGTAGGTCAAGCTTCTGCCGAACGGGATCGCGCGGCCTGCGGTGGTTTAATGACTGGAATCCAAGAAGGGAGAAGATGGACCTTCAGCGTCAAAATAATGCACAAAATCCAGGGCGAATTGACGAGCTCTGTTTCGGTATTCCTCGCAGCGCACGGGATCGTCTGCTTGCGCAAGCTTGGAGTAGGCCAATTGCGCGAATTGGATCGCGAACGACGACGAATAATAATCCAGCTGAACGACGCCCTCTGGTCCATCACGCGACCACCCGTCTCCGATGTAGAACGTGTCGAGGTGATCCAAGTCGGCCTTCATTCGCTTTGCGTCGAAGCGCGGTGATCCAGCCTTAGATAGACCAAGGTTCGCGAAGACCTGCAGAGAAACTATAAGCTGAAGATAGTTGCACCGAAATTAAACCTACACGGAACCACAGCCAATTCGTGTTCGGCATCTCCTTGTCGTTCATTCCCCCGAGCCAGTGCTCGACATTCGCCTTCGCCTCAGCACTCAACGGATCCCAGAGCTTCTCCCTCGCAACCGCAATAGAAAAGCCGATCGCAGAGCACTCGACCATGCGCTGGTCCTTGTCGCGCATGTCGCCCCAGAACTCATCATGCTTCGGATCGCATCCGTTCTGGAAGCCGTCAACCCACCGCTGAGTCCCCGGATAATCTCCGCCGCCGGCGAGGAACGATGCGAGCCCCAGATTGGCCGCGAAAAGCCCTCGAGCTGCGCGGCGGCCTCGTCGTAGTGGGTCGCGGTGTGTCCGAGGTGGATTCTCGCGCCGCCGGGGGAAGTGTGCGCAGCCAACGGGTCGAGGAGGCCGATGAGAAATTTGGCAAGATCTGCCTTGGTCTCGAGAGGGTTCGAGGCAAAGGGGGATGTGGTACCGAAGGAATCCATGCAGGATGCAGAGGCGCTGAGTGGTTTATATATTCTCTCGGGCCGTTGTCCGGCTATCCTACGGGCCGCGATGTGCAAAGGAATCGATCACCTGGAATATTTCGCGATTGGCCCTGTCCGCGATAGAGTTGATTTTTTTTTCTGTCAGACATGGGGCAAGCTTTGACCGAAGTAGAGTACATCGCGATTTTTTAATTTGTAGGCTTGCGGATGAGATATCGATGACACCAGGATCGCCTGCAGCCACCCAGGAGCTAGAATTTGGACCCAAAGAGAACAGCCCAAGTTTTCTCACCATCTATCGGCGGAATAGAGTAAAATAGTGAGTGAGCGGTCGGTTTAAATTTTCAGGCAACAGAAATTTCTGGCGAAAAAGCTAAAGGTAGTGACCATGGGCCTTCTTCTGTTTCTGTTGAAAGGTGGCGTCGTAGCAGAGGTAAGTGCAGGAGCAAAGCTAAGTGGTTGGTCGAGAGAAGAAAGCGATGACATGACATGACTTGACACAGCCATCTTTCGTAATCGCCAATCAATAACCCTCGCTTTGACCGGCGAATTCTTTTGGATTTTTTGCGATTTTTTCTTATGCTGCAATCGCAGTCCACGAAAGACATGAAAAAGTCAGCCGCATGAGCTATACTACGCAAAGATCATTAAAATCGTCAAACCGAAACCCAACAACCAATTAAGACACACTAGGATCTACACTATGCAACTGCCCATCCGCCATCTTCCTCCTCCGCTCCCCCACCTTCCATATCACATCCTTCAGCTCCTGCACCACCTCCCCGCCAGGCCCCCACTTCTCCCTCTCCCCCTGCGACGGCGGCGGCGCAACGCTCACCGCAAGCCTCGCGCCCCCGCTCTCCCTCCGCGCCTTCGCAAGCTGGATGCGCTCCTCCCTTGTGAGCTTCGACCGCTCGCGCGTAAAAAGCCCCACCTCCGCCTCGCCCTCAAACACCTGCTCCGCGCCCGGCAGCGGCAGATGGTGCGCCGACGCCCCGCGCAACAAATGCCCCGTCGCGTCGTCCACCTCCCCTGCATCCTCCCCCGCCACCGCCGGCTGCCTCTGCCCTTGCCCCGCTTCATCGTCCTCCATCAGCGCCGCCTCCTCCGGCTTGTCCGACTCCCCATCGTACTCGTCGCTCGCGTCGTGCCCCAGCGACGGCACGTCCTCCTCGCTCTCCCCGTGGTCCGCCGCCGCCTGCGCCGCCTTCGGCGGCGCCACGATCTCAAGCAGCCGATCCCGCCCCCTTTCACACTCCCTCAGCGCCAGCCCGAGCTCGCGCCTCAGCCGCTCGTACGCCTGCAGCGCAGGCGGCTCCGCTGGCGGCGCCTCGCCCGAAAGCGAGAACCGCTGCGAGCGCCGCCGCCGCAGGCTCGTCACCTCGGGCTTGCCACGCAGCGCGGCGACGCACTCCGCGAGGTGGTCCCGCGCGTCGTCGAGCGCGGACGAGATGGCGTCGACGTGCGCCGCGAAGCGCGTGAGTTGCGTCGGCACGGGCGCGAACGACGACGTGGGCGTCCGCCTGTCCGTACCACGCGGGCCCTCGGCAGACGGGGACGGTTCCCGCAGCGTCACGACAGGATCGAGCTGGTCAAACACCGCGTCCTGGCTCTCCGCCTCCTCGAGCGCCGCGCCGAGCCGCGCAGCCCCGTCCGCGAACGTCGTCGTGAGCAGCCCCATCACGGAGCGCACGTCCTCCCAGTAGCCCTCGTCGTCCTGGTCGCCGAAGCGCAGCGCGAGGAGGTGCGCGCACGCGTAGCGCTTGGCTGCGAGCGCGCCGTCGAGCGCGTGGTACAGCGCCGAGAGCGCCAGCGGGTGGCGCAGCGTCTGCATCGTCGTGAAGCGCGACGCGCTCGAGTGCGAGATGGTCGACGAGCCGGAGAGCGGCGTGCGCGGGGGCGTCCCGTGCGCGTGCAGCCGCAGCGTCTCGATGCCCGAGATGCGCCGCCGGCGGTGCAGGTCGAGCGCAGCGCTGCCGAAGTGGTCGTTGCCGCCGTCCTCCTCCTGCACGTCGCCGAGGCCGCCCGTGGCGGGCGGCGTGGACGGCGCGCTGTGGCTCCGCAGGGACGCGACGTTGAGCAGGCCGGAGAGGTCTGAGCGGCGCTTCTCGCGCGTTTTGAGGCCGCCGTACGAGCCGTTCCAGGTCATGCGTTTTGATTCGTGCGTGGGTGGGGGCGTGGGCGGCGGGAGGGAGTGGCGCGGGGACGGCGGGGCGTACATCTCGGACAGCTGGGCGAGCTCCATCGGGGCGGTGAGCGCGGCGAGGAGGTGGCGGACGTTGTCGCATTGGGTTTGGGTGGTGTGGAGGGAGGAGTGTAAAGAGAGGCGGATGGCGGAGACCGGGGAGGGCGGGCTGTGGTTTCGTGAGCAGAAGCATTATACTTGCGAGGACCACGCACCTCTCTTCCTCCTTCTCGAGTAGCGTAACGGTGTCTTGTACGACAGAGTCCCAGAGGGCGTTTGCGGTTATTAGTTCGTTCAAAGCCTCGATAGTCTTTTCTACGTCAGATGCATGAAAAAGTAAGCACAATCGCCACTCACCGCCGACATATCGGGCCGCGAGTTGTCGGAGTGATTATAGAGGTATACTGCGGCTCCCCCGACCGAGACGAGCGCGAAGAAATAGAGGCCTGTGGCGAGGAAGACGGCGGCGATCACGACGAGTAGCGAGAGAAGGCCATAGTCTATCTGATGCGGACTCGGCGGCGCGTCGAGGTTGAGCTTGCCGGGGAGAGAGAGGGACGGGGGCCGGCGCTTTGAATTGGGGACGGGGAGCGAGGTGGATAGTAAAGACGAGGATATCACGTCGTATTTGAAGCGCTCCGCGAACTGAGAGGCCTGTGGCGGGGCGGCGAATATGGTCTGCAGCATCTGTAACACTGTATGAGCTCTGTCTGAGCTCGTGCACAAGGCTGCAACGCACCTCCACGATCTGAAGTAGCAGCACAGGACGCCACTCTTGCTCCTCCTCTTCAAAGTCCGGCTCGTAGGCGTCGGCATCCTCCGCAAACTCGGGGGAAGAACCAGGCATTATTTCTGGGGGCTCACCCGCCGCTGAGGGGTCGGTCAGTGACACTGACAGCGGAGAAAAATTGCAGCAAGTGTACCTCGCAGATATTGTTCCAGTGGGTGTTCGTCAAATAGAGGTTGTGCCATAGTGGCAGGCCGGGGTATATGAGTGCCAGTCAGAAAGCAAGAAACGAGGGAAGAGACGAGAAGGGGGGAAAGAACGTGAGTATGGATGGTTGTGGACTTCGCCAAACCAAGCGATCACTGCATCAGCCCGCCTGGCCGCAACTTCAGACTCGATCCACGGCGACTCTCGCAAGGTAATAAAAGTATCACATCGGGGGTACAACTACTTTACATTTCACATTTCACGCGCAGTGAATCGCGTTCAACACGACGATTTATTCCCGCTTCATCACCGCCGTCGGACCCACCAGCAAGGTTAGCCAAGGCAAATTTGACTGTTGGGTAGGCTTCCGGTTGCCGTAGAGGTCGCGTCTGGTCGCGTAACCAAAGTAACAAGCCGTCGGGCCAGCGCGTAACGTACGCGAAGGGCAGGACTAACATATCTTACCTAAGCAGCGGTTATCCCTGCGATGCCGAATTTTCCAACTGTCCAGGGAGCCCAGAGGTAAGCCCTGCACGACCCGAGAAGAGCCAGGGCCTTGATAAAGTCCTGGGATGCTTCATGAGGATTTTCTCGATTTTCCGGAAGGCTATAACCATTGAGCACCGAGATTCGCTCCAGATACTCCGACTAACCTTCGTCGTGCTCAGCCCAACGGCAGTGTGCGCAATTACTGAGCTTTCTTTCCATTGACAGCTCTGGCGGACACTTGTTTGTAACATAGGATTTTTGCCGTGCGAGAATTTGCAAGTATCTTGTCTTGATTTCGCGGCCAAAATTCTTGGATCCTCGTCCGCAGTTAGGGATGTTCGTGATTCTCAGGGCTCGGGCTTGAAAAATGTCGGGCCTGCACTTGTGCTTTGAGAAATCGACGCCCACTGGTTTGAGAGTTGATTTTTCGGCTTGTTTCTGGACGCAAAGGGGGTTAGTTGCGGCGTCACGAATGGACATTCGGAAGCCAAGGCGAGGCTACAAGATACGATTCGACGAAGTCAAGCCTGCTCAAGCCCGAGCCGTCTGAACCAAGGGTTGTTCAGGTCGAGCAGTGCCGATGGTCCCGACTACTTCAGCGAAAATTGCGCGCTGAATCGCCCAAACGCCGTGAGGGCGTCGTAAACATGTTCAGAAGGACAAAGAGCGGAAAGTTGGCAAGGAGTCGGGATTCTCGTGGTGCATCACCATGAGTTCAGGTAAGTTGTCGCAGGTAAAACGGGATTGCTAAATCGAGTACTTCCTGACTTTTCGCGAACACGGAATCGCAGCAGTGTCCATGAGCGTGTCTTTGGCAAACCATGACCCAGAAATTTCGAAAGGACTCTCCAACTGAGCGGAGACAGTAGAGTGGCATTGAAAGGCGCGTCTTGACGCCGTTCCAAGCAAAGAAGGATGGCTTGGGGAGCCATCGGTGTCGAACTAAAAGCCTCCCGACGTGAAGTAAACATCGAGCCTCATCGAGCGCACCTTCAAGTCGGGATCAGATGGCTCGGAGATCGACGCGCTCCTGTTGCTCGCCTGTGAACTCCTCTTGCGCATGGCGTTCCACGCATCCGTTGCCAAGTGGAAATGATTGCGGCTTCGCTCCGGCATCGTCGAAGAGCGCGTTTTCACCGCAAAGAAAACGCGTTGAAGACGGGGAGGACAGAAATAAGAGGGGTGCAGTGATTCCAGGCACTGGTAGCTGACAGGATGCTTGAAGTAACTTCGGTGAAGTTTGCAGACCGTGTGAGAGCGAAAAAGCGAAAAAGCACCAAGTTTTCAAGTGTAGTCTCTCCATTTTCTTGCAAGGGGTTTGAAGGCTACTCAGGGCTGATATAGTAATTATCGAGGGGAGTAAAGAGGAGATTTATCCTGTCGATGAATGGGGTTGAAACGTAAGTCGAGCACAAGGGGTAACAGTCACGCTGATCTCGCCTCTGCTTTCCTTCCTCCGCCTCCTCGTTTGCTCTCTGGACTCGGATTGGAACCCTGCTTGCCCTGTACCACACTAGTTCTCCCCGGAGACACTACCACACTCATTTCTACACCCGCTCTTTCCGCGTAAAACAACCAAATATGAGCCATCTACCTCAAAGGGCCGCCCACATCCGCCATGCCAATCGTGCGGGTGGATTCGGTGGATTCGACCCCTTTAGCATCTTCTTTCCCACTGGTAAGGTCGATGGAGTTGGTTCAGGAGCGAATTTTGAACGTTTACAGACACCGACACCGACACCGTAAAAGCCACAAAAACCAAGTCCCAGACTGCCGCATCTGTTACACCCGTCTTGAGCCCGAGTGTTCCCGTTGTTCCTACTACTAGCTCTACCCCGGCCGTGGTGACCCCAAGCTCTGTCTCTGTAGTGTCGTCGCCGCCCGTTCTGCCGTCGACGTCGTCTATTCCTACCACGAGCAGCACCATCACGACCCCCACGACCCATTCGTCGATCCCTCCGGTGAATATTTAGTACAGTCTTAATACCTGCGCTAACGTCTCTCAGACCACCACCCATTCCGCCACTGCTCTGCACGACAACCTCACCAAGATCGTCAGCCATATCGTCTCGGTCACCGCGTCTACGCCTTCCGCGTCCTCCAGCTCCACCGCTGTGGCGAGCACCTCCAACGCCCTCGTCGCCCCCGTTCTCGGTGGTGTCGCTGGTGGTATCATCGGACTTGCTGGGCTCATCTTCTTGCTGACCTTTTGCTTGGTACCCCCTTTCTTTTTGACTATGGCACTCCAAATTAATTATATTACAGCGCCGCCGCAGAAACAATGAGGACGCCGTCAACTTTGACCCGGGCGCTTTCCGTCGCTCAGCCGTCATGCTCGACGATCCCCCCACGCACAACGACACCGTCACGCGCGGCTACAACCCTCCTCCCATGATGGAGCAGCGCCGCCAGATGACCTACCCTGGCCCCGAGCACTACGACGTCAACATCAACGACTCCCACTCCCCAACCTCGGGCAGCCAGCTCGTCTTCCAGGCGCCCTTCTCCCCCATCGCCGGCGGACCCGCGTCGCCCGTCTCTGCGTACGACCACACCGGCCAGAGCTGGGGCACCCCCGCGCCCGTCTTGACCCGCAACATCTCCGGCTCATCCGCGCACGAGCAGCAGCAGCCGCAGTACGCGCAGTACCCCAGCGCACAATACCCCAGCCTCCCCGCCGGGCGCGCCAGCAACGGCAACCTCGCGCCGCAGTACGTCGACATGGAGCGCACGAGCGTGACGCCGTTCCAGGCGGAGCAGTACGTCGAGATCTCAAAGGCGCTCAACACCGAGGTGCCCAAGGGGCTCGACACGCCCGCCGTGGACGAGTTTGTCGCCGAGAAGATGGCAAAGGCCGACCTGCCCCCGCTGCCCGTCAAGGAGGACCCCTTCGCGTCGCAGGAGGACGAGGAGGAGGGCTCGATGGAAGGCGAGGAGGTGACCCTCCCGATGGTACAGGAGATGTCGTTCCCCGCCCCGCCGTCGCCCGTGTACACCTCCGCCTCGCGCTACCGCGTCGATTCCACGCCTCCGATGCTCCCGGAGATCTTCCTCCCGCGCGGCTCCGTGAGCCTCTCCGACGCCGGCTCGAGCACGCCCACGACGCCGTCGTTCCCCGGCGGGCAGACGCTCTTCATGAAGGCGCCCGGGCAGGACAGCCCCGTCGGCGGGCGCTTCCCCGTCACGCCGAGCCCGCTTGCGAGCAGCTTCACCGTGGCGACGCCGCCGGCTGCGAGCGCGGAGAAGAGCTTCCTCCCCCAGGAGCCGCCGGCTGCGCAGCCGCGGCCGGATGCGAAGAAGCGGCAGTCGGTGTATACGGTGTACGATCCTGAGGATGCGTATGGCGGGATTTGAGCGTCGAGCGCTTGTTCATCCGCTTGAAATTTTCGACCACGACGACGAATGCATTGTGAATCCTACTTCTGCTACCACTACGACCAACGCACTCACCCGATTCCCTCCCTCATTACCCTCCCTTACTCCGTTCACCCCTTCTTCCGCGATGATGCGAACCGGCTTTCGGGTCGTCGCGTTCTCTGCACATCTTACCACATTTCTTTGACCATCCACGGCCGAGCCACGCTCTAGTATATAATGCACGCTTCATCTACACACATACAGCTTAGACAAGCACCGGCAGGCAGGTGTAACGCTCCTCTTTTCCTCTTCTCTGTCCAATTCTTCTTTGGGATTGGAAGGAAAACGCGTCGATACCACTTGTTCTTTACCCTTACCCTTTTGTGCATTGGATACCTTTCTGCATAGTACCGTTTTGCGTTGATGAAATTGAAGTGGTATAAGTAATGTCTTTTTTTTGTATGCCTTTGTCCGCTGTGGTCGAAGGTCCGGGGAACACTGGCAACGAGGCTGGCGGCTGGACAGCTCGAATATTCAAGGTGACAGTGATCGCTGTGCCTCACACGCGTTCTTGCACAACTTGAAAGCGTTCCAAACGCCTCATGCTGGGTTTCATCTCCAGCGCTCTTGACTGAGGACTCGCGACGATAAATCACTCTGGCTGGACGATTCTGTCTCAACATTCTGGCCGCGGCGCACACAGATATCACCGGTAAATTGACAGCGAGGCGTTGCTTATTCTTGGCTGTGGCAGCGGAGACTCTGCGGGGGCGCCCAATCGCCTATCCCATTAACACTTATCAAGTCAGCGGTCAGCGGTCCGGCGGAAGGAGGAAAGGAGGCCCTGCTAGACATCTCCTAGGTCATTCGCCGCTTGAGACATCCCCCTCTCCTCTTATTTGAACCCGCGCTCGCTGCCGTTGCGTTTCTCCTGTATCTCTCCCACCACCACCCGCACCACTATGGCGATGTTCGCGCACTCCCTGCCCGAGTTTGAGCACGGCGCGCGCAAGCGCGAGCTCGCCCTGCGCCCGACGGGCCGCCGCCTGCTCTTCGCCGTTGTGTGCGGCGCGCTCGGGTGTTCCATCGGCTTCGGGCTCGCGACGTCTTGGGGTCGAGCCCGCGTATGGGCGCCCGAGGGCGAGTGCGTCGCGCAGTTCGACCACGTCTCGCGGCCGCCGCTGGAGGTAGAGGGAGCGGTGGTGACTGTTACTGTTACATCTACGGTACAGCCGCCTGCGGCGAGCGCTGTTGTTGGGCCGGAGACGGAGACGGATGCGGAGCGGGGGCAGCGGCCGTTGTTAAACGGGCGGCCGACGGCGGCGTTTAAAGGTGCGTTTGTTGATTGGGGTGTGCGCAACAAGTTGCTGAGCATGGGGTGAAGATAATTTGAGACCGGATGTGCAGTATATCACGACGTGGCCGGGTTCCGGATGGAGTGAGTTTCACCCTTATTAACTCCTACTAACCTGGAGCGCTAACTTTCTATCGTGCAGCGAACGATGTTCTGTTATATGTACGACGTCCCGATTCCATGCTTTTAGTGATCGTGTCTGACCTCCTACAGATGAACCTGTTCTACATGGCCATGATAACCGAGCGCGTGCCCGTAATCCCGTACTTTACGCCTACACATGTGGGCGGAAGCGCACCCACCATCGCGTTTTCAGAGGTGTTCGACCTCCCGCGGCTCGAGAAGGCCATCTCGACCCGTATACTCGAATGGCATCAAGTCAAAGACCCAGAGAGCGAAATTATCGACCCCATCGGATGCTGGAATGTCTGGCAAGCGGTGCGGAGCGCCCATACGGAGCCGCACTTTAACAGCGCTTCCAAGCGTCTTGGGCTTGGTTCGTATTAGCTGGCATAATATTTGCAGGTTTCCGAATCTCACTCGCGCGTCTCCTAACTTAGATGTATCTTACACGACGGCGCCGCGGTGGATCAAGATGTATCCGGACAACGACGGCGACCCGCACGCGACGTTTTGGTCCCTCGCCTCGCTCGCGTTTCCTAAGGCGCGCAGTCAGAATCTGCAGACTCCGGCGCTGTCGCCGATCCACGCTGCGTCGCTTCCCCCGGACGAGCAGATGCTCTGCTTTGATTATCTGTACTACGTCGGTGTTAAAGATGTTGGTCGCGAATAATTCGCGCGTATACCATGATGCTGAACGAAGACCGTCTAGGAATACGAATGGGACGTGGACTATAGTCCTGCGTGGCGCTTCGTTGGCCGGTATATGTACTGGACGCCCAGGCTCCTCGAGATTGCGGAGAATTACGTTCGCGAGGCGCTCGCCACCTCCCCTCACGAATCAACACCACCTGTGCGTTCCCCCAGATGCTATCGGCAGTGTCTCACTGATTACGCTCCAGTATATCGCCGTGCACGTCCGCCACGGGGACTTCGGCGGCTGGTGCGACCGTCCGCTGCATGAGTGTTTCGCGCCGCTGTCCGCGATCTCGCGGCGCGTCGAGGAGGTGAAGGCGGAGCTCTGGGCGAACAAGCAGGTCGCCGTCGAGCGCGTTGTCGTTACCAGTGACGAAAAGGACCCAGCGTGGTGGGATGCGGTTGCGGGGCTTGGGTGGGCTAGGCCGGACCACTCGAGTACGGTCGAGCGGTTTGGGGAGTGGTGCGTTTCTTTCCTTTCTTTCGCAATATTATACTCACCTGCGTTTGACATGAAGGTACCCAATCCTCATCGACGCGGTGATCCAGTCCGGGGCGCTCGGGTTTGTGGGGACCGATCGGTCGACTGTTTCCATTATGGCGGGCAAGCGGGTGGTCACCTGGCATGGGGGTGTTGCGAAGATGGTGAGGTGGGGGCAACCAGGTACGTCCAGTCCATATGCACTGGCACATTTTTTCTCAGACCCTTTTTTTGCGATTCTCAGGTGCGGACGACCATTGATTACGCTTATGCGTAGACGGGGTTGTAATTTATGAGGACTATGGCCACTTGTATTATCATGTTGTTAGAGTATTTTCACTAAAATATTGAGAGTGCGTTTTGCACCAGGAATTAAGCAGCTTGTTTCTGAGCCGTAATTATACATACCTAGGATCCTCAAAATATGGTGTCCTCAAAACTGGAATGAGGTTACTTTCAAACCAAACAGAGACGAGGAGCTCTGCCGTTCATTGCACAATTGCTACACAAAGCGCGGTGCGCCATTGACTTTGCTGTTAATCAGCATCGACACTTGGGTACAGGCGGCGCGCGTGCGATTTCCTCGCTCTCGCAACGGGACTGCTCCAAATACACAGAGTTGGCTTCGCGCGCAAGGTCTTCATGCATGTTTTCGTAGATTGCCCAGGCGGCTTCTTGGACGGAGCTGCGTAGAGAGGTGAGCCCACGACGAAGAGCGGATGCTAGATTCATGGCAGTCATTCAATCAATGGGCTCAGGGGCATCCTTGAACGCGGAAACACAGACCGTCTTTGAACCCGGCCTTGTTGCAAGCCTCGACGTTTTGGGCGTATACCGCGTTGTCGATGGCTGTTTTCTTTAGTTCGAATTCTGTCGTGATTAAGTAGACTGGGACAAGGCAAAGCAAAGACGCGTACCCTTAAGTCGCTGCTTCCAAGCCTCCCATTCGAGGGTGCGCCTCTTGTTCTCTGCCACTTCGTTCTCAAGCACGGTCAGACGTGCATCTAGGTTAGATATATCGGCTGCCATTTCGGTTCGCAGCATGTCGAGCGACCTTGACGGCGATTGCTCTCCGCCGCTTGATGACGGGCCCGCAGTGGTAAGATATCTAGTTCAGGAAGAACATGAGCGGTGCACTCGAGACTGTGCGGACGAACTCGTACTCTTCGGTCGCAGTGGACATGGTGAGCAGGGGTTGCAGCGGGCCCGAAGGGCTCGATCGTTGGATTGGGCAGACTCCGCGCGGTACCGATGCGCTCAGGTTAGTTGCAGGTTGCAAGCGCCTAATGTTGCGGTTCATTGTTTTATCCAAGCCGCGAGCATGCAGATATTCCGTGATCTTGGTGGCATGCTGAGAAAACGAAGAACCGAAACGCAGATGGCTTGCGAGTTGATGTTGCGATGTTACTGAACCATTACACGGCAATCACCGAAACGACCCTCACTCTTTTTCTCATGTTCGTCTTGCGTTTCTTGGCTTTCTTGTTCACAAATCTACGGTCCTTTGCTCAAGGTTGCGTAAAAGAGCTTCGGCGGTCACGTCAAGTGCGGTTCCCTGCAGGATTGGCGTGCTTTGACGGTTTGGCAGGCGTGCTCTGAGAGTTTTTGCCAAGGGGTTGCGCTACGAGTCGAGCCATCTTCGGTCCAGCTGCAGGAACATGGATCGACCAGAAAAATGACGAAGAGCAGTTGCGGCTCGAATCGCCACGTAAAGCTTGAGAAGAACTGGTATTGCTCTGGCCAAAGTGCGCTGTTGCTGCGTCTGTCGATTCCGATGCTGGCCCCGCAAATCTTGGGATTATCCTGGTCTACGCTGCGACTCTGTTGAATATTCTCTGCAGCTCGTACCTGACAAACGTTTTACTCAAGCGAAGCCGCGTCCCAAAAAGGAAATGCGGATGTAAACCTGAAAATTGAAACTCCGACGGCCAGGCAGGGTATATAAGGCAGAGGGCAGGTCACTGGACGCCCAACGTTTCTTTCTTCCTACCACCATCTTCCTCTGGTCCTGGTGATCACTGGTCTCTTCCACAAACCTTTACCAACCTTATACACCCTTACTACTCTCTCAATCCTTCATCATGGTCGCAGTTAACCCCCGCCGTCTTACTCTTCTCGCCTGTTCCATCGCGTCTCTCTCGCTCAGCCCTTCTGCCGACGCCGCCGCGATCCCTGGTAGCCCGTCTGCGCCTAGCTCGCCAACCAAGCAGCAGCACGCTCGTCAGCAGCCACCGACCATGCCCATGCCCATGAAGAGGTTGTTCGCCGGCGAGGAAGGCGCCACTGCCAAGACAAGCCCTTCTGTCAAGTCGGTACGTGTTTTTCCTCGACTCGCCTAGTGTTGTTCGCTCACACTCGCCTTTACAGAGTCGTCGCGGCCAAGACCCGCTCGGCGAGGCGGTTTCAAAGCGTCAGCAAGCCACCTTCCGAATCCCCCGTCGTGTCGCGGCCCGCGAGGACGCAGCAGGTACCCCGGCTCGCGGCACTCCCGGTTACGTTGATATCAGGGTTCGTTTTTCACCGTTCTTGTGCCATTCATTCCTCTGACGACATGCAGGACTCGGCGAACTCGACCAAGGGACACCTGCAGTACAACAATGCCACCAACGACCTCGACGCTTCCCCTACCGACATGACGACTCTTTACGTGGTGTCTCCCGACCCCGATCATTGCAAGCTCCAGATGCCCGTGGCGAACGCGACGGACCTTTGGTGTGCCACGTACAACCCGACACCCCCCAAGTCCGAGCCCCTGCAGATGACGCCCTGCACCAACACGTCCGCCGTCAACTCGACCCAACTGTTTGCGTACGATCCAAGCACTGGAGTAGTCACGCCCATGTGGACGACCAACAACACCGGCGAGGACAACGCGACCGCTCCAGCGACCACTGGCACCCTCAATTCGCGCGACAACAGTCCGATGAACGTCACACTTGTCTTTGTCCCCGCGCCAAGTGCAGCCGCCGCGCAGGGAGCTTCCCCGGACTCGGCGTCGGCGAGCGCTACGACGACCGTCACCACCACGGTCACTGCCACTGCGACCCCTTCCTTTGCCGCCGCGGATGTCAACGCGTCGTCCTCAATGACCGCCTCCGACTCCCAGTCGACGTCTTCCGCTTCGTCCATGTCGTCCTCTCCGAGTCCCTCCATCGCCGCCCAGCAAGTCGACCCTGCCTCGTCCTCCATGACGGACCCCTCGTCGTCAGCGACGGACTCTCTTTCCCAGCCGACGTCTTCCTCCTCCGCCACCGCTTCCTCGCTCGCCCCAGCAACGTCGTCCGACGCTTCCCGGGTAGGCGCGCTCGCTGTCGAGGTTGCCGCCGCATCGTCGTCCACCGCTTCTGCGTCCTCCATGAGCGTCGTTCCCTCGTCGTCGGCCTCCAGCGCTCCTTCCGCCACGCCGTCGACCGTTGGCGCCGCTGCCGTGTCCGACGACTCTGCGTCCTCGATGAGCGCTGATCCCTCCGCGTCCTCCTCGTCGCCGGCCTCGGCTGCTCCCTCCGCTTCGCCCATCGATGCCGCCGCCCAAGCCGACGACGCTGCGTCCTCCATGAGCGTTCCCCCCTCCGCATCCGCGTCGTCGTCGGCCTCGAGTGCTGCTTCCGCCACGCCGTCCACCGTCAACGCCTCCGCCGTAGCCGACAACATCGTGGCCAGCAACGCGTCGGCGTCCGCCACCGCCAGTGCTTCGAGTTCAGCCAGCGCCGCTCCCAGCGTGGCTCCCCCGACCAGCGACGAGCAGGCGGTGTATGTCGGAAACCAGCAGGGCACTGCACAGTGGCGGAGAGCGTGATGATTGTCTCGGGCTTTTTATTTTCTTTATATCTTAATTTTAATGGGTTTTTCTGCCACACGTTTGCGTGAGACCTTGAGAGTTGTCGATGAATCGCACGAAAGGGAATGATAGAGCAAGCATTATTGCAAGTCAAGCTAGTACTTGGAAGGCGAGCGACGTAGTGTAGGAGAAACCAAGCGCAGTAAACAAGAGATGGTAGCTTCTGGGAGTGTAGCGAGTCACAGATTATAAGCAAGCAGTCGTAACTACTGTGCGAATCCGCCGTTTAATCGTCAGCGCGCGATAGCTGAGGGCCCGTAGCTGTAACTGCGACTTTTGAGGAAGCAGTAGGAAGCGCGGCGGAGGCGCCATGTGAAGGTGTTTATCTCTTCGAGAATGATCGCAACTGCTCGCAGGTCAGTAATCGCGTCAAGTGCAGAGGACTCAAGGCGACTTGCCTGTTTGTTGATTCACTGCTTCTTGGGCTGCTTAAGAACAGGGCTGGGGACGGCGCCGCCAAAGCCGAACGTCGACTGGAGGTCGGCGAACGCGGCCTCGAAGTTTTTGGTGGATTTAAGCGGCGAGCGCGGGGTGGGGGCGGGGGCGGTGGACGAACTCGTCGGGCGCTTCGAAGAGGTGGATTTCTGCTGCTTTGGCACGGGGCTGGGCACGCTACCGCCAAATCCGTAGGTGGATTGTAGGTTGGCGAACGCGGCTTGGAAGTCTTTCTGCGGCGCGGGACGCGTGAGCGGGGTGCGCGAGGAGACGGTGGTGGTAGAGGCGAGAGAGGTGGTGGAAGTGGATGTGAAGGACATTGTTAGATGAGGATGGGTTTTGGTTTGGGTAGTAGATAGAAGCTGGTTTGCTTTGTTCGGTGGAGGGTTTGGAAACTTGTTGAAGTCACTGGTATTTGGGACGCGCCTTTATAGGTTTGCGGGACGGCTGCGGTGCCTAAATACGCAGCAAAGAAAAAACATTCCGCAAACCCCGCATATCTCTGACGTCGGGTGCGCAGCCATGGGCCGCAACTGACTCACCTTCGCCCGCATACCACATAGCAATCTGACTCCGAGTCACCAGAAACTTGGGCGAAATGGTGAAACATTGAAGATTCTTTGCAGAGGCGACAGCGGCACCGCCTACTGAAATGACTCGAAAATTTCGTTGGGCGCTTGTATGGGCCGCAGTACGCGGGAAGGAAGATTTTCTTGATTCTCGTCCTCCACAGCTGCGGTCCTTGGTCGCCACAAGAAAGCGCGTAGTGCGCAGCTGACAAGAAACCGAAAATTCCGGAATTGCCGTAAACACCGGATGCTGTTTGACGCTCGCGAAAATCGGCAAGTGGCTGTAGAATCGACGATGACACCGGTGCATGTAAAGCTGTTGTCCGTTTTGACTGCGGTGTCGAATGAAGACGAAGAAGAGAGTTTACCCGGCTACTGATCAATAAACGTCAACAACTAACCTCCAACTACACGTATTTGGGTGCCAATCCAATTTTGCGCAAGGTGTGTTTTGGTGCCATTTTTGCACCAAACCGAGAGGAATTGAGCGATTTTTTTGTTTGGATTTCTTCTGGGAGAAGTTGATGCGGGTTTCGTTAAAGATGAGGAAGCCGAAAAGCACAATGATAATACTTGGGGAATACCATAGCATAAAAGGATGCCAAATGAGACCCGTACATATAGGTAGGTTATACCACATCGGACCGTATCCATAACCGCTCTGCAATCCAATAAGGCATCCACTGGAGTGACGGCTGAGCTGCACTGGAAGCGGACAAAGCATGTCAAAGGCATCGCAGCCATGACTGCTTCAGATTTTTCGGCAGTATCATACGAGAAAACGCAATGTAGCGGCTGCAATCGGGAGTCAATAAAAGCGTCGCGGACAGACAACAGAGACGACTTGCCTACAGTGATCTCATGTGTTGGGTGGGTGGCGGAAGAGCGCGGACTTTGGGTTTAGGATGTGAAGGAGAGGTCGAAGACGATGAACGTATGAGTTTTGAGAAGAGGGAGCGGTTTTCCTTCGGCTTCGGCTTCGGGACAGGGCTGGGGACAGCGCCGCTGATCCCGTACGTCGGCTGCAGGTCTGCGAACGCAGCCTCGTAATCTTTGACCCCTTTGGGTGGCACACGGGGCATCGGGGCGGTCGTATAGCTCGGCGAGGATGAGTTTTTCTGCTTTTGCGCGGGGCTCTCCTTGGTACGCTTGTTAGCGAAGTAGAGGAGCCCGCTGCCGCCGAACCCGTAAGCGGATTGGTGATCAGCGACCGCGGCTTTGGAGTCTTTCTGCGGTACGGCGGTAGAGCCGGTGAGAGGCGCGCGCGAAGAGACGGTGGCGGTAGACGCGAGGGAGGTGGTGGAGTTGGATGTGAAGGACATCGTTAGAGGAAGAGGATGGATTTGGATTGAGTGAGGTATTTTTGTTGGGTGGGGGATTTGTGAACTCGTTGGGGTCTAGAAGATGTGACCCTCCTTTATATGTTTTCGGCATAGCTGAGGTGCCCCAAAAATGTCGTAACTCATACAGAAAATCATGGTAGAGATCATGACGTCGACGCAGCCATTGTACCGCTAGCCCTGACTCACCTGCGCCTCGACTCTCTCGCATAGCAAATTGCAATCCGACTCCGAGTCACAAGGCAATTAGTTTTTGAAACGGTAAAGATCTTTGCCCAACGATTTGACAACAAAAGAGGTACCGCCACTTGGGTGATTTGAGGAATCAGGGGTTTCTTGGGCTTCCCGTCGCGGAAAAGTGGAGGGCTTCGTGTTGTCCTTCATTCGCGTCCTCAGCAGCTGCGGTCCGGGGTCTCCGCAGGTCGCCGCGCGTAGTGCGCAGCGGGCAGAAAAACTTCCAGGAAGCCCATTGTCGTAATCGGTGGATCCAGAGGTTTGACGCTCGGGAATTGAAGTCCGGTTGAAGACGATAGCCTCAGGGTGTAGACACTGTAGAGAGAGTGATTGGTTTGCGCGAGGCGGATGAAGAAAGCGTGGGACTTCTGGTAAACAAACGTCAACACATAACCTCCAACTATACGCTTTTGGAAATTTTGCTGATCCACTTTTCATCAAGGCCCATTATCGGTGCAATTTGCCTGCGGAACGCTGCCCGAATTGCGGGGAATTTAAATCACTGTTCTCTTGGTATTCTGTTGCTTTTTTCTGGTGCGGGCTACTAACTGGAACCTTCGAAACGAGCTTGATTTGGATCCGAGGAGGATGAGGATAATAGTGGAGTGATCGTGCTGGGGGAGTAGCTAGGAAGTAAAGTACGAAACGCGACCCGTATACATAGATAGAGGAAGGAATACTAGGATGATAAACCACACTGGAGAGAGTAGAGTAGAGTACTATTCAGAACCGCTCTGTAATCCAACAGAAAATTGGCTGGAGCTGTGGGCAGATGGCTTGGCCTGCCTTCCATAGGGAAGCAGTCGAAGCATGAGGTAGGACAGCGCAACGGAGAGTATTCGAGATTCTGCGAGAGAATCGTCGGGCGTGAAGAAGATGACATGGTCGAGATATGGCGACTGTAATCGGGCGTCAATAAAATATTGGGGCACAGAAAACAAATACGACTTGCCTACAGGGCTGTCATGTGTTGAGTCGGCCGCGGCAGAGCGCGGACTTTCGGTTTGGAATGTGAGGAAGAGCTCGAAGAAGAGGAGGATGAACGGGTGAGCTTCGAAAAGAAGGAGCGGTTGTCCTGCTTCTTCGGCTTCGCGACGGGGCTGGGGACGGCGCCGCCAAACCCGTACGTCGACTGGAGGTCGGCGAACGCGGTTTCAAAATTCTTGGTCCCTTTGGGCGGCGCACGAGGCGTCAGGGAGGTCGTCGAGCTCGGTGCAGATGACTTCTTCTGCTTCTGCACGGGACTAGGTGTGCTACCGCCGAATCCGTATGTGGATTGGAGGTTTGCGAACGCGGCCTGGAAATCTTTCGGCGGCACGGCAGAGCCGGTGAGAGGCGCGCGCGAAGAGACGGTGGTGTTAGACACAAGGGAGGTGGTGGAGGTAGACGCGAAAGACATTGTTGATAGAGGATGAGCTGCGGGTGGTAGCTTTTATATGTGCGCAACGGGGCTTAGGGTTCGGAGAATTTGTTGACGTCCAGACAGACGAACCCAGGGTTTTATACATTTGCGGCAGCGCTGCGGTGCCTACGCAGCAATATTTCCTTGCGCGGAGATCATGACGCGCAGCCCTTACCCTCCGCCCCGGGTTGACTCAATGTCTCCCTTGTCTCCCTTTGTGTCGCGCTAGCAATGCGAGTCACCTTCATGTTTCGCATTTTCTGCCTAACCTGGGGTCGGAAACAAAGAGACAAGACAAGAATGGATAAATCTATTTAGCAACCCCCCGTGCCAGGAGTACGGGGTTGCCAAATAGCGATTTTCTATTTGGCAACCCCCCAAGAGATAAGATAAGCTCACTAGAGGCTTTATCTATCAGTCTCCCGCAGCCCTCAGCATCGAGCAAGACAGTGTACCGCGCTGCAAGCTGGGCGGGATCGACTGTAGGCTTACCCTCGTCCATCTTCTTTTTTTCCCTCGTTTTTCGGTCCATTTTTGAAGGCTTTTGAGCCGTTTGATGGTCACAGGTGAGCCGTTTGATAGATCCAGTGTTCTCCTGCTCACTTTGAGGCGTGAAAAAAATCCATAGGCCTTCACAGACCCCTCTCACCCTGATCTGGATTTTTTTTCAACAGTATTTCGAGGGGAGATGCGCCACAGGGAAGGCCGACGACTTCGCGCCATCTCGCTTGGCATTCGCGCCATCAGCCGCCATCGAGAATGAGCTGACAAAGGGGGGTTGCCAGATAGCAGCAACCCCCGTGCTTTTGGCACGGGGGGGTTGCCAAATAGATTTATCCGACAAGAATCGGTACCGACATGACTCGCCGACAAAGAACAAGATTGAAAATTCGCGATCACGAGCGCCAATCCACTAAACCCGATGCGTACACGGGCCAGGAATATTATGATTACCGCCCTTCTGCGGATTAGCTGCGCCGCTGCGGTCCTGAAGGCCGAAAGGTCGCTAGCTAAGAAAGAGAGAAAACAAGCATCGAATCCGGTTCCAGTTGAATCCTAATTTGGAAAGTCGGAGTCTTGTGTCAGCAAGGTCTCCGTGAGGGGCTGGAGGCCATAGCTTGCAACAGGTGCAGGTGTGATTGAATATAAACCCATGATTACAGGCAACAGGTCGTATGTACGGCGTATTGTTCAAGAAACAAAGAAACAACTATAAGGGTAGTGAATATTGACGTTAAAGGGGTATTGAGTGTGTGGGTGGTTGTATGGGAACAGGATCCCTGCAAGCGGGACGGGATACGGGAACAGGGTCCCAGGAAGCGGGACGGAATAGTGGGGGGAGGGCACAAAAAGCTTCAAGCAACAACACACGACTGCATACCGGATCCAGCACGCTCGTTCGAAAGGGGAGGAATTGGTATAGATGACAGAGCGCGCCGGCGAGAACCAGGCCGACGAGCATACACACAAACAGACTCCGGGTCGAAGGAATTCAGGCGGATGAGGGGACGGGGGGAGGGAGGACGACGAGCGCCTCACATCCCGCCGTACGCATCGTGCGTCTGCTCGTGCTCGTGCTGCTGGTACTGCTGCTGGTGCTGGTACTGCTGGTCGTACTGCTGCTGGATGCCCATGTCCGCGCGGCCCATGTCCGACGCCTGCATGCCCGGGCTGACGAGCGGGTTCTCGCCGGGGTACGCGTACGCCTCGGCGGCGTAGATGTCCTGCTGCTGCGGGTCCGCACTGTACGCACCGCCGTACTCGCCGTCGTGGTGCCCCGTGTCCGACCCCTGCTGGTGCCCCTCGTACCCCTGCGCGTACGACTGCCCGTACGTGTACTGCTGGCGCTGCTGGATCGGCTGGACGGGGTGCGCGGGGTACTGCTGCTGCGCGTACTGCTGCTCTGCGTACTGCTGCTGCTCGTCGACGCCGTGCCCATGGTTGCTGTACGCGCCCGCACCGGCCATGCCCGCGCCTTGCATGCTCGAGATGGACGGGGCGATGTTGTGCGTGTTGAGCTTGCGCTCGATCATGGTCGGGGGCCGGGGGTTGAAGGTGTCCGCATCGTCGACCATGACGGCCGACTTGCGGAACGAGGCGGGGTCAAATTCCTCCGCTTTGGAACGTCTCCGGCGCTAAAGTCGGTCGGATTTAGCGGGGAACTGGCATACCTGCAAAGAGGACACTTACGATAACGAACATAATGAGGAAGAAGAGGAGGGCCACGCCGGCAATACCACCTGCCGCGCCGCCGATAACCACGCCGACATTGATGCTGTTCGTGGCGGCAACAGCGGAGCCGGTCGAGGAGGCGGAGGGATCTGGGGTAGATGCACTGATGTTAGCGGCGCCCTGAGTTTCGAGATTGCTGTTTTTGTTCGTAGCACTGGGGGTCGACGCAACTTTCACCTGCCCGGATGTGAGAAACGCCAAGTGGTGTGAAAGGAGAGGTACGGACCACGCTTGCACTGCTTTTGGAGCTCGAAGAGGGGAGGACAACGACCGAGAGGGAGGATGAGGTGGAGCTCGTGGTCTCGGAGGTCTCGGTGGTTGACGACGTAGTAGACGTCGTGGTGGGAGTCTCGGTAGTGGAGGTTGTGGTGCTGGTGCTTGTGGGGGTGTCGGTACTGCTCGACTTGCTGCGTGTGTGTCCATTTCCGTTTCCATTGTCAGTATCCGTGCTCGAGGATGTTGTGGTCGACGTTGTGGTCGAAGATGTGGTCGTCTTCGTCTTCGCTATGGTGGGAGTCGCTAAATACACAGATATTAGCGGGATAATTAAAAAAAAAGAGTAATGGACGGACAAGTGGGAGTCTGAGTCTCCGACGGTGAGGCAGGGCCTGGCAAGGTTGGGATGCCCGTGAAGACGGCGGCACGGATATCGTGGTGGTTGCGGGGGGACATTGTAGGGTTAATACAAGGAGTGTGAGGGTAAAGGAATGTGAGTGGCCGAGCTCGCTGCTGGCTACGACGTCGAATTGGATCTGGGCGTCGTCAAAGGAAGCGTCGAGGTCGTCCAGGGAATTATATTGCTCCCGGTGGGGTCTTTGATTGTCACGTGATCCACATCTGTTCATCAAACCGATCTTTACTCATCCGTTTCAACCTTCACCTCCAAGTTCTCGAACGCGCCTTGCAAGCGTTGCAAGCTGTTCAAGCCAGGAAAAATCTAACACCCTTCTCTGGATTTATTTTTCTCTTTTCTTTCTCTTTCCGAGCTTCCCCAAGCCACGTCGACTTGGAATCGCAAATCACTTGGCCTTCAAGAACTTAGGGACCAGAGCAAGATCAGGGGAGACAACGAACTCCGCAACGTGGAGCACAGTATTCAAGGCAGACTGAGCTCACTCCTGAGATCGTGTGCCCTGTTTCAACAGCGTGGCAGTTAACAATCTCACTTCCTCCCGCAACTCAACACAGAGATGGCCATGCAGGCCGTAGTGGGAACAGGAACGAACATCAACATCTTCAATTTTGCAGTTGAGAGTGTAATACTACTTGTACAGTTCTTCATTCGCGCAGTCAGTCGTCCATCTTCAGGCTGGCAAGCGCGGGAATAGGCCGTTCCGCCTGCGGGGTGATTCGCGCACCATGGCGGCGCGCTTTCAGCTGCGAGTAGTCCGAGATCGCAGAGTGCGCTGTTGAACGTCGTCAGTTCTAAGCAATCATCAAACGGCAATAAAAACGGACCGGTAACACGGTTATCCTATCCATGAATGCTATTAGAAATCGGGCAACAACGGTGATGAAGAGGACATACCCAGAGGACCATCGACATCGGCTCCCACTTGATGCGCGCCTGGTGGTCGCCGCTCTTCGCAATGTGGTCGTACAAGAAGTTGAGCAGCAGGTCTACGCGCCGTGTCAGTCTCCGCACTGAGGGAAACGTCGAGAGTATATACTCACCGGACTCCTCGCGCTTCATGCCAACGATGCGGCGCGTGAACTGTTTGTTCACATACAGCGCCTCCTCGCCGGTGACGGGGTGCCAGCGCACCACAGGGTGCACCGTCTCGATCGGGTCGCGGCGGACCACCCCGCCCTTGGTCGAGCGCAGGCTGTCAAAGCCCGAATGCGTCGCCTTGAGCGTGCGCAAAAAGTCCTGCATGATCGGCGACAGCGTGCTGAAATTCTTGACCTGCGACGAGTAGAGCGTGTCCCCGCCCGTCTTGGGCTGCGAGAGCAGGAAGAACGTCGTCAGCCCCGGCGGCTGCAGCTCGAAGGAGAAGTCTGCACCGCAACGTGCGTGAGCTGCGACGTGAACGAGAGAAGAATGAAAAGGGCGTACCAGAGTGCCAGACGGTGGTGGTGAGGCCGTCGGTGTTAAATCGCGAGTTGGCGTCCCTGACAATTCCTCAGTACAATGCCGGCCAATGAAAATGAAGATGAGGCAAGCTTACTTGTAGACGAGATGGATCTCGGGGTGGCCCTCAGGATGCCCTGAGGTCGGGTGAATGTGCAGCGGCCCAAAGTGGCGTCCCCACTCGGTGTAGAAGCCCGCGCCGCGGTCAATGAAATCCTGCTGATCCCGGAAGACGACGACGCCGCGCCGTGCCACCTTAGCGCAAGCCTTTCAGCCGAAGCGCACAAGCAGAGCGCCGTGAATCTGACGCACCTCGAGCGCAAGCTCGTCCTTCTGGTCGGGCGTCAGCGTCGCGAGGTTGACGCCCCGGACGTCCGACCCCAACCCGGGCGTCAGCTCCACGACATCCGCGTTGTCGAGGAACGAGCGCGGGTTCGCGTGCTTCAGCGCGCGCGACCCAGCGTCGACGTGCTCGAAGGGCTGCAGCGGCGGGTACTTGTCCTTGGAGTAGACAGGCATGAGGTGCGCATAGCGATACGGCTCCTCGGTGGCCTCTGCCTCCATTTTAGCTCTGCCGTTCAGCGAGAGGGAAGAGATGGGCTCGGTGATGGTAGAGGTGATAGTGGTAGACATTTTGTTTGGGAGGGAATTTGAGGGAATCGGCCCCGGGTATTTATGCGCTGAGACCTTGATTTCGTCATTCGAAGAAAATGTCCACGAGACGCTTAAAATCTTTGTGATGCGACAGGTCGCCGGTGTTACCTCAGTTCGATCTCTCGGTCGCGAAAAGGAGTGGGAAGCCGGGAAGTAAAAGATCCATATTCCCGAAATTGGTGTCGGTACCGTTGCTCCAGTATAGCGTTGGTAGGGTCCCCAATAGCCTTCGCCGGTCTCTCTTTCTCGAGTTATAGCACGGATATACGTGCCCAGAAAGTATCCCCAAGCTTAAGCCGCACATGTAGGACTCTCACGCTAGTGAGAATGAGTATGAAAGCAAGACCAATAGCGGATTGCACAATTCCTAGTGAACTGACAACCTGTGACAAGCTTTCCATTGGTAGATGCAGGGACCCAGCTCCAAGGAGAGAGAGATGGCAGGGTGTTGGTAGGATTCGGCGGGAGGTGTGTGAATGAATGCATTGCATGCACGGAATGAATTCAAGGGTATTCAGGCCAGAAATGCAGTATCCAGGAGGAGCAGAACACCGCGCAGCATCGAGGGAACATGCGATTATACGCGCGGCCCCGAGAGAGAGGTACAGATCCGAGTGGATTCCGCGACGCCTTCGTGGGACAGAATGAGACCCTGGAGTACGCAATCCATTATCCGGTGCCAAGTCAATAGAATTATGGCAAACGGGGCAATTGGAGCAAGGTCGGCCTGACAATTGGGGTGGTTTTGCTCCGACCGGCTCCGACCACGGTGAGAGGCAGCATTATGGGTCCTGGGAAGAGCAGTGGGAGAACCAGGGACAACAATCGATAATCGGCGCTATCTTATCGATTTTTGTTGGAGTCGTTTCATTGGCTGAGAATAGCTGATTCGTTTATCTGATAACAGATAACAGATAATCGGTCGCCGAGAGTGCGAAAAATGGACCCAAGCGAGACCAGAAGCGTTATGTTGGAAGGAATAGGAAAAACATCATTGCAGTGGAGAGGAAGCACTTCAGAGCAACGGCATACGCATGTGGTTGCGAGTCGAATAATTGATAGAAGCCACCACTGGTCCAGCATTCAGATGATGGGTGACGGCCTTGGAATACTCGAGTCAAATCCAATTAGAGGAGGTTTAGTCCACGGCTCAACGCTCGCTGTAGCGCAAAAGTGCTCTAGGAGCCATCGCGGACACTTAGAGGTGGTGACCGGTTTGGTTGATGCGAAGCGTGACGAGCGTGACATCTCTTTCTTCCACTTTCCCATCATCCACTTTTCCCGCCATGTTGACCCGTTGGTGAGTACCAACTCTTTTCGCTTTCTATGATGATCGTGGTTCCCTATTATACGACTGCACCTCTTCGTGTTCCTGAGATCTTAACCGGGTTTACTGATTTTTCCTTGCGCTTCAATCTTTTTTTTTTGTAACCTTTTGCTGATTCCATTCGATAGAGAATCGAAGGGACGGGACGGGACGAGAGGGAGTGAGACGCGTTCATTTACGCTGCATTGTATCTTCAGTGGAACGGAATTTGGTCCCAGTTGAGTACAGAAACGCTGTTTGTCAAATTTTGAGCACTTCTTTCCGAGATCTTTTGCCTCGTTCGTGACCAAGCACTCAAAGATCCTCTCACTACCAACGTCTTTTTCTCGACAACACTGGCCGCGGGAGCACCTTTTCCCATCGACGGCCAAGTCTCCGTGGTATTCGTCTTTACAGCCCGCTCCATTTCGAAAGCAGATGCTTAACGACTCGAGGACCGGTGTTTTGGCCGCCTGTCGGGCTGGCTCACTTCAGCTGCGTGCCATGTGCATCCTTACCCCGACGGGCCCGACCTTAGCCTACGACCACAGCTGTAGAAGATGTGAATCACATGTAACGGCGGATTGGGAAGAGAAACTATTCATCCTACAGCTGTTGGCACCGCAAAAAGATTACGATCTTCAAAGAAAGAAAGAAATCGGTTATTTCCTTGTGACTTGGATCGCTATGTGCTGCCTGCTGTATGCTGTGGGGAAGGAAGTCAAGAAAAGCTGTTTACCCTGCGCGAGGTCTGCGCCTCGGACACATCTCCGGGCGAGCACCCACAGCTGTGCACGAGATATAAAGCCAGGTTCCGATTTTCGTGGACGACATCAAAATCCACGAAACCAAACCTTTTACCGGACAAAGCCTTCTACACACATCCCATCCTCGCGATGTCTTCCGCATCCACCGCGTCCCTCGTGTCTAACACTACCCTCTCTTCGCGCACGCCTCTCACCGCGGCGCTGAAAGACTTTGAAGCCGCATTCGCGCGCCTCCAGTCCACCTACGGATCCGGCGGGACGGCGCCCAGTCCCGTGTGGAAGCAGAAGTTAGACTCCCCTGTACCGAGTCCCATCCCATCCCCGAGGGCAGACGCCCCCCGTGCGCCAAAGAACTACGAGGCCGCCTTCGCCGACCTCCAGTCGACGTATGGGTTCGGCGGCTCTAATCCGATCCCCGTTCGAAACTGAGAAAGCAGCGATACCGCTCGCCCTACCCTTGTCCCGTCCAGACACTGCGGATATCTTAGTCCGGTCCACCACCACGCAACCCATGCTCCCGCGTCACGTCCCCTTATACCCATTGATAGCTTCCGTTTATTGCTTATTGCTCACCTGGACCCAACCTCGTACCATACATACAACCCTATACCTGTAATTATGGGTCTACATCCTCAATAATCAGACCTGTTGCAAGTCACCTCAACTCAAGGTGGCAACGACTTGGCTCTGATTCGCTTTGTGACGGGTAAGCATTTTTCTCCGCTCTTCTCTCTGTTATTGTACCCTCGCCAATCATTCTGCAGGGGACGCTCCCGGACTGAGAATTGGCGTATATCGCCGTTGAGGTTCGTATCGGCTGCGAGCCTGCAACGAACCTTCAACTCCTCTTCTGTCTAGACTCTACCCCAATGCAAAATGAATGCACCCACTTCTGTTCCAGCGAACCCTCGGCAACAAGATGTCACTCGCAATGCCGCAACATCGCCGCCTAGCAAGGCGAATCAAAATTTGAAAAGCCACTAAGCCCGAGACCGACTGCACAACATGACCTCGTGGTCGGCGGCCTATCGCTGCCGTTCGTTTGTGGGCGCTCGAATGTACGCAAGCGAGACCGCGACTGAACACGCCGCCCGGATACTTAAACCCCGCCCCCTCGTTTTCTTAATCTGACTTTCCAGTATGTCTACCACCCAGACCCGTATCGCCTGCGTCACCGGAGCCGCCCAGGGCATAGGAAAAGCTGTCGCTCTCAGACTCGCCGACGATGGCTGCGACGTTGCCGTTGGCGATTTGCCCACCAAGATCGCCCTGCTCGAAGAAGTCGTGAATGAAATTCAGCTCAAGGGACGGAAAGCCGTTGCTATCGTTGTCGACGTTACCAAGGAGGCTGAAGTCGACAACTTTGTCAACTCGACAGTCAAGGAGCTCGGTGGCCTCGATATTGTATGTCCGCACCATCCTGGCCTTGATGCCGTTATAATTGTGTGTACCTTGCCAGATGGTAGCGAACGCCGGGGTGGGCACTTTGGGAAACATCCTCGACAGTTGGTTTACAGCGTATCTCTGCTTAACCGCCGGCTGACGTTTAGGCAGCTGGCGTCGAGGAACTGGAACGTGTTCATGCAATAAACGTGAAAGGCACCTTTCTCTCCTACAAGGCCGCCGCCAGAGCCATGATCGCCCAAGGCCGAGGAGGGACTATCATTGGCGCTTCATCCCTTGCGGGAAAGAAAAGTGATTAGATGACCCCATTGTGGACTTTTTTTGCTGATTCAATCGCAGGCGGGGCAATGTGCAGCGTCTATGGTTCCAGCAAATTCGCAGTCCGCGCTCTTACCCAGGTTGCCGGTCAGTTGTGGCGAGTAACTCTTCTGGCCTGCGTGTATTCAAAATTCCTCAGCTATGGAATGGGGCCCGCACCACATTCGAGTCAATGCTTATGCGCCGGGAGCCACGACCACGCCTCTCCTCGCAGATATGGATGAATTGTTCGGTAAACTGCTTGGCGGCGCTCCTCCGGGCACTTACAAAGATCTCGTAAATCTCCTGTATCTCCCTGGTCGCCTTCGATTGACGAAGCGATGCACAGATGACAAAAGCGTCTGCACTCGGCGAACTTGTTGATCCGGACGCTATCGCAGGAGTGGTTTCGTTCCTCGCGTCGAAGGATTCTGGAGCTATGACAGGTGGGTTAAGTCCCCCAAGTACAGCAGATGCTGATTGTGCCGCTCCGCCTTTTAGGTCAAACTCTGTGCGCTGATGCCGGAATCTGGTTCGATTGAAAAAGAGCGCGGAGCGTATACAACTGGCGGCGGCGGTTTGTTGAGATAAATATTACGGAGTAGTATGTTCCTGGTCATTGTTTCTCGGATGATAGTGTATACGGGTTTATTGCCTTTGCCCGGCCCTGTCGACTCGGGACTCTCAGTACTCACCAAACACGACCACTGCTGTGTCCTGCTTCGCCGACAGCCACTCTCGTCCAGAGTCCGACGAACAGTGCCAGAAATGCACCTCGAACAAAGTAAATGACATCATGACGCACTGACGCAGATTTCTAAAAGCGTGCAGTTGGAGGTTAGTTGTTGACGTTTGTTGAGCAGCATTCCCACGATAACTCTGTCTTGGACTCCTCAATCCTGGCTCTTCCTCGTAAACCAATTGCTTCAGGTGTGGCACTGGTACTGTGTGCTGGCATCAAAATCCCCGACGACGTTCGAGTTTCATAAAGACCTTAGACGATTGTATGGATCTCCGACGTTGGTCCGGCGTTTACGCGCTGCGCAACGCACGCGCATCTTCGCGGCGACCTAGGAGCGCAGCTGTTTGGGGCGGGAATCAAGCACAACACCGAATCCCGCTCTCTTGTGCTGCGGATATTGGAGACGTGGGTGAAAGAAACAAAAAGTCGCAAAAGAAATCGTCTCATCGTCGCCGTCGGTACCACTGTGGTCTCTGTACAAGCATCGTGGCGGTTTAAAGAATGAGTCCCTCCCGCTTGTGAACTGGAGTAGAAATGTTCTGTGCTATATATGAGAGGGTGAGTCACGCCTGGCGAACCAGCGCTGCGCACACGGTGATCTCTGTGCAGTTTCGTCAACCACAATGAACCAAATGTGCCCCGTATTCAGAAGGCCGAAAACCTATAAAGCGGCTTTCCAATTTCTCTCAACTCCAGCAAGTTCTCCGACTCCAGAACAAAGAAGCTTTCAATCCTTTTCTGACCATGTCCTGCACATCCAATTCCGCCACTTCTCTGGTGTCTAACACTATCGTCTCGTCGCGTGCGCCTCTTGACGGTTCCGCCGTCGTGTCGTCGAAATCCGCGAATCTCACACCCACCGACGGATTGAGCGAGACAGCGCCGAGTACCGTGCGTCAGAAGCAGAATAACTCCTCTCCCTCGAGTTCCACAACCTCCATGACGGTCGACGACCCCGGCGCTCCACTTACAGGGGGCAAGAACCACGGGGATACGTTCCCTAGCCTCCAGTCACCGCACGGGTCCGGCGGCGCCGACTCGAGCTCTGGTGCCAAAAAGAAGGGAAAGCGCTCCCTCTTTTCAAAACTCACGCGGTCCTCGTCCTCTTCCTCGCCCTCGTCGTCGCCTGCTCCCTCCCGCCCCAAACCTAAGACCAAAGTCCGCGCTCTCCCGCAGCCGACTCAGCACATGACATCTTTGTAGGCAAGTCAAATCTCTGCCGTCTCCACTTGACACTTTATTCACTCCGAATCGTAGTCGCATCATGAGACAATGTCATCTTATTTTTGCCTGATAATATTATTTTGCCAACTCCTATAACCTCCTCGATCCATCCATCCGGAAGGCAGGCCATGCTTTTTGTCTGCATCTATTTTTTTCCCGGATCAGTACATAGCAATATCCATGTTCCTTTTATCGTCCTAGTGTATGTTCATGGACATCGCTCCAGTTCTACCTACCGTACTCCCTGCACAGTCACAGTTATTTTGGGCCTCCTCCACTCCAAATGACGGTGCATTTCCAAAAGCGTATAGTTGGACGTTAGTTGTTTGTTGACGGTTATTGACACTCTATTCTTCATCTCTTGTCTTCCATTCGAATCACAGCACAGCCGTCTGGGTCGATGAGATCGACGTTCAGTCGCTTTCCGTTTCCGCCCTCCCATCTCCGAGAGATGTCACCAAAGCCCGCGTTGACAGGCAGGTTCCGGCGTTGACGGGACCCATTTAAACTTACTGAGGGTCGGCCTTCACTGCCCACTGCTGCACGCATTCTCGTGGCGACCCTAGCGGTGGATGACGGAAATCAAGCGCGCAAACCCGCTCTCTGCGCGGTGCGACTGGGGGCGTGTGCAAAAACACAAGAACTCGACTCATCGCCGCCGTCAAGCAAAGATCCTAACCTGTTCAAACAATAAACAATAATTTCCTTGTGAATCAGAGCATTGCAGTCTGCTGTGCGAGAGAGGAGAGGCAAAGGTGTGCGTCGACATCGTGGTTTCTCCGTGCGTGATCTCCGTGAAGTTAATGTCATTTTTGTGTGTGGCACTGCGGCTATGCTGAACACCTTCATTTAAATATGCCTTCAAATCTCCCTGGGCTGCAACAAGTTCTCCTTACCTCCACCGAACAAAAAGCATCCATCCAATCCAGACTCAATGTCCATAACATCCAACTCTACCACCTCCCTCGTGTCTACCACGACCGTCTCCTCGCGCACACCGCTCACACGTAGTGCTGTGCCACAGAAAGACTTCCAGGCCGCATTCGCCGACCTCCAATCCACCTACGGGTTCGGCGGTAGCGGCCTCTACTATGGATTTGGTGGCAGCGCACTCAGTTCCATGCCAAAGCAGAATAAATCCACCGTGCTGAAGCAGAAGAAGTCATCCTCACCGGATTCCACGGCTTCGCCCACGCCCCGTGCGCCACCCAAAGGGACCGAGGACTACGAGGCTGCGGTCGCTGACCTCCAGTCAACGTCCGGGCTCGGCGGTGCTGCCTCGAGCCCCGCTCCGAAGCCCAAGGATCCGGAAAACCGATCACTCCTTTCGAAACTCATGCGTTCATCGTCCTCCACCTCTCCTTCGCATCGCAAAACCAAAGTCCGAACTCTCCCGCCGCCAACGCAGCACATGAGAGCTTTGTAGGCAAGTTGTCCCTGTTGTCTGTACTCCACACTCCATTGATTCCCAACCACAGTCGTCGCGATCTCAGTTTCTCCTGGAGCATAACACACTCCCTGGTGCAATTTACCATCCTAGCATTCAGTCCTCTACATGTATACGTACGCTGCATTTTTACTTCACCTACGGTATTCCCTAAGCGTATGTAATTACTGTTGTTTTCGGCCTCGTATTCTTGGACGACCGACACCATCACAAACTTCGGCTCAAAGGATAGCAAAAGTAATGGAGATGATATTGCTCCAAACTCCTCGCAACGCCGAAAACGCGCCTTGACCGCAAGTCGATTGGCAAAATTTCCAAAAGCGTATAGCTGGAGGTTAATTGTTGACGCTTGTTGATCAACACTCTTCATTCGAAAACCACCGTTAGACTGCGAGAACATGGTATCAGCCTATACTCAAGTCATCATTCATCCACCAAGTGTCCGAGAGACTGTGTCCGAGAGACTGCCCAACCACCGGATCCGGCGTTTACGGCTTGCTTTTCTCTGTCAGCCTGCGCACTACGCCGCTACGCGCTTCGGCCTAGGACCGCAGCTGTGGAGAGCAAGAATCATCAAAAGCACGAAGACCTACCTTCCGTGTACCAGGGACATGCTATACAAGCGCCCAAGAAACTCCTCGAGTCATCCGAGTCGGCGGTGCCGCTGTCGTCGCACAAAGATCTTTACCGTTTCAACGAAGAATTTCCTTGTGACTCGGAGTCGGATTGCGATGAAGCTCCTATGCAGGAAGGGAGGGTGAGTCAGTCGCGCTGCGCACTCGACGTCATGAGATCTCTGTGAAGTTACGCGAGTTACGCGACTTTTTTCTTTGCTGCGTATCTAGGCACCGCAGCTATGGCGCAAACATATAAAGGCCGGTCCCAAGTTCCAGTGACTCCAACAAGTTCCCAAACCCTCCACCGAACAAAACAAAACAACTACTACCCAAACTCATTCTCATCCTCCTCTAATAATGTCCTTCACATCCACCTCCACCGCATCTCTCGTGTCCAACACGTCTGTCTCCTCGCGCACCCCGCTCACCCGTACCGCGCAGCAGAAAGACTACCAAGCCGCATTCGGCAACCTCCAATCCACCTACGGATTCGGCGGCAGCGGCCTCTACTATGGAGTTGGTGGCAGCGCGCTCAGCCCCTTGCCGAAGCAGAATAAATCCACCTCTTCTAAGAAGCCGAAGAGCTCACCCACCGCATCTGCGACCGAAACCCCCGCGCTCGTCGCTCAAGCCTACCAAAAACTTCCAAGCCGCATTCGCCGACCTTCAGTCGACATTCGGCTTTGGCGGCGCTGTCCCTAGCCCTGTTCCAAAGCAGCCCAAGAAGCAGTGAATCAGGCGAGTCGGCTCAGTCGTCTGCATTTGACGCGCTTACTGACCTGGTGCTGCAGTCACCATAATTATTTTAAAGAGATAACTCAGCCTTCGCATGGCGCCTCCGTCGCGCTTCTACTGCATGTCGCAGGATGCTACGGGCCTCAGCTATCGTGCTGATGATTATGTAAATGACGG
Source organism: Mycena polygramma (assembly GCA_029449255.1). NCBI lineage: Eukaryota > Fungi > Basidiomycota > Agaricomycetes > Agaricales > Mycenaceae > Mycena > Mycena polygramma. The sequence continues at coordinate 5,710 of JARKID010000087.1, read as the reverse complement.
ATTCGCATCGTAGTTGCTACTGCATGCTTATAATCTGCCACTCGCTATACTCCCACAAGCCACCATTTGACTACCCTTGGCTTCAACTTACCCTACTTTGTTCGCCTTCCAAGTACTAGCTTGACTTGAAATACACAATACTTGCTTTTATTCTCTCCTTTCGTGCGATTCAACTCAAAAGATTCCAAGATACTCGAGCAAGAATGCAGCAGCAGAAAATCGATTCAAATTAAATGTCAATTCATGGTATCACCCTACTTAATTCTGCATTGAGAGTGGTTCTGACGTAGTATATCATCTTCGCCTCCTCGTATCCAACGAACCCGCCTCAACTTCTCCTCCAAGATCCCAGTGGTACGCTAGCAGCAGAAGAAAAGAAAGCAAAAGGAGACCGCTTTCGATTTCTCTAGTTCGGACCCCACTTCGCGACAAAATTGCATCTGGAACACACCTTGGATTGGTAAGAATTTCCAAATGCGTGTAGTTGGAGGTTAGTTGTTGACGTTTATTGATCAGTACCCACGGTAAACTCTCATCGATCTCATCTTCGTCTTCATTCGACACTGCAGTCAGAACGTGGAAACAACAGCTTTACAGCACCGGTGTCATCGTCGATTCTGCCACCGCACCCCAATTTTCGCGAGCGTCAAACAGCATCCGGCGTTTACGGCAATTCCAAAATTTCCGGTTCTTGTCAGCTGCGCACTACGCGCTTTCTTGTGGCGACCAAGGACTGTGGAGGACGAGAATCAATAAAATCTTCCTTCCCGCGTACTGCGGCCCATGCAAGCGCCCAACGAAATTTTCGAGTCATTTCAGTAGGCGGTGCCGCTGTCGCCTCTGCAAAGAATCTTCAATGTTTCACCATTTCGCCCAAGTTTCTGGTGACTCGGAGTCAGATTGCTATGTGGTATGCGGGCGAAGGTGAGTCAGTTGCGGCCCATGGCTGCGCACCCGACGTCAGAGATATGCGGGGTTTGCGGAATGTTTTTTCTTTGCTGCGTATTTAGGCACCGCAGCCGTCCCGCAAACCTATAAAGGCGCGTCCCAAATACCAGTGACTTCAACAAGTTTCCAAACCCTCCACCGAACAAAGCAAACCAGCTTCTATCTACTACCCAAACCAAAACCCATCCTCATCTAACAATGTCCTTCACATCCACTTCCACCACCTCTCTCGCCTCTACCACCACCGTCTCCTCGCGCACCCCGCTCACGCGTCCCGCGCCGCAGAAAGACTTCCAAGCCGCGTTCGCCAACCTACAATCCACCTACGGATTTGGCGGTAGCGTGCCCAGCCCCGTGCCAAAGCAGCAGAAATCCACCTCTTCGAAGCGCCCGACGAGTTCGTCCACCGCCCCCGCCCCCACCCCGCGCTCGCCGCTTAAATCCACCAAAAACTTCGAGGCCGCGTTCGCCGACCTCCAGTCGACGTTCGGCTTTGGCGGCGCCGTCCCCAGCCCTGTTCTTAAGCAGCCCAAGAAGCAGTGAATCAACAAACAGGCAAGTCGCCTTGAGTCCTCTGCACTTGACGCGATTACTGACCTGCGAGCAGTTGCGATCATTCTCGAAGAGATAAACACCTTCACATGGCGCCTCCGCCGCGCTTCCTACTGCTTCCTCAAAAGTCGCAGTTACAGCTACGGGCCCTCAGCTATCGCGCGCTGACGATTAAACGGCGGATTCGCACAGTAGTTACGACTGCTTGCTTATAATCTGTGACTCGCTACACTCCCAGAAGCTACCATCTCTTGTTTACTGCGCTTGGTTTCTCCTACACTACGTCGCTCGCCTTCCAAGTACTAGCTTGACTTGCAATAATGCTTGCTCTATCATTCCCTTTCGTGCGATTCATCGACAACTCTCAAGGTCTCACGCAAACGTGTGGCAGAAAAACCCATTAAAATTAAGATATAAAGAAAATAAAAAGCCCGAGACAATCATCACGCTCTCCGCCACTGTGCAGTGCCCTGCTGGTTTCCGACATACACCGCCTGCTCGTTGCTGGTCGGGGGAGCCACGCTGGGAGCGGCGCTGGCTGAACTCGAAGCACTGGCGGTGGCGGACGCCGACGCGTTGCTGGCCACGATGTTGTCGGCTACGGCGGAGGCGTTGACGGTGGACGGCGTGGCGGAAGCAGCACTCGAGGCCGACGACGACACGGATGCGGAGGGGAAACCGCTCATGGAGGACGCAGCGTCGTCGGCTTGGGCAGCGGCGTCGACGGGCGTGGCGGAGGGAGCACTCGAGACCGACGACGAGGAGGACGCGGAGGGAACAGCGCTCATCGAGGACGCAGAGTCGTCGGCTTGGGCGGCGGCGTCGACGGTCGACGGCTCGGCGGAAGGAGAGCTGGAGGCCGAGGACGACGAGGGAACGACGCTCATGGAGGATGCAGAAGCGGTGGACGACGGAGCGGCCATCTCGACAGCGAGCGCGCCTGCCCGGGAAGCGTCGGACGACGTTGCTGGGGCGAGCGAGGAAGCGGTGGCGGAGGAGGAAGACGTCGGCTGGGAAAGAGAGTCCGTCGCTGACGACGAGGGGTCCGACATGGAGGACGAGGCAGCGTCGACTTGCTGGGCGGCGATGGAGGGACTCGCCGACATGGACGAAGCGGAAGACGTCGACTGGGAGTCGGAGGCGCTAATTGAGGACGACGGCGCGTTGACATCCGCGGCGGCAAAGGAAGGGGTCGCAGTGGCGGTGACCGTGGTGGTGACGGTCGTCGTAGTGCTCGCCGACGCCGAGTCCGGGGAAACTTCCTGCGCGGCGACTGCGCTCGGCGTCACGTTGCTGGGAACAAAGACGAGGGTGACGTTCATCGGGCTGTTGTCGCGCGAATTGAGGGTGCCAGTGGTCGCTGGAGCCGTCGCGTCGTTGTCGGTCGTCCACATGGGCGTGATGGTTCCGTTGTGGCACGTAAACAGTTGGGTCGAGTTAACAGTGGACGTGTTGGTGCAGGGCGTCATCTGCAGGGGCTCGGGCTTGGGGGGCGTCGGGTTGTACGTGGCGCAATAAGGTCAGTCGCGTTCGCCATGGGCATCTGGAGCTTGCAATGATCAGGGTCGGGATAGACCGCGTTGAGCGTCGTCATGTCGTTGGGGGAGGACTCGAGGGTGTTCGTTAACGGGTTGAACAGCAGGTGTCCCTGGGTCGAGTTCGTCGTGGAGTCCTGCACATCGTTGAGAAGAATGCGCAGCGCAACAAAGAGAAGGAACGAACCTGGATATCGACGTGACCGGGTGTACCTGCTGCGTCCTCGCGGGTCACGACACGCCGGGGGATTCGGAAGGTGGCTTGCTGACGCTTCGAAACCGCCTCGCGCAGCGGGTCTTGGCCGCGACGACTCTGTGAAGGCGATTGTGAGCGAACAACACTAGGCGAGTCGAGGAAAAACACGTACCGACTTGACAGAAGGGCTTGTCTTGGCAGTGGCGCCTTCGTTGGCGAACAACCTCTTTATGGGCATGGGCATGGTCGGTGGCTGCTGACGAGCGTGCTGCTGCTTGGTTGGCGAGCTAGGCGCAGACGGGGTACCAGGGATCGCGGCGGCGTCGGCGGAAGGGCTGAGCGAGAGAGACGCGATGGAACAGGCGAGAAGAGTAAGACGGCGGGGGTTAACTGCGACCATGATGAAGGATTGAGAGAGTAGTAAGGGTGTATAAGGTTGGTAAAGGTTTGTGGAAGAGACCAGTGATCACCAGGACCAGAGGAAGATGGTGGTAGGAAGAAAGAAACGTTGGGCGTCCAGTGACCTGCCCTCTGCCTTATATACCCTGCCTGGCCGTCGGACTTTCAATTTCCAGGTTTACATCCGCATTTCCTTTTTGGGACGGGGCTCCGCTTGAGTAAAACGTTTGTCAGGTACCAGCTGGAGAAAAAAAATCAACGGGGCCATCCAGGACCAGGAAAATTCCAAGATTTGTGGGACGGAACCAACAGAACACGCAAGAGACGCCTGGGCCGAGCAATCAATGAGCAACACAATAGCATACCACTTCTTTTGCAGCTTTACGCGGCAACTGAACCCACAACTGCTCTTCCAGGTCGATCCGTGTTGCTGCAGCTGGACTCCGAAGTATCGGCGACTCATAGATAGCGCACCACTTGGACGCACACATGAGTTCGTCGCATGCTGAACCTGCAAGGAACCGCACTTGACAGGATGGAAGCTCTTTGATGCAACGCAAAGCCTTCGTCGCAAAGGACCCAGTGGATTTGTCAACCAGCACCACTTTGAACCAGAAAGCCAAGAAACGTGGAACGAAGATGAAAAAAGGGTAAAAAGGGTGAGAGTTGCTTCGGTGATTGCCGTGCCAACTATTTTGGTTCAGTAGCATCGCAACATTGACTCAATTTGTGATACTACAAAAAAAGAAAGCTGTTTATTGGACGTTAGCCTCGGGGAGAAGAACTGCAGACTCAGTTTGGTGACGGGAATAGATGAAGACCGTGACGTGTGTAAACTAGTCTCTTATAAACAGACGCTACAACAAGTTTAGCTCGTACCTCGCTTGTTGTGTGTGTAAACACTGGTTATCATCAACATAATTGATTCAACTTGCAGAAACCAACAAGGATAAGACATTTCCTCGGTTCCAGAATCCTACATATTATACTTCACTCGGCCGTGTACCGCTTCGCTCCCGATCCTTTGTCACTAGATACGTCTTGAATCTCTCGCTTCTGTCAATTTCAGATACGAGAGGTCACACTGGATCGCGCCATTAACAACGCAAGTATTCGTCGGAATTCATTTTCAGGTGCGTCGTACATGCAATGAGTAGGGCCTGCCAGGTTGAACTGACACGCGCACATCGTAATGTATGCGATATAAATCTATCAACTTTTCCCACGGTTGAAGTGATCATTATGTTCACGTATCCTCGGCCGCATGCCTAGTGGAAATACTTGTCCGCGACCGACTTCACCATCTCCCATGCCTTGTCGAGAGCCGCAACCACTTCGTCCGCTTGAGGAAATCAGTCAGTCAGTGTTATTGCCTCCGGATACGACAGAACGGCGAGAACTTACGCAGGGGTCCCTTCTCCAGGTCGATGAGGTTCTAAACAAGAAGTTTATGGGCATCGCCAAATAGGTAGCCGTTATTGAAGGGCACGCACCTGTTCGATATGCTTGAGGCTCGAGGCGCCAATGAGCACTGAGTCTCCGTGCTCACGGCGCATGAGGGAGTGGTGCGAAATCCAGCGCAGCGCGACCTCCGCCATAGTGAGCCCATGCGCGGCGGCAACGGGCCGCACGATGTCAAGTGCTGCGAAGTACTCGGGCTTGAAGTACCTTTTGCGGTACATCTGGAAATAATAACTGAATCACGGTGTTCAAAGTTGAGGCAGACCGATGCACCTGTCCCTGCAGTTGTTCCGGGTCGAATCGCGAGCCTTTTTCAACCTCGGCGTCCGCGGCGATGTAGCGGTCCGTGAAAAATCCACCCGCGACTGGATGGGGTCGGTTGTTTATCAAAAGCGAAGAACACCAGACGAGCACGCACGCGGGTTGAATTCGTAAAACGCGATCCCAAACTTGCGCAGCGCGGGGAAAGCTCGGGCTCTACACCGCGGTGGATTGCATTATAGAGACCTTGATACACAGTAGGCTGAATATAACCATGTTGCTTGCAGATGCCCACGATCTCTGCGACTTCCCACCTGCGCGAGAGCACGTATCAGAGCAATGGCATATTTTTACACCG